>OZ005652.1:334205401-334570401 GCA_963930645.1 Salticus scenicus | reverse complement strand
TAACGAATCGTCACTGCATGTGCGCACTCTGCGTCTCCAAATAGGCTGCCTCGTTTCTCTTGCGGGTGACTTACACTTCAGGAGTCGCTATAATAAGTTAAATTCGTTCTTAAACACGCTCATTCTTACGACAAATCGTAAGATTTCAATTAATCGTATAATCGAGGCTCTGCAATCCAAGACTTAAATAGTCACTCCTGGAAGTCAATGAGAGTAAAAGATGCTACTGACGACTGATATGGTTTGTCACAAATAAAGTCCACACTTGCTGCATAGACATTCTCGTACTTACATGAGGAGAGTCAGTGGGACTGAGGACGAGTGGCATATCTTTGGAAAGCTGTGAGTACATACATAACGAATGTGTTAAAAAATTAATATTCAAAAAGTGTGTTTCTGCTGGAATATTAGGAGAAATACAATTCTATCATGAAAGGTAAACACCAGCATGGGAAACGTTTTACCCTCAATATAGCGGGTAGACCGCTACAATTGTCAGCGCTTAACATAATAGAAGCTGGTGAGCGTCTTTTAAACCAAACAAAATTCCAAATATTTAATACAGAAATTTTAAATAATTTATTTTTATATGATGTGTAATCATTCCCACTAAAAATAATCCGGAAATATTCTTGAGAAAATAGTATTTTCTTAAGACATTCTTCAAATATTTTTAAATATTTTGAAGATTTATCTTTTTCTATAAAATATCTTCAAAAATTTTGGAGACATTATAAAGAAATTTTGTAAACTTTCTAAAGAATGGGTCAAATAACTTAAGCTATTTTGCAGATATTCTAAAGATATTTTTAGAGAAAATCTTAAGATTACTTTTAGTAGAGTTCTTTTGTTTATTTTACTTATTTATTTATTTTTATTTTGTACATATAAGAATAAATTTTTTTTATTTCTAAAAATGCAAGTTTGCTTTTATTTATAAGTATACAGAGTGATAAAAAAAAAACGTGGACAAAATGACATGGTAGATCAGTCATACAATAAGGATCAAAAATCGCATAGCAACAGAGGGTCGCAACTGCGATCCGGAGCCGCTACAGGCGATCTAAAATAATACATAACACAAAGAGAAGAAACAAAACCATTACAGATCATTTTATTGATAATTACTCACTCACATGCGACTAATGCAAGCCAAATGTTGAGCCTACAGAAGAGTCTCAAAATTTTTACCAGATGCATCAAGACACGCCTGGCATCTACGTTGCGTAGAACGCCGCACCTTCTCAAAGATAGCAGGTGCACATCACATAGCACGAACACATCCTGCTGCCACAACGATTCTTCCTACCAAGTCTTCCGGCGTTGCAACAGGTGTTTCATACACAAGTCCTTTTAAAAATCCCCATAAGAAAAATCCAAGGGAGACAGGTCTGGTGATCTTGGTGTCCATGCAATTGGTCCAGCGCGAACAATCCAGCCGCCAGGAAAAGTAGCCTGCAGATGTGCTCTGGCGTCTGTGCTGAAATGTGCAGGAGCTCCGTCGTGTTGAAATCGAATACGTCGTCGAATAGGCATCGGAACATCATTCAACATTTCTGGCAGAACCTCTGGCAGAATGTTAGATAAATGGGACCGTTAAGTCTTTCTGGGAGAATGTACGGACCAAGTAAACAGTCTCCTACGATGCCAGCTCACACGTTAACGGAAAATTTTCGTTGTACGCCGAGCGGACGTGTAGCACGCGGTTTTTCTTCTACCAACGTATGCAGGTTGTGAAAGTTCATCACAATCTCTAATGAGAACGCAGCCTCATCCGTGAAGAGAACACTTGCTGTGAAGTTTCGGTCTGCAGCACTTTCTTGCAAAACCCACCGCGCAAAATCCATACGATTGTTGTATTCTCCCGGTTCCAGTGCCTGGACGCGTTGTAAATGATAAGGATATAGTCCTTCGTTGTGTACAATGCGCCAGACGGTAGCTTTGGGGATATGGGTCTTTCGGGATACAACTCGTGTACTTGTTGAAGGATTACGCTGGAGTTCTTGGACAACTCTTTCTACAGCATCAACTGTCCAAATTATTTGTTGGCGACCAGCATCCGGCTTGTGCACGTCGAAAGTGCCGGTTTCACACAATCGTCGATGCAGAGTGGCGAAGAATGAGCGGCTAGGCACCTTTCTACCAGGATATTTCTCACGATACATTCGCAAGGCTTCTCGTCAATTGCAGTTGGCCATGCCGAAAGTTAAATGCATGTCAGCCATCCCGCGGTGCTTGTAACTAGCCACGTTAAGCCCAACGCATCCACGGCTCGAATGAAGACAATCTCCGTTTGCTTAGCTCCTGTTTGTATCGCAACGCCCTCTCGTTGTTCTAGCGCCCTCTACAGGCGTTTGCGACCCTCTGTTTCTATGAGATTTTTTATCTTTGTTGTATGACTGATCTGCCGTATCATTTTGTCCACGTTTTTTTGAATCACCTTGTATAGTATAATATTTTTGTGTTTTTTAACTAATTTTATTTTATGTTTAAAGTTTAAGGAATTCACTTTTTTCATTGAAAGACTCACATCTTTTTTTCCTTACTGAGTCTCTTGGACTCAGCCTTTTGATAGTTCAGTGTAACCACTGTATAATCTTTTATAACTTAATACATGATATAAAAGTTCATAAGAGCCCTGGCTTCATGTTTTACATAAAAAAGTCTGTGATGAGGTAATGGAACCGTTTCAAATCTAATGCAGTAATTATGCTTTAAAACTGCGAGATATCGCAAGTGTGAGAACTTTAGTTTTAGAAGTTGCGAATTCAAAAGGACGATATTCCTTCTTCAATATCTGAGCAGAAATCCCCAGTCCTAGTTACTTTTATCACATATTCTTTATCTGTGTATTCACAGATGGTTTCTAATGGCATATCATACGTAAAAAGCGCCGCTTGTTTGCAGCACTCGTGCCTACTTTGTTCGCCTGACGAAGAGTCATTTCTTCTTTCGACCCAAAACAATTGTTTCGAGTTCTAGCATTTTATGATGCTTATTCAAAGTTTCCAACTTATTACAAGTAATAGGTTGCTTTACTATAGACCTCATGTAGTAAATGCCTTTGTAATAATTTACATAAAAACACCAAACATTACAAAAGTATATTTTGTTGTAGCTATTTGGTAAGAGTCTCATAACAGCATCTTTATACCTTTATTTCTAAACAGAAAAGACGAAGATTGCTTTTATGTAGCTCTGTACAACGTCTGATCTTTGCATATACACCATATGTTTTATTATAAAGATTCTCACTACACTGAAATATTACGATTTCCTTGATATCCCTTAAGGAATCAAAACGACATTTTGAGGCCCTGTAAACTAATCATGCCTTCTTTTACGAGAAAAAATGTTTTGTATGTCTTAGATATATATATATATATATATACATATATATATATATATATATCAATTTCACTATGTTGTATGTAGTATAGTCACCTTAAAGAAACACGAACTTTCTAGTCGATGAATGTACTTCATCGACAGCTTATTATATCTTTTCACAAAAGGGCTAACGAAAATGTCAATTTAACGCATATTTTCGAAACAGTCCAATGCAATTGCGAATTTAATAATTATTTTCAAAACAATGCTATAAAACTGTCACTCGAATCACAAAAGTCCCTATTTAACTAACATTTTCGAAATGATGATGTAAAACAGTCAATTATACCTTAAAATAAATAAATAATGGCAAATACATCACACAGCATGAATTTCTCTGATTCAGGATTAATGTTCAATCGCTTTTAGCACAGTCTCTTAGAGACGAATACTCAGAACAATTATATAAACACAAATGAACTCCTGGAAATTAATTAATTGTTTCTTTTTATGCTCTGGGCTGCAGTTTGACGAAACTTCTAGATAATTTTGCAATAGAATACGGTGGAAAATCCAGAATTCGGCTCCTATTGAAGATAAAACTACAAAACTTTGGTACACCTATAGCACCATTTGTTTCCAAATATGATATCCAAGTCATCAAATTTGCTGCCCTGACAAATTTTAGGGCAAATAAATTGGTTTTCTTTTGTTTCTACTTTATTTATAAATCTACTTTTATCACAACAGCGCATTTCATGAAGGAAAGAGATTGAATTCTTTGTAACAACACATACACATTAAGGGCCAACGGGGCACGGCCCCACCAAATTTTTTTCTCGATTAAAATAGTAATAATAATAATAATTCTTTTGTTTTTTATAACTGTTCAAAAACAGATATACAAGATAACAATGTCTATCTAACTTTTTCTTAATCTTCTTTCATTATCATTTATTTGTCAATATATTTTTTTCAACTATCACAAATCACTAATGCCTGACCGACTGCTACGTCCCATTCTTATCTAAGAGAATGGGGCCGTTTACAATCGGCCCGAAATTGGCGTGTTTATTTGTACAGTTTATTCTACTAGAACAGCGGATTAACAGATTTGACTACGAACTGCTTTATCAGTGTTAACACGCTGAAATTTTATCGTTGATGGGCCCACAATGACTGTACTTTGGAACAAAACTATAGGGAAAAAAACTGTCTCATTTAAAATATGTTAACCATACAATTCGCGGATAATATTTGGCGACTTCTGCATTACTTTTTTTTTTTTTCTCATTGATTTTTCGGAGCATTTTTTAGAGTTACATATGACGGTTTAAAATTTTAGTGTTTAAAAAAGAAATCTGGTAATAGTCAAAAATATTTTCTAGATTAGCCTTTAGATAAAAGCTCGTATAAGAATTTAAGACCTCTTTAGCTAAAGTATTTTGAATTTAAATGAGGGGGGAGGGAATGAAAAGAAAATACTTTTTTTTTTTTTTAGAATAGTGTACTAAAACTTTTATGCAAATAAATTGCAAAATTTTTAGATAAATAATTAATGGATTTACATGGATAAATGGATTAAATAACTGCATAAAATTGTGATTTATTATTATTATTAAATGATTTTTCTTTTAAATACGATTTAATAGAAACATCCGCAATGTTCCCTTTTTTTTTTTTTTAAGATGATAGGCCGTCTTATTTCTTTATTTATTGAAAGTTAATTTGAATTATCTAAAATTAAGCTCTTAAAGTGAGGAAGATGTTTTTTTTTTTTTTTTTTTTTAATCTACATTACATTAATTATGAATTTCTAAATTCCAATGTAACTTCTTACAGATTGGTTAAAGTTTATTTTATTTATTTTTTAAGATAAGAAACATGAATATAACACTTGAAACTCTATCATTAAAAGACTTAGTGATTTAATTAGCATAAGCTAAATAATATTACGCGCTGAGACATTTGAATTTAAATTTTAATGGTGTGTAGTGTTAGGGTTAAAGCCAGTTGACTAAAAGAGGGTCCTAGACCTGAGTGGTGTACTCTCTGTAGAGAGTCTTTCTAAGTGTTACATAGCCTTTATTTATGCGAGTTTTGGAGATGGAAAACTCCAAATATGTCGACGAAAGCGACTTGGTACCGAACTTGGCAATTTTCGTCTACCAGCTTCCAGATATTTAAATTTTGATATTCCATTGATCATAACATTGCAGAATTTTGCAATTGTAGTTATAAAACTGTAATTTTTGAGATAATTTTATGCAATTTTTTCCATAGAGTTGAATTTAAGATTCGCCATCATAAAAAAAAAAAAAAAAAAAAAAAAAAATCCGAAATTTTGTTTTGCATCCCACTTTAATAATGTTTGTTTTCATGTTTGAATAATGAATAGTATTACTGTTAAATTGCGCATCATACGATGGATCGTGCCCCCACCCCACCTATGAAAATTTGCACGAGCCGCCACTGCATACATGCATATATATTTTCCTACATCTTCAACAGTGTTTACATTATTTTACGATCATTATGGCATTTGCCTCTCACACTTCACTGTAGGTAGTACCGTTTAAAATGCTAGTTCACTAGAAAGCTGAATGGTGTCCGAGCAGCGATGAATCAGGCTTATTACTTTATGCTGATGACCGCTGAACAAGAGTGGGTAGACGCGTGTTCAACAGACAAATCCAATGTTCGTCAATAAGAGACGCTCAACAATTGCAACTAGTCTGACAATATGGAGAGTAAACTTCGGCTCTTTTTACAAGTGCTATGAGGTACAGCCAATGCCCTCAAGTACAAATCGACGGCATTATGCAGCCTGCCGATGATATCTGCTCGACTTAGGGGTACATACAAATGAAACACTTCCAGTTGCAAAGCCGTTTGCAGGCGTTCCAAATGTATGACTGCAGTCGGCAGCAAAAGTATCCGAGCACTTGCGAAAATTCCTATCTGAAAAAAGCACACGTAACACTGTTTTGTTAAATAAATTTTTGTCGAATCGTGTTCTTAGACTGACTAAGACAGGATTTGACAAGGATTTATTTAACAAATCTGCATTATATGTACCTTTTCTACATAGGAATTTTCGCTAGTGCTCTGTTACTTTTGCTGCCGACTGTATTTGCAAAAAAACTTGCAAAATTTACGACATCGAAATTGCAAGCGTTCCGTTTGTATGTAACCCTAAGCTTCGATTTTAAGCAAGACAATACTCAGCCACAAATTGTTCTTTTGTAGAAACGATGTTTTCGAACTATTAATGTCTGACCTCCCAGGTTTTATTGACCTCCCATGTTTTAAAAATTGTCTCCCCTTGAATATGTTATGTAGAGAATTATATGCCTTATTTAAGACTAAGGAAATTCAACCATAGCAGAATACCTTCGAATTCATTTAGAAGTTGTTGAATTTGCGGTAGGATCTACTAAAACGCAGCATCAGCCATTTAACTGACGCCATTGCTCATCGATTATCTATATTTATATTTTCCATTGTAGTTTTACAAGTTATTTAAGTAAACATCCTTTAAATAGTTTAATTTTAATAAAATGTTACTTTGTTCTTATGCTGTGCTGTAGGGTTTTTTTTTTCTTTCTTTCTTTCTTTCTTTTTTATTATTTTTTTATTTTTTTTTTAACACTTACACGCACACACATGTACACTTAAACATATATTAAAACTCTCTCTCTCTCTATATATATATATATATATGTATATATATTATATGTATATATATATATATATATATATATATATTAAAGTTTAAACTTTTATTCGTTGTCAAAAAAATCGATAATAAAGATTTATACTAATCTAAAAGAATGAATTAGAATGATAGCAAAATAGCCTTTTCTAGAACTTATCAAATGACTTTGTGAAACAAATCATCTCTTTTTCCTAGTGAGACTATAAATAGAAAATTGCAAGCTAATCAAATGAATGGCTAATCGAAAGTCCTGTTTCTCCCTGATGCACAAACATCGCATGAAAATTGTTTTTCTGCAGACGGAAATATATCTGCCTTTTTCATTATTTTGCGAATTATTTGACAGGGAAAAAGAAACAAGAATCCATGGTTAGGAAGTATAAGTAAAAATAATAACGAATAATTCTTAATGATGAACAATAAAAGTTTCATAGTTTTGAGACTTTTTCCAAATTAAAAATAAATAAATGAAAATATCGAAAGTCAATCATACTTAAAAACAGAATGACATTTTCAATATAACAAAAAAAAAAAAAAAAAATCAGGATTTTATTTATTTATCTATCGGTATAGTTCTGTATATGCGCATAAAAATCTATATAACCGACAGGCTAGTCATTGTAACATATTCCCTACTGAGAATAAAATGGAAAATATTTATAGTCCTTATACAGAGAGATACAAAATTATTTGAAAATATTATAGTCTATGGTAGTAACAGTCAGAATTGTATTTTGATTGGTTCATCTGTTATAAGCTATATGAAATATTCGAAGGGTATTGTGAAATTTTAAGTATTTCTGAAAAAATAACCGAGATATCCTGATAAAATTTACTCTTCATATTAATTGATCCTTATTTTTTATATTTAATGTTTTAATTACGGTTATTAAAATCCGTTTGTTTTGTTTCTAGAAGTCATAGACTGAAGTAGCCTCATTTTCGACGCAATCTGCTTAGTTTTGCATTGATAATCTTCGAAATGTGAAGAAAAGTTGGAAGACTTGTATAAACCTGTCCGATGGATACAAAGCAAAATATTAAGCATAAGAAATAAAAAATATATTTTTGTCTCGATTATCCTTTATAAGGATCGCCCAAATGAAAGTGGCACTGCCGTGATTATGCCATCGTTTTAATATATAGAAGATTGCATAGGAAGCCTATAGTCGGTTCTCGGTGCTGGGAACGCATGCCATATCATTAGATTACGACAGACGCTAGTGTGATACCATAGGAGCAAATTCAATGGTATCGTTTATCATTGATATCCCCAAACATTGTGAACGTGCATTCGTTCAATTTTTAACGGCAGAAAATGTGGGTGCTAGAGAAATTTATGGTCGCATTCATAACGTGTATGGCACAAAGTGTACGTTACGCAGATTAGTTTACATTTCACCGATTATTTTTAACTAGACTGTCAGCAGCTGCAACTTCTCCCTTTTTGAAGGGATTTGAATTTAAATTCATTTGAATACAATTTTCTGAACTTATAAAAAAGATAAAATATTAATAATAATAATAAGGAAGGAACAAAATTAAAATGTTGTCTGGTATACTGCTTTATTCAAGGTAGTCTACAGCAAAAAATGTGACCACATTATTGTTATTTTAAATGCCTCAATAGCACAGAATGTTATATTATATTTGCGCAGAAATCACACATATCTATTATAATTATATATATATATTTATGTAGAATTATTTTACAGGTAATTATAATTACTAAAATCTTCTTACCTGTATTCTTCACATATAGCATCCGTTCATTCTGTTCTTGTTTTGTTAGGTTACACAGCTGAATTATAGACTCTTCTATAAAGAAATTATCTGTTAGATGTGATTAATTCAGCATACTCAATTACGAGATGACTTTGTGTCTTAAATATTTAAGAAAAGAATTAAGAAAAGAAAAGAACATAAAAATAAATTTGTTTTTACGGAGCTACTAAAAACACTCCGAATACTTAAAAGTCTACATGACAACTAGTGAAGAAAATACATATACATGATGCAGGTGCGAGCGGTTTTTTATAGACGTGCGCAGATGCCTCATTTGTTTTCTCTTTACAGTTCCAACCGAAAGAAAAATGTTTTGATAGTCTGTGAATTATATTGGGCAGATAATTGTCATAATTTTCAACACTCCACCTTGCACAATATATATTAAGTTTTTATAAGCTGCAGTTTGTCTCTGTGTTTAATGAATGCTGCTTTAGGTAGTGCCTTAGTGAGCACATCAGCAGTCATATCCTTGCTTGAGATATATTTCAATTTAATAATTCCTTGCTCGCATAACTGTTTAATTAAATGATATTTCACATCAATATGTTTTGTACGACTTTGGTACTTATCAGATTCAGTGAGTTTAATACAGGCCTGATTGTCTTCATAAATAACGATTGGTTGTTTTTGTTCCATATCAAGATCTTTTAGTAGTTTTAATATTTATATTGTTTCTTTTGCTGCATTTCCAGCCGAGATATACTCAGCTTCAGCTGTTGATAGTGCTATGCAGTTCTGTTTCTTGGATGTCCAGTTAATCGAGTTTTTTCCAACAAAGTATATATTACCACTTGTAGATTTTCTAACAAGAGTGTCATTTGCCCAGTCAGCGTCAGCAAAAACCTTTAAAATAGGTTCTTGATCAACATTATATTTTATTTTATAGTCATTAGTAGTGTTTAAGTATTTGATGACCCTTTTTGTGGCTTGCCAATCCTTTTCTCTAGGTTGTTCATTTCTACGACTAAGTATATTAACTGCTGCCGAGATGTCCGGTCTGCTTAACGTTGCTATATATAACAAAGCTCCTACGGCTTGCCGATATTTGGTGTTGTTTGGTAGAATATTTTCAATTTTATCATCTTTCTGGTATCCTGGATCAAGTGGTGTGTTAATTGGTTTGGAATCTTGCAAATTAAATTTCCTAACAAGTTCATTTATTTTATTTTTCTGATGTATAGCTAATGTCCCATTATCACCTCTTTCTATTTGTATTCCTAAGTATTTGTTTACTTGACCTAGATTTGTGATTTCGAATTCGTTTTCAAGTTCCTTTATTACTTCGTATATTTCATTTTTGTTTCCTGCCAACAATATGTCATCGACATAAATAAGTAAGTAAACTGTATTATTGTCCTTTGACCTTTTGTATAAACACTTGTCTGATTCACAGGCAGTAAAATTTAGTTTGATTAGTGTGTCATTGATTTTGGTATTCCAAGACCTGGCTGCTTGTTCGAGGCCATATATGGCTTTTCGTAATTTGCAGACCTTTTTCTCTTGTCCTGGTATTATGAAGCCTTCTGGCTGGCTCATAAAAATGTCTTCTTCCAGTTCTCCATGTAGGAAAGCGGTTTTTACGTCAACGTGAGTTAACTGCAAATTTTTGTACAATGCATTTATCAAGAAGGTTCTGATTGTTGTATGAGAAGCCACTGGGGCAAAAGTCTCATCATAATCAGTTCCATACTTTTGACAAAAACCTCTTGCCACTAGACGTGCTTTGTATTTTTCAATTTTGCCTGAGCCATTGTATTTTGCTTTAAAAGCCCACTTGGAACCAACAATGTGTGTATTAGGTGGAGGATCAACAAGATCCCACGTTTCATTTTTATTTAATGATTTTATTTCTTCTTCCGTTGCTTCTAACCATTTTTCTTTTTCAATAGGATCTTTCATGTTTACTATGTCGTCAAATGTTTTCGGTTCAATATAATTTGTATCAGTTGACAGAAAAACAAAACGATCAGGTGGTACCCCTTTGTTTATTCTATCTGACCTCCTCAGGGTTTGTGTATTCTGAATTTCATTGTGTTCTTCTGTTACATCATTTTCATTGTTTAGAATAACAGGAATTTAGATTCCTCATTAATTGCATTTTGGTCAATGTTTCGAGAATGTTCGTGAGTTTCATGCTCTTCGAGAAATTTCACTGTTCTGCAGATTTTTATGGATTTATTTACATAAATTCTATACCTTTTAATTTTTAGATCATAACCCATAAAAATTCCACGCTTCGCATTATTGTCTAACTTTTTCCTATCAGTTTTGTTCACATGAACATAAGCTTTGCAGCCAAATGTTCTTAATTTTGAGAGGTCTGGTTTCATACCAGTCCAAAGATCATATGGTGTCTTTTCACGGGCACTTGTTGGTAGTCTGTTTTGTAAATAATTTGCTGTCATTAAAGCTTCTCCCCAAAAAGTTTTGTTTAATTGACTTTCATTTAACATGCATCTGGTCATTTCGACTAAAGTACGGTTTTTCCTTTCCGCCACGCCGTTCTGTTGAGAACAATGGGGCACAATTAGTTGGTGTTGTATACCCTCATTTTGAAGAAATTTTTCAAACTCTTTATTCATATATTCACCACCGTTGTCAGAATGCAAAATTTTAATTTTTCTTCAAAATATATTGGAAGTGAGTGCATGGTAGTTTTTGAAAGCTTCTAAAGCTTCATATTTATTTTTCAACAGATATATATAAGTGTAGCGACTATAGTCGTCGATAAAAGTGAGAAAATAACTTTTTCAACCCACCGTAGGTGTCTGGAATGGCCCACAGAGGTCAGAATGTATTATGTCTATTGTTTGTTTTGTCGTGTGTGTAGCTACTTTGGGGTATGAGTCGTTTTCCAATTTTGACATAATGCAAATTTCACAATTATCATCGTGTTTACAATTGTTCAGTTTAATTCCCGTTGTCATTTCCTTACTGACGAGTTCTTTTATTTGTGCAATATTTTTGTGTCCTAATTTACTGTGCCATAGTTTAGCACAATTTTTATTATCTCAAGTTTGTGTCATGTTTATCTTTTCCTGTATGTTATCATTTGTTTTAACTTCATACAAATTGTCAGTTACAGTTGCAAAAATATATTCTTCATTTTTAAATTTAATTTCACAAGTGTTTTCTTTAAATATTGCCTGACAACCATTCTCGGTTGCCTTTTTTATTGAAATTAAATTTGTGGCAATTTCAGGAATGAATAGCGTGTCTTTGAGTATAATGTGTTTGGTTTCGTTTTTAGAATTTCTCACTTCTATTTTTACATCTCCACAACCTTGTGAGATTACAGATTGACCATTGGCTAACAAAACTTGTGTTTTATCATTGTTTTTAAATGACATGAACCTTTTTATATTGTTGCATACATGGCTTGAACTCCCGCTATCTACGATGAACAAATTTCTGTTTGAATTTCCTACCACAAAAGTTAGATTTTTCATTTTATTTTCCGTTTCTTGCATCATATTTGATCTTTGTTTGTTTTTATATTTATTTCGACTGTAGAAATTGCTTTGATAGTTATTTGAATTCTCTTTGTGTTTATATTCATTGCTTTCTTTATTTTTTAAATGCCAACAATCGCTTTTATTATGCGAACTCTTTTTGCAATAATTGCAAAACTTTCGTGGTGGTGTTTTATTTTTAATTTGCATTTTATATGCGCTTTCATTATTTGTTTGATTGTTTTCTGATCTTTTTAGATCTTCGTCCAGTAACTTTCCCCTGATGAATTCTGGAGTCAAGTCTTCCTGATCTCTAGATTCAATTGCCGTTATCAGTGTATCGAAACTTGGAGGAAGTGAGCATAGCATAAGAGCTGACATGTGCTCATCATTTATCACTTCACCTATAGCGGTCAATCTATCACGGATCTGATATATGTGCGTTAGATGTTGAGATAGGTTTTCACCCTCTGCTAGTTTAGCAGAATATAATTTTCTCAATAGAAATAATTTACTGGACAAGTTCGAACGCTCATGAATTCTTTTTAAAGTGTCCCACGTTTGCCTAGCTGTCGCGAGATTTTTTATATGTACGATTTGGTCATCTTCTATCGATAAATTAATAATCGCTTTGGCTTTGCGATCCTTTATTGTCCACTCATTAGTGACAAGATTTGGAGGTTCGTCTGTTATTAATTCAAACAAATTTTCTTTACATAGCATCATTTCAATTTTAAACTTCCACAAATCGTAATTCGTGGAGTTCAATTTGTCGATTATTGAAACATCTTTTGCAAAAGCCATTTTAAGTTTATTATTTAATCACTGCAAATATTTTGATTATATAATATTTCTTTTCTTATTATACTTAATTACGATTCAATTGAGTTTTTTCTTTTCTTTCCTTTTGTTTCCAGAACATATATATTTTTCAAACCAAAACTTTTGGTTTCAGTTCTGTTTTGAACGGATGCTTTTTTAAATCTAATTTTATTTCAATTCATTTAGTATTTTTGTATTTTTAATACATTCCATTCATATTATCTTAAAATAGAATATTATACTTTTCTTATATTTATATAAATGAATTTATATATATAGAAAGTGTGACATCATTTTTTATTCTGTGTCATAATCTGTTATTTTAAATGCCTCAATAGCACAGAATGTTATATTATATTTGCGCAGAAATCACGCATATCTATTATAATTATATATATATATTTATGTAGAATTATTTTACAGGTAATTATAATTACTAAAATCTTCTTACCTGTATTCTTCACATATAGCATCCGTTCATTCTGTTCTTGTTTTGTTAGGTTACACAGCTGAATTATATACTCTTCTATAAAGAAATTATCTGTTAGATGTGATTAATTCAGCATACTCAATTACGAGATGACTTTGTGTCTTAAATATTTAATAAAAGAATTAAGAAAAGAAAAGAACATAAAAATAAATTTGTTTTTACGGAGCTACTAAAAACACTCTGAATACTTAAAAGTTTACATGACAACTAGTGAAGAAAATACATATACATGATGCAGGTGCGAGCGGTTTTTTATAGACATGCGCAGATGCCTCATTTGTTTTCTCTTTACAGTTCCAACCGAAAGAAAAATGTTTTGATAGTCTGTGAATTATACTGGGCAGATAATTGTCATAATTTTCAACAATTATTTCTCCTCTATCTGAAAGAAAGTAGTCCCTCGTTATAAAAGAAGGAAAAGAAAGGAAAAAGAAGGAATATAACGGAAAAAAAGGAATAAAAATTTAACTTTTTTTTTTCTTCTTTTTACTGTATGTTGCGTAGTATCGTGCTTTATCCAAGGTGCTCTATCACAATGTACTGCCGACGCTTTTTTGCTGCCTGAAAGAACTTGTCCGCTCGTTTTAATAAATCTGCTTTTTATAGATTAATTTAGTGCCTAAAAATGCTTCGAAAATCACCCAAAAACCAGACAAAAATTTCTTTAAAATAATGCAGCAGATATCTAAATTAATTCCATTTGGCTACAAACTTGGAATTTATTCAATGATTAAGTTTCTACAGGATTATGTCAAATAACGTAATTTTCGCTCATTTCATACATTTTTCTATTTAATCTAGTATAACAGTTATACTTTGATTTAAATATACACAAAAAGCTTAAAATAACTTATCATTCACCTTACAATATGAAGTTGTCTGCCTTAACAAGAGCAATTAATTTCTTAAAATTTTTTTCACACGTTTTCTTTTAATTTCCTTTTTAATAAATTTAACTTGATGCCAAAGGAAGGAAAAAGGAAGACGTTTTTATTTAGATCATTCGATGTTAATTAATTTTTGTTGTTGTTGTTGTTTTCTATATTTATTTACTTCTTTATTTTTTTTTTCTTTATTGACTTATTTATTATAAATCAACAGTTATATCAAATAGAAACAGAATAAAAATATATAAATATTTTTTTAATTCTGTTTTTATTTGAAAATGTAAATATAAATAATTATAAGATAAAAAAAAAATTTATAAACCATGTTTTTAAATTTTCTGTTGAATCATATAAACTCTACTGAAGGCAGCCGAAACCCCAGCAATTGGATAAAAGTATTAAAAAAATTCCTTGCTATCGTCTTTTGAGCTATTATAAAAGTTTCAAATGGCTATCTAGCCGGGAAGTTAGTTAAAAGTTGATTGCAAGCTTTGTACTGGAAACGCTGCCGAGGGCAGCAGGGTCCCGAAGCAATTGGATAAAAATATTTTTAAAAAGCATTTGCACCGTATTCTGAACTATTCCGAAAGTTTCAAATGCCTAGCTACTCGGGAAGTCTGTTGAATCATATGAACGCTGCCGAAGGCAGAAAGACCTGAAACAGTTGACTAAAAGTATTTTAAAAAAATGTATTGCCACCGTGTTCTGAGCTGTCCTGAAAGTTTCAAATATCTAGCTAGTCGGGAAGTTAGTGAAAAATCGATTGCATGCTTTGTACTGGTAACGCTTAAGAAGGCAGCAGGAACCCGATACAGTTGCCTAAAGGTATTTAAAAAAATGCATTTCCACCGTGTTCTGAACTATTCTGAAAGTTTCAAATGTCTAGCTAGTCGGGAAGTTAGTTAAATAAATTATCTGTCGAATAATATAAGCGCTGCCGAAAGCAGTGGGACCTGAAATAGTTTACTAAAATTATTAGAAAAATGCATTGTCACATTGTTGTGAACTGTCCTGAAAGTTTCAAATGTCCAGATAGTCGGAAAGTTAGTGAAAAATCGATTGCAAGCTTTGTACTGATAACGCTGCCGAAGGCAGCAGGAACCCGAAACAGTTAGCTAAAGGTATTAAGAAAATGCATTTTCACCGTGTTCTGAACTATTCTGAAAGTTTCAAATGTCTAGCTAGTCGGGAAGTTAGTTAAATAAATTTTCTGTCGAATCATATAAGCGCTGCCGAAGGCATCGGGACTTGAAATAGTTGACTAAAATTATTAGAAAAATGTATTGTCACCGTGTTGTGAGCTGTCCTGAAAATTTCAAATATCTAGCTAGTCGGGAAGTTAGTTAAAAATCGATTGCAAGATTTGTCCCTGACAAACACAAACAAACCCACAAACAAGAATCGAAGTTAATAAAAACATGGTAAAATTCATTATTTATTTATTTATTTTATTGAAACCACACATTTTTTCAATGCACCTTTTGTTATATTCAATGATCATAATAAAACATTCCCATGAATATGTTGGATAAAAATAAATATTGGATCAATTTCGCTTTTACTATAGGAAATATATAATATTTAATTATTTTACATGGTTCATTTTTGCATTTACATCAAAAGATAAAGTATTAGAAGTATTCATGCAGTAAATAGCTCTTGAGATATAGTTAACTGATAAAGGGTTTTAAATTTAATTCCTCGCCAAATAAGTTTCATCTCATTCAAAACATTATAAGACGGTCTATACTTATTTCTATTGTCTTCCATAAAAAGGAATTCCGTTTATTAAAGAATGCCATATTCACAAAGCAAAATTCTTTATGCACCAATAACAAATGCAAAAAACTTTCTTCTGAGAAACGCATTAGAAACAACTCATTTGATGATGTAGTATTCTAATTTGAGGGAATTTAAATTGATTGCAACGGTAGAAGAATTTCATAAAGGATATCAACTCATGCAGAAATTCTTCTGTGATGTACTCATTAATGGTCGTCGATAGATATGTCGTGACTTATTTGGAATTTTATAAAAGTGAAGAAAACAATGAAGAACGAAATTCGAAGCAGTTTGAGTGGATAAAAGGACTATAACGGATGAATTTATTTACTTTATTTATTTATATATTTATTCATTTATTGAAGTTTTTAATGAAAACCTCATTTGAAACTTTTTGTTTATACAGTCAGTAACAAAAGTCTCCGAACACTAGCAAAAATTCATATTTAAAAAAAGTACACTTAATACAGTTTTGTTAAATAAATCCTTGTCGAATCCGGTTCTTAGTCAGTCTAAAAACAGGATTCGACAAGGATTTATTTAACAAAACTGTATTAAGTGTACTTTTTTTATATAGGAATTTTTGCTAGTGTTCGGAGACTTTTTTTACGGACTGTACCTTTCACTGATTGCAATATTCCGAAATATTGTATCGAAAATGATTTACATGATGTATATTTTTTTCCGCAATATCATGATATATAAATGTAAATATTATTTTTAACTATTAGATAAGAGATAAAGGGTTTCATTTTAAGTTTATAAAATGGACTTTCCTATTTTGTAATGCATAAGTTTATATTGAATATACCTTCTTTAGTCACGTTTCTTCGACCAAGGAAACATCTGCACTTGTACTGACTTACCAAGTCCAGTGTTAAAATATGGGTGATAATCTTTGTGGTTGAGAGAAAATAAGCAATAAGGCAATGACTGAATGTTTATCAAACCCCAACCTGTCAATTAATTTGGCACCTCTCCAAGTCTTTAGAATCATCCTCACTCTAGGCGCGGGAATTGTGGTTTACTATATCATGTTCAGCTTTTAAACAGAAATTTCCTTTTATAAGATTTCTAGCATAACGCGAAAACATGCATGCATAATAAATTCAGTTAAATTTTAAATTACTTTTTACTCTCTTCTTATCTACAATCATAAGAAGAAAGTAAGGGATTTATAAATGTTTTCGACTTTTTCACAGTTTTATAAGTTTTGAGAAGACTTTGGGTGTTTCTGTGCATTACAAAAATTTTATAGAAAATCTAGATGAAAAAATAATGGACAAAATTTCGTTAAATTTTATACAGGGTACCCCAGCAAGGCCTTCCGAATTCTACACGGATTCCTCGCTTGGAGTACATAAAAAATGTCCAAAACTCTATATCTGTACGACAAAAAGATTTCGTGAAGAATTTTGAACAAAAAATGTGGCCTTTAATCCTGCATACAGTAAAAACTTTACTAGAAACATTAACATCTGGATTTGCAAGAGCTTACATTGGAAAATATGCTGAAAATGTGAATCGCATACATCGAGATATATATGCGCGCTATGAAATGGCTAACTGCACATGTTGCATGTTTTGTAAGATAAAATACATGTCGCAGTACTTATGAACAGATTTTTAAATACGATTTACCACCGATAAACGGCCTTTTAAATGCGATTTAAAGCAGCAGCTGACATAACACGGTGCCCACACGCAATCGCCGATATGCAGAGTGGTTATTTTTAACATCATTGTCCGAAAACCTGTGCAAATACCGATATTCATGATTTTAATAGTTTTTTTTCTTTTACATTTTTCTTTTTCTTTCTTTTTTTTTTTTTTTTTGTAATGCACCAGATATGATGTCATATTTTTCTTTTGCATTTTTCCAGAAAACTAATCGTCATAGATATCCAGTTCTTTGGACACATTTTTATATATTTCAAGCGAGAAATCTAGTTGTGCAGAATTTGTATAGTCTTGCTTGGACACACTGTAATTAGTTGCATCTTGAAATGAGGATTGCCTTTAAACAATCACTGTTAAATTATACATACAGGGTGTTCCAAAAGTCCCACACACCCCTCCTAACTCAAAAATGAGTGAAATTTTGAAAAATGGCGAAGCACATTTAATGAATTCGAAAGGGACCTCCTTTGCTGAAAAAAGCTTGGGTCCGGGGAGGGGGGGGGGTCTAGGGGAGCCACTAGGGTGGGAAACTTTAAAATTTCAAATAGAAATGTTTGTCTTGGGATAAATCCCTGGAAACGTCTGTTCAAGACAATGAATTTGATATAAATAGTTTCGCCCTACGATGGTTATTAAAGGAGATACATGAGTTTTCAGACTTTTGAAATGGAGATTTTATTACTTGTGTATCCCCTTTAATAATCACTGCAGGACAAAACTATTTATACTAAATTCATTTTCTTGAAGAGACATTTCCAGGGACGTATCACAAGACATACTTTGCCCAAAAAATGTTTGGGCTCGGACAAGGGGGTGGTAGGAGTGCCAATAGGGAGTGCAACTTTAAAATTTTTAATAGGAAGGTACGTCTTGCGATACATTCCGAGAAAGGTCTCTTCAAGACAATGAATTTGGTATAAATAGTTTTGTCTTGCAGTGATTATTAAAGGGGATACATAAGTAAAAAATCCACACTTCAAAAGTCTATTAACTCATGTATCTCCTTTAACAATCATCGTAGGGTAAAATTATTTATATCAAATTCATTGTCTTGAAGAGACGTTTCCAGGGATGTATCACAAGTCATACCTTCTTATTTGAAATTTTAAAGTTGCCCTCTCTAGCAGCTCCCCTAGCCCCCCCCCCCCGGGCCCTAACTTTTTTCACCGCAAAAGGTTCCTCTCGAATTCATTACATACGTGTTTCGACATTTTTCAAAATTCCGACTCATTTTCGACTTGTGAGGAAGGGGGACTTTTGGAACACCCTGTATATATAATAGTAACAGTTAACCAGAAAAAAAACTGTCGTGTACGTAGGAGCACCTCTCCCTCTTCCTTCCTTAGAATGAAGTACAGTATCTGCTGCTTAATAAAGTCACATTCTTTCTGAATCAAACAGATTTTATTAGACAGCTGGAATTTTTTTATCAGCGAACTTTCCTGAACACAAAAGAATATTCATGCCCGAAATTGAAATAAAATTTTCAGTTTAATGATTAATATGATTAATAAGAAAAAGATTGATTTTTTTTTTTTTTTTAAGATAATTATTTATTTATTTAATATTAATAAAAAATTAATAAATACATATTACATATAAAATGACCGTGTATTTGGGCGTTAATTGTTCAATAAATCTAGCAAAGACATAATATTTTAGTTACCAATTTTAGCTCTTTTCGGCTACCGGAAATTTTTAATGAATTCTTTTATATATTTCTGTAATAAATTTAACCGATTAAATAAAATAGAAATTTTTATAACAATTTTTCTGTGGCTATAAAGGGCTAAAATTGACAACTATGATAATAGTTATATTTTCAGTTCTGCACTCGGATTTTTCAATATTCCTGTAAGTATAATAAGTACTTTGCTCACATTAGTTGCTGAAGATGGAGGATTCGGTACCTTGTCGAAATCAGAAACATCTTCACTTGAAACAGATAAGATCATCTCCCTGATTTTTGTGTCGGACAGTTCAGCTGCAGTTAGGTTTTCATCAATTGTAACATTTTAAATAAAATCCTGGTCAAACTCTTCCTCATCTTCAGAGGTGACACGATTTTCTTGAAGTTCTTCGTCTAACTTAAATATGCAAGCTAGGAAACACTTTTGCTCCTATTTGTTGTTATATTGTCCCAAGACTGTTTTATGTAATGCATTGCTTCCGGAAAACTGACAGATTTTGCTATGCTGTTCACATAAGATGATGGAGATGAAACATTCACACCAATTTATGTTACAGTTTTACTGGACAATTACTGTCTAGAACGACTTTCAAATCTCTGATAATCATCTTGTTAAATGATTGACACTGGTGATGTTAAAGGGGATATGTGTTCCAGTAGTAAGTTTTTGGGTTGCGTGTAGCGTAGTTCCCTGAAACCAGAACTGTATATTCCGTTAGCTTTTTGTTCCATTGCACGAAAAAATCCGTGAAGATTACAAATGTCACCCATTATTTCTCATTATTGCGACATTTAACATTTGTGTTCGTATTCCTTCCATTCTCTACGCTTTCAGACTTTCACTAGACAAACAGAAAAGTGGCTCGTCCTTGAACACTGTTGTGCCAATTAATCGTCGAAAAAGCTTGATATCGACACCATAACTATCTTTCCCGTCAGTGATTTGTCGTCAAAAGCAGTCTTCCAAAGATGAAACTTCCTAACATGCAAAAATCCTGAAAACCACTACTTGGATTGACGAATGAATGGCAAGTCAAGACTTACTTTTGTTATATTTTATTTATACCTAAGTGATATTTTAAGACTTCTTAATACATTATAAGGCAAATTAAACATTAAAAACGAGAAATTTCTATAAAAAACAAAATAATCTAACACGAAATTTATACACAGCAAAAATTTCAAAAACCGTGAATTCAGGGGTAGCCCTAACAAAGTTTCACCCCTGGCCTTTGTAAAGGACGAAATGAATGCAAACCACTTTCAGCCAAACGATGCAAAACTATTCTTCTAAATATTGGAGCATCCAAAGCTCCCCGCACATTCCGCAGAACGTGAAGATTAGATGATTGAATGTATTCCACCACATACGTTCTGTTGTACACCTAGGTGGACCGGTCTTTCATTCCTATTTACATTTCCTTCTTTGATCCATCTGGTTTAAATCTAATACACAGTGGAAACATCTAAGTACATTTTAGCTGCGTTACGTCGATAAGACCAGCCAACTGTAAATAACCTTACAATTTGACCCCTCGTCAAATCGTCCCATAGCCGAAACTGCCTTCAGTGTCATTTCCCATGCAACTTCTTATCCCCACGAGCCTTCTGGAACTTAGATCTTCTCGATATTCTGGATCACATAAACTCTAGCGAGTAGAAGCAGTTCGTATCCACCGCTTCCTTTTTTTTTTTTTTTTTTTTTATCTTGCGCTATAATGACATTAACAACTTGCAAACCAAATCATCTGAATAACTTGTTTAGCTGCGAAATCCTTATTTTCATACTTCTGCGACCGAATCTTCAGTGTGTTATTTTTCTATGTCGGTAGTGTATTTTAAAGTAAGTACCATAAACTCAAACTCTTTCAATAATTAAATATATAAAAAATAACCCACGTGATCACTGGTTAATCAAAGCAAATTGGTAACTTACTAGTGCGATGTAAATATAAACATTTCTTGAATTGATTGCTACAGTAGATGACAGGGGTGCTTATTTCCTTACTAAGCTGCAGACATTTTTATATAAAAAGAAATAATGTGATAACTTGACGTATTTTATTATATTTTCCATTTTCAAAAGGAGAAAATAAAAATAATAAAAATTTGTTATATAGCTTGTATATGTACATATTTTTTCACAGCTGAATTTTTTATTTTTATTTTATTAATCACCGATGCATGATTTTATTAAACAGTGGTTTTAAAATTAGATTGTGTTGGTTTGATTTTGATCCTCACAATTTAATTAGATTTGGAAATAGATTTTATTAGCCAGTGATTATAATATATAGCGGGTACTGTATTCCTTTTGTGAGTTATAAATTTTGAAAAGAGTACTTTTTAAAAATCTCATCAGTATCTTTGAAACCAGTAATAATTTGAAGAAAAAAAAAAAAAAAAAAAAAAAAAGAAAGAAAGAAAGAAAAAAGAAAGAAAAAAAGAATTTTATTTATTTATTTTTTTTTTATTTTTTTTTTTTTTTTCTTAATTCTAACAAAAATAATACTGAAAAAAAAAAAAAATGCCTTAGATAAATTGCCTGAGATGCTATCTTTATGGCAAAAAGCTAACTTATTTTTCGATATTTGAATATATGTATAAGATTATATATTCTAGAGTTAAGTACAGTTTGCACACACCGTGGAAATTAACTTTAAATTACGTGAATTTGCATATGCAAATATAAAATAAATTTTTGTGAGAACCGCAACGTACTTCTTGTTGGGGTTTAAGAAAATCAGTATATTTTTCTTTATCACAGCATTACATGTCTAGTTTTTATTTAATTTATTCAATTTTTATACAGAAGAAATCAAATTCAAAATATTCTACTTCCGTGTAATGTACAGTCGGGAAAAAAAAACGCATCACTCGATGTAACTCCGTTGCTAATCAATGCACAAAAATGTAATAGGTATCATTCGACGGGGAATTGAAAGTAGATTCAGAAAATGAACGGAAATTTTGAATTGGGGGTCGTCTACATATTAAAACGCGCACCAACTTTGATTTTTTTTCAATGGTAATGCCCCATTTTTATTTTATATTTGAATTCCTGGGATCGCGACAATGCGAAAAAGTATATTGGTTGTATATTTTGCTTATTTTTTCACAGAGTTATAAGCGTTCAAAGTTTGAAGGTGCTAATGTTAAATTCATATTTCAAACTTTTATTAATATCTTCACAAAAAATAACTTGATCGATATAATTCTTTTTTTACGAGATACAGTGAAGAAACCCAAACATAATCCATCATTAATTTTGATTCTGAAAAATATTTTTAATTCTGAAAAATATTAATAAATTCATATTCATAAAAATTATGAATTATGACCTAAATTAATTTTTACATAAAATGAATCCTAATGCTGAAAAATATGAGTGTGCAAATTTGCAGCTCATTCCAGTTATTAGTTTTAGAGATATAAATAAATCTTTCTTTTGGAGTGGTTTAGGGGACCGTCTCTTAAAAAATTTTGAATGAGATAACGAAGCAAATCTTAAAAAATAACGGAGAAAATTGAACAAAATATTTTTATTTTTTATTTAAGGGTCAAATTATATAACAACAACGTCAAATGCAAAGAAATGAAACAAAATTGTTGATTTTTAGACATTTGTGTTAGTATCAAGAATTCCTGTTTTCTAAAGCCCCGCCTTTTACCGTTCTTCTAAACAAAACAATACAGAAACGAAAAGTGAATGTGACTTTGAGTATTCGTGTTAAACCCCTTATTTTACATTGACAAAAATATACACAATTGGTATTTACTTCATCGATTACTGGTGATAATTTTAGAATCCTTTAAACGAACACAAGAAGAAAAAAATTAACTAAATAGGCGGGGTTTACTGTTTGAAATACTCTCAAAATAAAATATTTCAAAACAAATTTTCTGTACCACAATTATATTACAGATGGATATACATTATAACTATATTCTTTCTAATTAATATATTTCTATCCATAGTATATTTTATTGCAAAAATATGAACACTGGGTACATGCTTAAGAAATAAGTAACACACGAATTACGAAAGAAACGCCCACTGGCATTTTTACAGATTTTCAAATGATGTGAATCTACGTCAGCAGTCGCGAAAGCGTTAATTAAGAAATTATATTTTCATAGAAATTATAAAACAAATCGCACAGTTCCAAAGAGTTCAACTGACCTAAAACTGGTAAGTGCTATTAAAATTGTTTAATATTTACTTTATGAAACCTTACAATAATTTATCCGAAAAGATTTAGTTTATGCGTTGTTGTATATATATATAGAGATATATTATTTCAGTTTGTATATTATGTTGCACGTACGAAAGAAAATTTAAGCTTTATTGGTGATCAGTATATCCATCATAGATACTTTTTAATTGAAAAATATTGCACTTTTATAAAAAGTATTGTCTGACCAATCGTAAGTGTAGTGTATTTAAATATACCTAAAATTATCTAAAAAAGTACTAAAGTATATACATATCCAAAAAACTAAATTCATGATAATTAAGATACTGCAAAGGTGTTAATATTTTTATTTCTTTTTATAACTCTTTTTTTCTTGAAATATTTCCGGTGTGAAACAGTATAATTTTGTCTAGTTCTTGTAGGATCTTAATTTTATTTTTCTATATTTAGAGATAGCCCCCTAACACATTTTTGATCATAACTCTATGAATACTAAAGATTAAGTATACAAACAGTATACTTTTCCGCACTGCCAGACTCTCAGAAATTTGAATATGAAGTCAAAATTGGGTGTTGCTATTGAAAAAATCAAAGTTGGAGCTCATTTTAATATGTAGATGACCCCTAATTCAAAATTCGACGACATTTTCAGAAAGTGCATTTCATTTCCTGTTGAATGGTGTCTATTAAATTTTTCTGCGTCAATTAATAACGAAATACCATCAAGTGCTGCGTTTTTCTTTTCCCCGACTGTACATATATATCTGTGTGTATTGTGACCACCATAAAGCCTTCTATATATTTTTATATAAATTCACGCAGTGCAAATTGTTAATTAAAATTTTTATTTTTCAAAGTTTTCTTGCAAGCAGACAGTTTTCATCTCAAAAAAAACTTTAATAATAAAATAATAAAGTCAATTTTGGAACATTTTGTTTTAAAGATTTTTTTTTAATAAAAAAAACTTTGTTTTAAGTTATCACATCTGTATGGTTCAACCCATCGTTTTAAATACATTAATTTTAAAAGTACTCCTATTGAAAGTTTATTAATTATATTATATATTTTTTCTATGTTTAAGCGATCCGTTAAAAATAGTCACCTGTGTGTACATTTATACGAAATTCTGTCCTATTCTTCCATATTAGAAATAATTAAAAACAAGAGTACTTAAACGATATGCCGCAAAATGTGATAAACCCCATTTTATGTCAAGGTCAACCTAATATAAATTTTTATAATATTCTGTGCTTTAGATCTTGATTTAGAGCTACCAAAAAAATTTTTTAACATGCATACAGATGCGCAGATAATTTCAAAGATTTGTAAAATCGTGCTCTGGAACTATTAAAAAGTCCTTCTAAAACCGGAATTCGACAATTTATATGAATTGAACATTACTTTCCATTGAATATTAAAAAATGTAATAAATTTTAAGCGATTATTTCTATGCGTATGTATGTAAATTTTTTCATGTATTTATGAATCATTAAATTTATTAAATATTTAATGGTGACGCAAAATTTAAAATGAATAATGGGGTATATTATTAAATTTTTAGAATTTAAAAAAGAAAAAAAAAAAACAGATTCTTATGCCAAGCGAATAATTATAGTTTTAGAATTTGCTGTTATAAATCAATTTTTCTTTACTCTTCTTGCAATATTGCAACACATTTAAGCATTCTTATTACGAAATGTTTTAATAGACGAACTTTATATTCTGTTTTAAATTTAAATATTTAAAGAAAAAATAGCATTTTTAATATTTCAGAGGTGTTTATTTTAATAAATGTAAAAATATTTTTTAGACCAATTTCAAAGTTTTAAGCTTGCTGAAGAAATCTTAAACAGCACAATAGATTATATTATTAAACTTACTGAAAGAATGCTATGGTACATGTACGGTGTATGTTTTAATATATTTTATTCAAGGAATAAATTTTCTGCTAATTACTTTTAGTTAAACGAAGCTTTCATTAAAAAATAAATAAATAAACTTATTATCACTATCAACTTATATCTTACTTACTTATTATCAACTTTATATTATGTCTTTGCAAGAATTTTTTTTTTTTTTTTTTGCGTTTAAGGACTCCAAAATAAAAAGCTTCTACAATGAAAAAAAGATTTTTTACTTAAATTTTTATTTTATACATTTT
The DNA here is from genome assembly GCA_963930645.1 of Salticus scenicus. Lineage (NCBI taxonomy): Eukaryota > Metazoa > Arthropoda > Arachnida > Araneae > Salticidae > Salticus > Salticus scenicus. Next base: position 334,544,405 of record OZ005652.1, on the reverse strand, counting down.
AGTTACAAAAAAAAAGTTTATTAAAAAAACTGATCAAATTTTTTTTAGGATCCTGTGTAGACAACGAAAATTTTTTTTTCAATCAATTAACATTTTTTCTATTAATTATCTGCAAAAACGTAACACAATTGCCTTAGAGGATCGAATTCACAGCCATCGCGTTATCAACATGACGTTCAAACCAAAAGTTGGGTTGAGTTGGTTGGGTTGTGAGGTTTAAGACCGATTGGTTTTACTAGGGTCCTTGTCCTGAGGATAAGTGCCCTCCGTGGGGGGTCAGTCTAAGGGGTCTTAGCCCGTATTTACGTATATTTCGGAGAAAACTACAGAAAAAACCGAACGGCTAGGCCGACAAGTGCGACCTGTGATCGAACCTGGCACCTCAAGTCTACCAGCTTTTTTTTTTTTTTTTTTTTTTTTTTGAGCGCACAACCGCTCAGCCACTGGCGGGCCAACCAAAAATCAAACACTCAAGAAAAGTTATAGAACATTCCAGAAAATTCAAACAAATACTTGTACAAAAAAGAATATTTTTCTCGAATGCTTTTTAAAATATTTTGAATATTTAAAAATTTTCATCTCTTGTAAAAGTGAAATACCTATATTTTCCTTTAAAATGTTCTTGTTGTTGAAACTTTTATTTTTTTATAGCATGTCAGTGCAAGCATAAATTTTTATTTTATACTTTTTGGGGATCCACAATAAAAGATTCCTTTTTTTTTCTCTCTCTCTCTTTAACTTTAATTTTGTACATTATAGTAACTCAAAAAAAAGCTTCTTAAAAAAAACTAAACTAAATTTCTTAGGATACTGTGTAGACGATGAAAGATTTCCTTTCATAATTTGACTGCTTTTCTATTAATTATCTGCAGAAAAGTAACACATTGTCCGTCGAGGATCGAACCCACGACCATCGCGTTATCAACATTGCGATCTAACACACTGTGTTAACCAGTGACGAGAACAGCTGCTTACATTTACATTAAAGTGGAGGCGCCTTGTTTTTCAGCGTGACACAAAGACACGATGACAAAAATCCAATTTCAATAAAAAGCTTCTGAAAAAATATTTATTATTTATTTATTTATTACTTAACTGTTTAGTAACTTTGAATAAGCTTCTTCGGATACTGTGTAGAGAATGATAAATTTTCTTTTATCAATCGACACAATTTCTATTATCTACAACAATAAACTCACCAACCCTTCGAGGATCGAACTCATGACCATCGCATTGACAACATGACGCTCTAACCAGCTGAGCCAACGAGGGACAAAAGGCGTTGCTTGCATTTACCTTAAAGTGGAAGCGCCTTGTTTATTAGCATGACACAAAGGCACGATGACAAAATCCAATTTCAATAAAAAGCTTCTGAAAACAAAAAATATGGTCAGTTGCATTATATCAAGAAATTGAGGTCATATGCATGAAACACTTTGAATAAACCAGATAATCATCTTCATAAACATTTCCATTAATAAAGTGTCCATGCTATCTAAAATGTTCATTCCATCGAAAAATTTCTGAATTTTAAAATATTTTAATTTATTTCTAAAACATATTACACATTTAACTAAAGGCTTGTGATGGAACTTTGTAATGCCAAATTGGTAGGAGAGCAAAAACTAATAAACAAGGAAGTGTTTTTAATTCCATAAGGAAGATATTACGAGAATATTCTGATTACTTTAAAATGATATACAAAAAAAAAAAAAAAAAAAATCAGAACTTCGATAAAACTAATAAAAAATACTAATAAAAAAAAATCTTCTGGTTTCTTTCAGAGATCAATCCTAAAATCCTATTACGAATTCTCAGTTTGAAAAACACATAAAATATATTTTTGTAGTCTTTATTTTATGGCAGATTTATAGCATAAAACTTTTTTCGAAGCATGATAAAATCTAAAAAGGGTGAAGTATTTTAAAGTAATGAAAGTTTCCTATCGAGGGTGAATAATTTGACAAAACCTCTATCTGAGAGCAAACTTAAATCCCTTTCCTATAACTTCGTAGGCACGTTAACTTGATTAAAAAAAGAACTTTTTAGTCGAAAAACGGAAGATTTCAGATGCTTCCAAAAAATTTTATATGGCTAAAAATAGAACGCTTAAAATGTGCATTTATTTGTTCACAATTTCTACACTGTGCATACTTGAACTACACTGTAGACGTTATGCTGTAGCGTGTGACACGTATGCTTTGTAGTTCAAAGTACGGTTATTGTAAGCGGCCACATCAATTAGCACAAAGTCGTTTTTAACGAACTTCACAAAGGAGGGACTTTTCAATTCAAACTTTTTTTTTATTATTAGTTTATAATTTTGTAAAAGAGATGCTCCGATTTTAATAATATTTGTTGTTAAGATGTTGACCTAAAATTGGTCCCATTATGATTTCATTAAGATCTAAACAAATTACAGGGTGCTCACAAAAGCCCGTTTTCCCTCTTTTAGCCGCTGAACGCCTGCAGCTACTCTCGTAAAAGAAATGTGTAAATGTAGTTAAGTGGCCATGCGCTACGAGATGCGACCGCTTACAGCGCAGTTTAGTTGGAAATACCGGAGTTAGCGTTTCTATCTCGAAAACAGTATGAAGTCGGAGAAAAAAGTAAATTACAAAGTTGTTGAGCATCATCGATTTAGTACATAAGGATGCCTTATAAATATGAATATTAAAAACAGAACATTTAAATGTGCATATGTTTCTTTACAGTTTCCTGCCCAGTAACGTACAGAAAAAATTTTAGAAATCATAAAGACCTTATTTCGATGTCCCGCTGTCCAATTTTGTCCATCAGCTGCAATGCACATCTAGATCCTTTTTTGAACTATTCCCTGCGCACATCCCAGCGTAGCAAGTGACGTTCGCTTGGTAAAATTCAACCAGAATACAGATGTGCATGGCAGTTGAGGTTATTATTATATCGTTTCTATGTCTGTTTTAATTTATTAAAGATATACGCTGTAATGTTTTCTCTAGAGTCTCAATTGATAGCCTTATATGAATAATAGAGAATCATGGATTCTTTTCAATCTGCTTCTCTTTCGAACGCTTATATTCCATATATTTACTGATATTCGATGCTTTTATACTGTGTGCCTATCAGGATTTTCGGACACAAATGCAGCGCATCCATTCTTTACATTTATAAAACTTTTTTAATTTAATGTATGCGGATTCAATAGATAGATTTTTTTCTCTTATCACATAAAGGCAAGAAAAATGACAGAACTCAAAAATGCAATATTTGAGAAAAATCTACTTAAAGATATGACATTGGCTAGAATAAAATCGACACAACTGCCTCTCGAGTACGAGATGGAGATGTAACTTTTTTGTGCACATTGGAGCAGTTCATATATTTTTCAGCGACATAAACTCGAAATTACCTTTTTTTGAGTTTTTTGTTTTGAGTTTTTTACCTTTTTTTGATTATTTGTAGTGTTTATGTGTTTGGTGAAGGAATTTATTTCATACTTTTAGACGCAATTTACAATTTCACTTTATTTTTTAGTTGTTTAAATAATAGTTGCTTTTTGGAGTCTGTTCTATTTTTTTACAAAAAGGTTTTATTTAATTTTATATCGTTTAAAATTTTATATATTTGTAATTATAAAACATGATTATATATATATATATATATGTATATATATATATATATATATATATATATATATATATATATATATATATATACTGAAACAGGCATTTTGAACCTTGAAGGAGGATGGATTCACCCGAAGAGATAGAAAGCAAAACACGTGGATTAAGGAGCAAACCAAAGTTACTGATGTTATTTCTAGCTTTAAGAAGTTAAAATTGAGGTCGGATGGACACATTATAAGGACTCTTTTAAGGACTCTTTTTAAGTTTAATAGGCAATTTAGAAATTGTATTGGAATTTTTTTTCCCTCACATTTTACTACATTGTTAAAAATAACATGCTACATTTCATCAGAAAACTGGTTCCAATTAGCTGCAACTAATTTTTTGGTGCAATGTTTCACCATTCTAGTGGCCCCGTTTCAGTAGTAAGCACCACCGAAATGATGAATCTCAGCACCACAATATTGGTTTCAGCTAAAAATACCAATTTAACATCATTCTTTTAGTGAAGCATTGAGTTGTTATTTTTAACAGTGTAGAAAGTTTATGTAATCTTTACGTTTTAGCATGGCTTTTCAAATTATTTTATATTATTGTTATACATTTCAAATTAAATTAATAATATTCATTAATGCGCATTCTTATACTATTTATAAAGACATTTTATCAGTAAATGAAAAAATACATAATTTAAGTCTACAGTAATTTAATGTATCATAATCTTGTTTAGAGAATCCTTAATTACAGTTATTAAACACTGGCAAATACTTTAAAGATTATAAATAATTTCTAATAGTAGATATTAACAGTATACTGAATTATCATTGTTTACATTATTTTAAAGCGAAAAAACAACTATTTAAAAAAAATAATTGAATTTTCAAACGATTTTTTTTTAACAATTCAAAACTAAACACGCTTTGAATATATTTGGTATAATAAAATATTCTTTAAAAAAAATGACTGATTTGCGGAAGTATTTTGGAATTCATTTGCTACGAGTTAGTAAATTTCTAACTTTTTTAAACCATAGATGATTGAAGTCTTTAATCATGTGCAATATTTTTTCAGTAATTGAAAAAAAAAAATCTTCTGTTAAATATTAATGTTATTGCAAACTCAATTTTTTTTATGAATATTGTTAATGATTCAATTCACTGTGCAAACAACTTTTAAAACTTGTTCCCACAACAGAAAAAAAAATAATAATAACAATATAAAAACTAAAGTTCATTATTATTTTATTCATTTATTTATTTATTATTTCAAAATTTTCTCTACTTTCATTTTTTTTCTTTTTTTTTCATGAAATCGCTTAATTATTTGTAAAGTACTCTAAAATCCATTAATGTAAAAGTTTTTAGACAGCAGTCGCTTCATGCTTTAATTGTACTTGATACTTTACCGGTTATTGAAAGTAATATGAAGATCAGTCATCAAATAATAATGTTGAGTTATTGTGCAAATCTTATTGACGATTCGATACTCTGCGTAAACATATTTCCTATTTCTTTATTTGCTATAAAATTCCCTTTACATCAGTGGCGCACCCACGGAGGGGGCTTAGGGGGCTCAAGCCCCCTCCAGAACCAGCTGACATGGGAAAAACTTTAGATATGCATGAAAAAAATATTATTCAAACACTGATATTGTAAGCAAAAATAAAGTTTATAAATTATACATTAAATATTAGGACATTTTTACATTCAAACACAAAAACAATGAACTAGTTCTTTGTTTTTTAGCTGAAAGATACCCTAGACATTCCATTGAAATTTTTAGGAATCGGCTTCTAAAGGCCTAAAGCATATACTATTATCATGAAATCGAGGGAGTATCTAAAAAGTCAGGCATAAGAAGCAATCTGATGTGGAAGTAAGCAGGGATGTATTTGTCAGAAAAATGGGATACCAGGCTCATACAATTTTATATTTTAATTCATGAATATTTATAGCCTCTTTGTGAAAGTTTGCTTTGTCCTTGGGCAAAATTAACACATTCGCATTGGCAAATGAAAATTCTCGTTTGATATAAAATAAAAATTAGTCCTGCTCTTGAATCGTTCCTCTAAAACAATATTTTAAATTAAAAATGAAATTTGCATATTCATTAAACTCTTTACATGCCACTAGCACATATACATGCTAGTGAAATTTCACATCACTTGCTGAAGATAAAACTTTAATCTCAAATTTAATCTCACATACGCAAAATTATTTCTCTAAAAATATAACGATTTAGAGGAATGCCAAAAGGCGTAATTTACTGTTCAAAATAGGAAAATACCCCGATAATAATATGTTAAGATATTTTACAGATGCTTCTGAGGATGGGGTCACTTATTATTATTATTTTTTTTTTTTTAATCATGGTAAGTAGAACATACAGTAGGGTCCATGCACAGTTTTCATATTTGCCTCTGATGTTACTGAGATCTAAGCTCCATTTTTAGATAATGCAATTTTTTCCAGTCATAAAAATTCAAATTTCATAATATATATAAATATTATACTGGAATGAACTCAGAAAGGTAACACTTGAAATATTTAATAATAATAACAGGAGACTTGGCGTTGGAATATTAAAATCCGAATAAACTACTACGTCAGAAACGCCAAAGAAAAACATTGGAAATGCATACAGCTGTTTCGGCAGCCTTAAGCGTGCCGTCATCAGTGCAAAAAGGATTCTGAATCTGCGGAAGTGCTCGTATTTATAGGAGAAAGGCCGAATTTAGTTCAACCAATAGGATTGCGGGAAAGGTGGGGAGAGTGGCCAATAGGAATTTATTAAAGTTAGCTGTGTAAACAGTAGAAAAATTAAGAAAATGTGGACTGAATATAAAATTTCCAACAGTCAGACAAATAGGGAATAGCGAAATCACAATTTACAAGGTTTTTAAATTTTTTATAAATATGAAAAGCTTCAAAGAAATCGAGTTCATGAATGGATTTAGGTCTGCAAATTATTTTAGCTGAATTAAATTTAAAATTATGATTTTCCTCCCAGCAATGTTTAGAAATAGCCGATTTATTGGTTTCTTGTTTGCGGACGTAATTCATATGTTCTTTAAGACGAAATTTAAGACTGCGTTTAGTTTGGCCAATATATGATAAACCACACTGACAGGAAATACTATAAATACCCCAAGAATTATGCATATCAATTGGATCTTTTAACTGAGAAAAGGTGAGTTTATTGGAAGGCGAAAATATTATTTTAAAATCATATTGTTTGAGAATTTTAGCTATGGTTTGACTGGATTTAGGAAAATAGGGTAAGACAATGCTGATACTAGAAGAGACTGACTTAGTAGACGAAATACGAGGGAGTTGTAATTTTTGGATAGCTTTGTCTATAATGGAAGGGTCATAACCTCTGTCAATTGCAATGGCTTTCAGGTATTTAATTTCAGATTTTAATAAAATAGGTATAAAATTTGTTCAAATCCTATTTCATTTCCAATGTTTTTCTTTGGCGTTTCTGACGTAGTAGTTTATTCGGACTTGAAATATTTGCTAACTGAACAAATTAAAATTTTAAGTAATATATTATATATTTGAATAGAATTAATGTTTTAGGATATTAAGAGATTCTTTCTGCCTCCTGCTTGCTGTGTTGACTAACACCCACGAAGACTGCGCGCCCGACTTGTTTCTTTTAACCAAACCTAGAAGCCTCACCCCAATATTCCAGATAATTAAATAAAAATAGCCACGTAAAAATTTACACTGAAATTCTGTTATAATTCCTACATATCACAACTGTAACTTTTATTTGGTTATAATTATTATAATTTCTTAATTATTTAAGTATTACTGCATATGCATGTGAAGCAGCGCAAAAGAGTATTAAATTTGATCAAATTTTATTTGCAATAGAAATATGGGGTGGGGGGAGGGCATTTTATTTCGGACGCATTTTGTGTTTACTAGCTTGTCATATTGTACACGATATATATATTTTTTTTTTATCATACATGAACAGACAACTTTATGTTTACAAGCTCAGTGCCAACCCCAACTGACCGAACTATTGTAACTTAGCAGGTTATATACTGATATTAATTCCTCGATTGCACTATTCAACTTAAATTCAATTTCATTCATTCGTTTACTTATTTCAAAAGAAATATTTAAAGCAGATTCTTTACTATATGTATGTGTGCGTATATACCCATAAACCTATTTACAGTACTACAGGACCCAAATATTCTTCAGCCCCCTCCAGACAGAAATTCTGGGTTGGTGCGCCACTGCTTTACATTAAAACAATTTAAAACTAAAAAAAACTTTGAAAACGTTCTATATTATAAAATATTATTCACAAAACTGTTTAATTACACTACTCTGCAAGGGAAAAAAAAAAAGAGCTTTAATACCATCCTTGCTGATTCTTATGTAAAATGACCTCCGGTATCCAAATATGAAACCGATCTTGCCCAGTCATCCACAGTTTTTTCCGAAACGCCATCCCCCCTGTGGAGAAGTTTCCACACATACATTCATTTTTTAATCAATTTTCTTTTAGAATCTGAATAATTAAATTATTTCATTTTTCATGAGAAAATTTAGTTTTAAAATTAATTTTATTTCATATTGGTTTTGCGAATCCTGGTGTATTTTACTTTTTAATTCGTAAAATAAAATTAATTAATTGTATTACATATTAAATTACGTAAACCAGGTTAAAATAAAACTTTCTTAAATCAAAACTTCATTCATTTTGGAATTATTAATAGAACCCATAAATTAAAGATTTCGTTTTTATTTAGATTATAAATGTAATACTTTATTAATAATTATCATTTGAGAGATATAAATTAGCTTAAATAAAAAAAAGTGTTTTCAAATATTCCTAAACAAGAAAACTCATTGTCAGAAATAATGTATTTCAACACCGGATGTAATAATTTATTTGAAATTACGCAATATTAATGATTTCAGTTTAATAACGGTCAGTCTGTAGTCAGCATGACGCTTGGCGTAATTCTCGCGAACTTCAGGGTAAATTAAAAGGTACATTTAAAAACCGTCGTTGAAAATTCAAAAAATTAACATTAGTTTATTCTACGAACAAAGAATTACACTTGGCGATTATTTGGCGACAGCTTAGTCATGTGATTTGCAGGCTTGCCAGATTTGGCTTGGTAAGTCGTGCGCTCGGTTTGCTCTCCTCACACACTTTACGATAATATCTTGACTTGATAGGACGTTAAAAAGTTATCTCTCTCTCACAATATTTTAATTGGAGCATATCCCTGAAATTCTTTCCATATTTTTTGGATAATGGTGATATAAACTTGTATCCTGATTTTATTGACTATACTTTGAAAAATTTAATAAAATTGATGTCGCCTCATCTTCAATGTGTTTTTAATTCTGCTTAAAAGTTGTCATAATTAGAATCTGGGATTGTACTTCCACGGCCATCTTCTAGAATCAACGAGAAAACATTGTAACACACCTTTTTTTTTTTTTTTTTTTTTTTTACTGTTCAGTAATGTTATAGCCGAGAATATGATTTCGAGGGTGGAAAAGGATTATTTTAACAAATAAATTAGAAATAAAAATATAATGTAAAACAAATAATAATAATAGTAGATTAATATAATAAAATAAAAAATATATATAGTTTATAATTTTAGGGGCAAATCTCCTCCCCCCCTCCCTTTTTTTAAAAAATCCCCCCTGCTACAAATGTTCACATTTTAGATTTTTTCAACCTCTGTAGCCCCTGTTAAGAACTTTAATGGTTAAATTAATGCATTCCCTCTTCCAAATCAAATCCGCATGGCCATGTAATTACGGAACAGTGACAAAAATACGGGCGACGTCCGTCCCAAAACAACGGACGGTGATGTGGCAAAATGAAGATCATATTTGGTTTCAGGAACTCATTTTACATAAGAATTTCCATAATGGTGTAGGGGACATATTTCATGAAAAGTACTGTTTGTGCAAGTACGTTGAAATCGATTTCATAGCATTTAATTAAAACCTCAACTATTTTTAAATGGCAAATGATTGGATACATTTATCAAACGGGACATTTTTTCCAGAGATTGAAAATAATAGGAAATTTATCGCTAAATAATACCGATGAATTATTGCTAAAAGAAGACACCCGTGAATCTTTTTAACGGTGTAAAACACTGTGTAAATACTTTTCTATTTTTTTTTTCTACTATATTTCTTTAAACAATTCAAAAACTAAACATTTTTTTAAAATATTCTGCATTGTAAAATATTGTTTAACAAATTATTTTTTTTATTTTATTTTATTTACTTATTTCAAAATCTAGTTGGTAGAAATTAAAAATTCAATTATTTTTAGATAGCAGATGATTGGTGGCTTTTATCACATGTAATATTTTCCCAGTAATTCGAAATAATAATTACATCTATTGCTAAATAATAACGTTGAGTTATTGGTAATATAAAACACTCATGAATCTTACTAACGATTCAAACACTGTGTAAACACATCTCAAATATCTTTTCTTTACCAAAGAATTTCCGATTTACGGCATTTCTAATTCAATCAAAACTTCCATTTCTATGTGTTTTAATTTTTCCTTTTTGAAACTCAAATAATATACTTTAATTTGTCATATACACTCCTTCTCATATTTATAAGGACACTTTATATTTTTAAATAACTAACGTAAAAATAATAGTAAACAAGATTATACTAAGTGCACTTAATATATCTAGTATTCTAAAAACCAAAACTGTTATATATATTTTTTTTTTTTTATATAAAACAAAATTAATAAAAAATAATGCAAAATGTGTTTTTCTCTACGTTTTAGATGTTCATATAGGGACAATCCAGATTTTTTCGTTTTATTTAACTTACTAGCGGATAAATTACAGTTGACATGCGAATTTGTTAACTACAGGGCTAGATTAATTCATATATAAGCCTTCAATTTTTCTTGGACGGACATTACTGATAATTCCTCGAAAAAAAGAACGTTCAAGTAGTGAAGTATGATAATGTGTTTTTTAAGTGGAAGGATAATTTCAATCCATCGAATTTCTAATGAAATTCGAAGGTCTAAAATTGCTGAAGGAAATGTGATCAAACGTTCAACTGCTGGTTCGATAGGAGAGAGATCTGATGCAAAATCAGAGTTGTTTTACAGAGATCGAAGACTCATAATTCCTCTTACTGTTCTACTCATAATGATTGCTGCCGAATTTGCTCGTAATTTTTAACGAAAGGTTAGGGTCTACATTTATGCATGTTTAAAATAATTAATAATATGTTAAAATGAATAAAAAACCTGTAATAATCAATAATCATTTAATGGGGAAAGAACTTCTGTGTTAAAGTTAAATAAAGACAATATTAAATGGTAAAATGTTGCATTTTCGGATGAAAAACATTTTATTCTTCATTAACCAAATAGTTTTAACAGTTACTGGCACGATCTGAAGATAGCGAAAGACAGAGCAGATTTTTTAAAGACAGATATGAATCGGGCATTTTAAAGGTGGATCTATGGTACTCAGGGGGGCTGTTTCTACTGAAGGCAGAATGAATTTAGTAATTTTTTTCTATTATTATGAACATCAAGATAATATCCGCAAATTTTAAACGTGGAATTATCAGATTTTTGTTAGATTTTGGGGGGTAATAATATTTTTTTCAACAAGACTTACATTTTTGCTCTACTTTTAGAGCAATAGGAAATAGTTTGAAGAAAGAAACTTCTGTATTATTGCCTTTCCCATGGCCTAAAAGTTGAAAAAACCTTAACTTATGATATTAGAAAAGTGCATGCAAGTGGAAAGCAATTTTAAATAGTTTAAATGTATTAAGAATATCATATATGCTATATGAAATGGTATTGAAACTGAATATTAAAAAAAAAATGTATACCAGAGAGAATGTCTAACTGTTTAACCCTAACTGTTTAACCTCTAAAACATTAATTTAAAGAATAACTGAAAAAAATTACTAAAATTCGAGCTGTCCTTATAATTGTGAACACCTGAAAAATCATCTTTTTAACCATATTTAAAGTTTTTTAAGATAGAAAAACGATAAAACTTTTTAAATATAGTCTATTAATGAAATTCAAATTAATTAAAAATATATTTGTTTAAATAATAGTGTTCAGTGTTTAATTAATATAGAAAAACGGGTGACCTTATAATTATGAGAAGGAGTGTCTTTACACTGGTTGATTGTTTGTTATGTGACTCTTGATATGTTTTTGTGAAATTTTAAAATAGGAATTTTTAAAATGCTTTACTTAAAATTTTGCCAATATTTATTCCCGTTGCACCTTTTTTATATACGACAAAAAAAAAGAAAAAAAAATCTTTTAAAGGCTTTACAAAATTGTCTCTCTAAAATCCTTATTGTTTTAAAATTAATAATTCTTGTCAGATTCATTATAGAGTCTAGTAATATCTTATAACAATTTTATATATCACAGAAAGATAGCACTTTTTTTTTTCCTTATAGAACCAATCCCTAACAAAACAAAATTCCTTTCTCTGATATAATTTAATCCTCTTAATGCACTGCATTCGTAAAATCCTTACGTTGTGAAATATCACAGAATAGTTTGAATGACAACTATATTTATCATTGAGTTTGAAAAATACTTTCATCGCATATTCTATAATTGCTTATTGATATTCTATAAAAGCATTTAAATTATTATTGATTAAATGTTTTTCTAATTATGCATATTCATTCAATTTTTTAATATACGAATTCCTTAAATTTCAGAACAAAGTAAAATATTTTTTAAACATTTTTTTTTTTATTTATATTAGAGTTAATAAATATATTTTTATTCGAGTAATTAAATTAATACAAATAATTGACTAAAAATTGACTAAAAATTTTACAGCAACTTTCTAAAAAAATTAGATATATATATATATATTTTTTTTTTCCCCAAAAAGGTATGTTTTTTAAACTTATCAGGACAATTTGAAAATATTTTATTGGTGCAGTCGGTAACAAAAGTCTCCGAACACTAGCAAAATTTCCTATATAAAAAAAAGTAGAGCTAATACAGTTTTGTTAAATAAATCCTTGTCGAATCCTGTTTTTAGACTGACTAAGAACAGGATTCGACAAGGATTTATTTAACAAAACTGTATTAAGTGTACTTTTTTATATAGGAATTTTTGCTAGTGTTCGGAGACTTTTGTTACCGACTGTACATATAAAACGATTGGTAGAAATGGGTAGACATTCTGCTAAGAAACGTAGAAAAAGAAATGATATAATCAAAACCAAATTATTTTTAATGTTCGGGTCGTCTTACGATCACATAGTTATAGACAGAATTCCAATTACAAAATTAATTATGGGAGAAAAATATTTTAACTTTTTCTTGCGCTCAAATACGAAATATCCCCCATTTATTGTATTTCAACAAGTTAGCAGAACATTCCAAAAATTCTGTCAGAAACGTAATTTCTATGCTACATTTATACCAATTAGAATATTCATATAATAGTTACTTAGCAGTTTATAGTATGTATTATTGTTATAAATATTCTCAAATATTAATTGTTAAAATAATAATAATTATTATTATTATTATTATTAAAAGTAAATATTGTAAATGAAAAAGGTTGTATATAATATACGACGATAATCAGAAAGTATGTTCCATTAAGCAGCTAAACAAAAGAAAATCATTATTAGTAAAACACCTTTATTGCACAATGAAGTGAAATATGCTTATATTAATTTTAAAATTATTTAGATGCATTAGGGAATATGCATAAAAATTGCTGGAAGTGCACTTTTAGTTGCGTTTTGAATACTTTCCAATAATATTTAAAAGTGATTAGCACTTCGAATCGTCTACTTGTACGTCTGTCTGTCTGATTACGCTTTAATTTTAAATATGTTTAGATTTCTTTGAAACTCATATAACAGGTGCGGCAGTAAAACGGGCGATTTTGAAACCCTGGAAATAGTAAGTTACATTAGGAATCAGAAAACGAGAGTGGTGCCATCTGGACAACAAAACTTTGCCATTGACCCTGATATCGGTGTTCAGTTGAGATGGCGTTGTTGAACAACGCACTTTTGCTGTGAATGCGTTTTACCGAAACAACGAGAGCTACGTGGCCGCGCCGCGTGTATTTCGTGCTCATTACAATCCCACATGTCATGCCCCAGTTCCGTCGGCGCATGCTATCAAATTGTGGGTACAGAACTTTGAGGAAACGGGTAATGTGATGAGAAAGAGGAATGTGTGTGAAGGAAAAGGGGGAGCCACCTATGATGTCATTTTCAAGTGATGGACATTTTGTGTCGTGACATGTCTGTGCAAGATGTGCAAGTTGTTCCAGAAACATTCCTCACAAATTGCAAGCATTGTAAATTCATGCTGTATTTTTTTTATATCGCTGTGAATAAATTTGTATCGCTGGTGGAGGTTTCAAAATCGCCCGTTTTACTGCCGCACCTGTTATAATTATCCAATTCACTGTAGCATGTTCTCTATTAAAAATGGTATAGCATAACTTGTTTGTATACAGGGACTCAGAAAATATATCCTACGCATTATGGCCTATAAATAATATAAAATATTTAAAACATAGTTTAATATAATTATACAGCACATACCATAACGAAATTAATACACATAATTAAGGTACACAAAAACCTTATGATTAGCATAATTGATTGGTTTCCAGGAATCTTCAAATTTGTATGGAATATACCTGAAGATTCTCAATGCAAATTGTCAATGCTAAGAGAATGTTTTTAGCGTTATGCGTATGCAAATTTTAGACGATATACAGGTATACACAAAAGCAATACTTTTCAATGCTTTTTTATTTGAAATAAAGCCATAAAAGTATTTTTATAAAATTTCGTTTTTTAGAGTTATATTAAAAAAATATATTTTTTTGTGTCTTGTTGTCTTTAGATAATATGCAGGGCTAATATACATAAAATCTATCTATTCTATGAATTTTCTGTAAAACTAAAGCTATAAAGATGCAATTTGAAAGTTTTCTTCTTCCAAAATAAGAGACAAATTGCCTTCTAATGTGACATCATGGATATTAATTTATTTCAATGTGTAAAAAACGGGGGAGGGGGGGGAAGAATTCACAGAATATACTATAAGAGAAAAAAAAAAGCTCACAATCACAAGTGTGTTACAAAAAAAAAAAAAAAAAAGTGAAAAATACAGGAAAAGTATACGAGAGAAAGATACCGAAGCTGAGGAAGGGTGGCATAGGTGTCCTTTATCGAGACTTACCTATCAACAAAAATGTAAGAGCTCCTTTAAAAAAAATCTTTTCTATGGATTGAAGTAATGCAAAATTTGATAACTAAAAATCTCATCCTAATTTTATGTTCAAACATTTTTTTAAAGAAAAGTCATTCTCAAAAGGAAAATGAAAAAAATGGTAGTTGTTTTCTAATTTTTGGAAACCAGAGTAAAAATGATAACAAATGAGGAATTTGGACTTTCATATGTATTTTTTATTATTATTATTCATTTTTTTAAATAGTTTGGCGCACTCGATATATTATTGTTTAAAACAAGTTCTTTTTTTTGATATATCAAAAATAATTAAAGCTCTAAAATATGATTATCATAAGTACCATTCACAATTATATTAATAATACGTTATTGCCGATAAATAGTAACAGTTTAAGGAAAACAATATTAGAATCAGTAATAACATTAATGTTAAGATGATATATAAATTAATTATTATTTTAGAATCCTTTCGAAACGTACTCTTTACATTTTTACTGCTCATACATTTTTTCCCCATACTAGTAAATGTTTTCAGAAAATAATTATTCGGGTTTCTTTCTGAAAAAATTCGACGATACATGGTAGTTTTAGATCATGAGGAATCAAGACAGAAATGGAGCATCAAAGATGGTTAATTAAGCGTGGGATATAATCAGTTATGCTATTTATACTACGTCTTTTTCTGAAGAAAAGAAAAAAATAATATGATGTTGCACAGGATTATTAAACAGGAAAAAAATTGTAATCTAAAAAAAAAACAAGTTACGTTAAAAAAATAACGTATTGATTTTTATATCAGAAAACATTTAATTTAGTAATTTAATTACGCGTAACTTAACTACATTGTTAAACATCGCTGATTACTTTTCCGTCTTTCAAAATATGCATATGAACGGTTTTTTTTTTTTTTTTTTTTTTTTTTTTTCATTAAAATACATTTAACATGTAAATATAAAAGACGGTCGTTTATTGTCGATATGTCTTTGAATATTTTTTAGATTGGGAAATTTTCTTTTATATCAAAATATCCATAATAAACAAAATTCTTATTTCGGGTAAATTTTTTTACGTCAATTGACTATTTAAAACTCTCAAAAATATGATTTTTTTTTTAAATCATTTAATTACTGTTAATATTGACTTTTAAATAAGAAGACATTAACTTTTTTTTTTATGACAATTTTTATTCTTTAAGAAATACTTCGCTAAAATGTCAAATTTTGAATATTATATGCTTAAAAAAAATGCATATGTAATTGGGACATAATATCAATCTTAAATATAGCATTTAAATATTAAATATAGTATGAGAAATAGTTTATTTATTGAAAAGACACTTAACTTCAAAGTCTATATATCTTTACAAATATATTTCACAAATTATTATGAAAATATTTCACAAAAATTTCATAAATTTTCACAAATCCAATACTTTCTCTTTTGTAGAAGAAAGAAAAATGACATCTTTGATTCAAGTGCACTTTTTTTTTTTTTTTTTTTTTTTATTAAAACATTTCTTTCTTCACATTTATAGGCCAAATTTCTGGAAACCAATACTCGAAACAAGTGTCATTGCTGCTGGATAATATTAAACAATACTAAAATAAATAAAATAAAATAATATCCATATTTTTAAAAGATTCAATAATTTAAAAAAAAAAAAAAGGGTTTTATTTAATAGTAATAATCTGGTGTGTCACTCGCACGACTTTCTCTTACCTTGAAATTTAATAATATAAATACAGGTTGGCGATTAAGAGGTAAGATAACTAGTACTGTTATTAAACACATCAAATTAGGCTTCGGAAGAGTTTTATATGATAATTAGTTTCTGTGTGAGGAGAGCTACAACCCCCCCTCAAGCCCCCGTTTCATTAAAGCACGCACATTTATATAAAATTTAATTCGGTTATTAAAAAATAATTCTGTTTTTAAAAAATAATTTATTAAAATTATTATTTAAACAAATTATCTTTTATAATAATGCAGACGATTTCCATATTAGAGAAGTAATAGTAGAGAAGTAATAGAGAAGTAAATACAAAAAAAAAAAAAAAAAAAAAAAGTTGAATTTATTCTCAATATTACATTTAAAAAAAATTTTTTTTTTGTTAAAAATGAAAAAAAAATCGATAACTTTATTTTAAATTATTGCATATCGATGGTTCAACCATTCGTTTTAAAGGCATTGGCGTGCTCTTTTGAAAGATACCCATCATGAAAATTTACTCGAGGGAGACTTCCCCCCCCCCCAGGCGAGGCTCCTACGTACACAAAAAAAATTTCCCAGTTGACTATCTCTATTACAAAAAATATATATTCGTTTCATTTGGTTTAGTGCAGTGTATAGATGTTAAACTCTACTTACCTGCAATTTCCCCATAGACGTAATGTATTTTAATAAATTTGAGTGTCCCTGTACACGAACCACTTGCTTCATCTCAACGAAAAGCTTAGTGTAGCATCCCTATATGATACACATTTAGCATACCGAATTTGGAACTTCTGCTACTATTTGTACTTGAGATATGCTGATAACACACACACAAACACACAGACCATTCGCTATAAAAAACATGATTTTCGTATTCAGGGAACCTCAGAACATGTAAATATAACAAAAACACACGTTCGAAAATTTGACCCTAAAACAATACTTTCTCGACCCTATGAGTAAGAGAAAGTAAAAAAGACGTCACAGGCGCAACAATGTACTGGAAAAAAAATTATCCGTGATTTTAAATAAATAAAAAGAAAAGAAAAGGTATTTTAGAAAGAAAGAAGATTAAAATTAACCTATCATTTATACTCAGTAGCTCTAATCATATTTGTTATAATATAAAAGAAATTGTAATTATTAAGAAAAATATCATGGAAATCGATTATAAACAATTTAAATTGGCATGAGGAATATATATACAAAGGGCATTCCATACAAACTGAGAGTAAAATCAAAAAAAATCAAGAAATATATTTACAACAAAAAATACATCATTCTTTTTCAAAATACCTTCCATCAGATGATATGCAACGGTCCCATCGTTCAACCCACTTTTCAAAACAAGTAGAGAAGCCCTTTTCTGGAAGCTGCTTCAAAGAACCCTCCACTGCTGAAATAACTTCAGAATCTATTTTAAATTTTCTGCCACGGAGCTTCTCCTTCAACGTCGGAAACAGTCAGAAATCGCATGGTGCGAGATCTGGACTGTAAGGGGGATGTGGCATGATTTTAATATTGCATTTACTAAGATATTGCTGAACAGAAGTAGCAACATGCGGGCGAGCATTATTGTGATGTAATGTCCAATTCCCTATCAGTTCATGACGCTTTCACGATATGTGTTGACGCAAAATTTTCAAAACTGAAACAAAATATTCACCATTCACAGTAGTTTTTGAAGGCACAGCATGCTGATAGATTACACTTTTATGATCAAAGAAAATAATCATCATGACCTTTCCAGCAGATTTGGTTTGTCGGATTTTTTTCGGAAGCGGAGAATCAGTGTGTTTCCATACACTTGTTGCGGACTTAGTAAGGGGATCATAATGATGCACCCAAGTTTCATCACCTGTTATTACAGTCTTTAGGAGATTTGGATCATTTTGAAGTATCTGTTTCCATTCACAACATTGGTAAATTCTTGTTTTCATTTGTTCTTTAGTAAGGTGATGAGGGACCCATCTGGAACAAACATAGCGAAGCTGAAAATTGTTGCGTAGAATGCGAAATATCGACGTTTTCGAAATGTTTGTTGATGCCGCTATCTCCTCACATGTCATTCACCGATTTTCTTGAAGGATTACCCACACAGTGTCAACATTTCGATCATTCACAACACTTTTTGGTCGCCCAGGCCGAGGAGCCAGTTCTGCAGACAAACGGCCTTTCTTGAAATCACCATGCCATCTAAAAATCGTAGACTCACCAAAACATTTGTCTTTGTAAGCTTTTTTCATTAACTTAACTGTTTCTGGAGCTGTTTTGCCCAAACGATAGCAAAATTTTATGCCACAACGCATTTCGTTTTTTAACTCTGAATCACTCATCTCCATTTCTGTAGGGCAAATAAAACAGTTCTTTAAACAAGCACGGAATAGGAATATAAAATCGTCTGCTTCGTTTAGAATTTTGTATAAACGTACAGTTAAAAGTTTGAAAAAATCGCCTGCACTTCTATTTTTTAGTTTCGCGGTGTTGCCGCTACGTAAAAAAATAACTCTCAGTTTTTATGGAATGCCCTTTTTATATATAAATTTACGGTATTTATGTATTATTATGCTGTTAAAAAATAAGCTTTCGACGATTTTTAGGAATTTGTGCTGAAGTTTATTTTTATAAATAATTAAATTTAAATTACATTTCATTACTCCATTTCCGTTATTTAACTATTGGCTATTTACTACGAGATTTGGTCGCGGTTTTCGATTTAGCGAATATGCCTTCCACAGATAATACGCAACAGAAAATTTGGAAATACATTCATCTGGAAATATCGAACTCTAAGCGGGCGAAGGCCCAGTAGTTATCTAATAATCTTTATTAAACATTCGAAAGAAGATTTTATGCCCTGTTTCTCTCTCTCCAAAAAAAAAAAAAAAAAAAAAAAATCATAACTTGAAGTAAAGAAGTTTTTTTTTTTTTTTTTTTTTTTTTTTACTTCAGAGCCCCAATATTAATCAATAAAGACTAACTATATTTTTCAATTAATAATATATATTTTATAGAATTTAATTTTAATGCACTGAATTTTTTAAGCGATTAAAGTAGATATGTAAACATTATAAAAGAAAGCAAAAGAAGTTGCACTTTAAAGATATTTCTTTACAAACTTTACAAATAAATCTTTTAATATTTATGCATTTCTGCAAAAAAAAATCTGAACAAATCAGCTTATGCGGTTCAGTTGTATTGGATTCTGAATCTAATATTGTTTGGATATTAAACAAAATATTTTTCTTCTATACCGGAAAAGAAGAAAAGAAATAGAAACAAGATTTTACTTGCAGATGTAGCGACATTTCTTTTTTTCTCTTATCATTTCTTTTTATTTTACTTTTAACTTTCATGCTGTTTGTGAAGTTTTCTTTGAAATTTCAAAAGATTATGCGTTTGATTTATAAAAGAATTCAAAGCAAAAACTTTTATTATTGTGTTCAAAAATCTATGAAATGTATTTTTCATGACCAATGAGTGCTTTTTACTTTTCTGTTTTTCAGTGTTTAAGATATTAGGACATGTTAATCATGAAAGCTTTTATAACATACATTTTATTACAAATGTTGAAAATTTCATTATAAGAATTTTTTATACTAAGTAAAAAATAATTGTAATGTTTATAACAATATAATTTTATTTTTAAAGTTGTAATATTTTAAAGTGCTTTTTTTTTTTTTTTTCGTGTTTCAGATATTACGCTTCATTAATTATGAATGCTTGTAAGATTTTTTTCTTTTTTTTTTTTTTTTTTTTTTTTTGTAAAGATTAAAATTTCATTAGAGGAGTCTATATTGAGAAAGTATATATATCTAATATATAAAATTCTCGTGTCACAGTGTTTGTTACCATACTCCTCCAAAACGGCTTAACCTATTTTAATGAAATTTTGTATGTACATTCGGTAGGTCTGCGAATAGGTTTTTATCTATTAATGAAAGTTGTAACTTAATTAGTTCTTTCTTAATTAATTTTTAACCAACTCTTTCAACAACTTTTCCACCTAGATGGCGTGAGTTGTCCGTTGGATGTATGGATGTTTGTTACTCAATCACGTCACAACGGTTAAACGGATCTGGATAAAATTTGGTACTGAGATAGATAATAATCTGGAATAGGAGATATGCTACTATTTAGGATCTAGATAAAATTTGGTACCGTACCGAGATAGATAATAATCTGGAATAGGACATATCTGATTAGATTTTTTTTAATTAATTAAAATATGAAAATAATAAACTGGTAATTGCCTTAATATAAGCCATTTAAATTTTTAATTGTTGCCAAAAAAGTTTACGAGGTATTTTTATTTATTTAATTTTTTTTTTTTCAACATAAAATGAAATATACTTTCACGCGAAAAATAAAAATTTACTAAATGTTAAATTGGTGAATGAGAAATGACGTCTTTATAAATTTAAAATAAAATAGTAATAATACAAATCTAGCATGTTTCTTCTGAATTTTATTTCATAGCATTTTTTTTTTATATATATATATACCTCAACTTTATTGCACGGATGAATCATGCTAGGCATAAAAGATAATTCAGCATTATATTAAAGGTATTTACTTATTGATAATACTGACAAATTTTTTAATTTTGATGCTGAAGTAGATCGGACATATTTCGCCAAGGACAGCCCCTTAAAGCCAAGTAGCTCATCAAAAATACAACTAAATTATAAAGTATTGAAAAAGAGAAAGAGATAGAGATAGAGATAGAAAGAAATATGAACAATAATCGCATAAATTATATTTTGGTCTAAAACGGCGACAAAAATTCAAATGTCGTCAAGGGGAGTTATATTAAGTTTGTATCATGATGAGGTTTACATATTAATTAATTTATTTATTTTTCTATATACCAACTACTATTAACTAAGAATGAAGTATATATAACCACAAAATAATAATAATAATAATAATAATTGTCTCATGCGATAGACGTAGCCGATCATAGCATATTGTAATATTAAATTTGGCTTGAAATTGCTGTCATTTTATGGTTGATCGATTAAATCAAATAAATATAGAAAATAACTTGAGAGCAAATATTATGTACATCACGCATAATGTTGTTCTTATGTAATTGGTATTCAAATATAAAAAAGCTACTTCAAATTTTTCGATACTGTCTGTATAGAAACTGTCATATATGATAAGCATCCAAATGGAAGCCCACGGGTAAGCTATTGTCGCAGGTAATAGGGACAGGCACCGGAGACTGCGAGGATGAACAATTCGATGCCAAAGGCAGCGGGAACTCAAAGCGGGCTTTTGAGCGATTTCAGTATTTTTTTTTTTTTTTTTTTCTATAAAGCTATATAGAAAAGAGTTTTCTTTAAATATAGTGACCAGCGAAGCGGACAAAGCCTGCTAGTATATATATATAATGTTATTATTCATTAATATTTATTATTATTATTATTAATTTGGACAAAACGTAGAATTGTACAATTCGTTTTGATTATAGTACTTGTAATTTTAAATGATATAGTTAAGTTCAATGTCAAAACAATATAAAACTAGTTCATTGAAACAATCACAAAACTTTCTTCTACATTTTCCTATGGAAATTCAGACAGTAAAATTTATTTATTAAAATCATTGTTTGTTTAAATTATTTTTTATGATGAAGGCAGACGATTTTTATACCAGAAAAGTACAGCATTAAACATACGAAGAAAATTAATTTTTTGCTCTACACCTACAGACGACATTTTAGAAAATGCGTGTATTTTTTTTTTTTTTTTTTTTTTTTTTTTCAAAGATTTTTTTTTACTGTTGTTGTTATTATTATTTTATTATTATATATTTATTTTATTTATCTGTTTATTTATTTATTTTGTTTAAAAAAATGATAACTTTGTTTTAATTATCACATATCTACGATTCAACCATTCATTTTAAAAGCATGGACGAGTTCTTTTGAAAAATACTTATATTGGAAATTTGAATCTAACAGGGGAATGGTGCTATTACCACAGGAGGAAAGCGATGTTTCAATATACACACAACCCTTTCGTTGTCAACTATTAATATTGTAAACATTTTTTTTTTTTTTTCATTATGATTCATTAAAAATTATTCTCATTTAGCACTTGTGTATGTACAAAATTTTATCCTATACTGCTATATTAAAAATTTAGAAAAAAAACAGGAAGGCAATGTCGTTTGTCGAACGATTTTCAGAAGGTTGGTAGGCAAAGTGCAACTAAAAATACATTTAGATGAAGTTGTCTCCAATAGTTGCTACTTTTTTTTTTTTTTTTTGTCTTACACACACCAACTGGCAGACAGATAAACAGAGCAGACATCTTCTAAAAATGGTCAAGACCTGTTTTGAATCTCTCAAAACCTGAAAATCCATCGAAAACCAGAATTTCAAATCCTGATAACAAATTTAAAAAAAATTATTGGCAAATGTTGCATTTTACTTAAGTTAACTTCAAATAATAATTGAATGGTAAAAGTGATTTGGGGGTGGTTAGTTTGGCCCATTAACTAAACGAGGATACTAGACTTGACCTGTGTAGTTGTTTTTCAGGCGACTTAGTCCGAGTTTATTCCTATTTCAGAAAAACCATATAAAACACCTAACGCCTAGGCCGATTAGGATATCCTGAGTTTTAAAAAAACATATTTTATTGACATAAATTTTCATAATAATTATATAGCAATTTCGTAATTTAATTTTCTTAATTTCCAATATGAGCATTTTATTTTAATGAAAACGTAAAAATGTCAGATTCTGAAAATTCACTTATCATTAAAATGTTTTCTGAAAACAATGAAATGTACTTCTTTATATTGCTGATATATTTTTAAATTTGCAAAATATTCACTTGTAATTTCTATAATTTGAAATGCACGTATTGATATTACAGATTTGAAATCGAAGTTTTGCGCATGCGCATCTGCAAATTGTATCCTATTATTGTATATATCGTTTTAAATATTCAAGTACAATTTCACAGATTTACTCTGATGTTTTTAGTTGAGGGGAGGGGATTTCTTAAACTTTATTGAGAGTATTATGAAGAATAAACAAAATTATTGAACGTTTTTAAAAAAATATATTTTAAGCGAAAATTTTTTAAACGTAGCGAGTACAATTTTACGTAAAATTACACACAACTTAGTAAGTAAAAGTTACACACAGTATACGAAACAGGGATATTATATATATATATATATGTATACATATAGTAATACAATATTATCAGTGCAAAAATTTGAAATTTAAAGATATTTAATTTCAGTATTAAAACAATTATTCGGATCATAAGCGAAGACTACCCAAATCAAACCCAAAAAAGAAATAAAGTAAAATCGAAATGAATTATTGGAAATTGGAATGAGAAAAAAGCCTTATTTGCATTCTAACGTTTTCAAGGGCCTGGTAGAATGCAAATATGCTAAAAAAAATTTATGTTTTTCTGTCACAAAGAAAGCAAAAGCTAAGAATTTCTTTGTTCACTATATATATATATATATATATATATATATATTTCAGTTTGTAGTTTGTCCCTTAAATATATTCTAATTTAGTGTTAAAATATGTGTCCAAGTTTTCTTCTTGTCTAACTGACTATAATGCGTAACATTTCTACAAATTTTTGACATTTGAAAAAATGTCCCTACAGTGGTCGATGTATTCTACTTTCGAAACTGAAAGACAGAAAGTACTGGGTTCGTACACGGTGACTACCATTGGCCTAGCTCTTTTACGTTTTCCGTGGTTTTATTAGAAATTTGAGAGAATACAAGCTAAAGCATCTTAGAAAAAAACCCTATGGAGTACATTCCACCAAAGCATAGGTTTCTAGTGTATACGTATCACCTTAATTCCTGCACCCACACGTAAACTTCAAAAAGTAAATTTGAAACGAAAATTATCCGCTGATTTTTTAACTATATGGCGTACCTATTTAATGATACATATATCGCGTATACCGCTTATTTATTAATATGCAGGTAAGAAATATATTAAAATGCAAATAATTATCTTAAAAAAAAAAAAAAAAAACAAGACTCTAGATAGAACTAGCATATGCCACTAATGATGAACTTTAGATGTTCCGACATTAGTGCAGATAGTAATTATAACAGAACGTAGCAAAACATAGTTGACTTAAGAATTACAATTTTAATTTTTGTTTGAGTTACATAAATAGAAAATATTAATTAATATATGATCTGTACTTTTAGGGTGCTTATCATTTTTTAAAAATTTCATATGCAGTAGTAAATTATGTCTTTAGGTACACCGAGCTTTGGAATTATTTACTTTTTTTCCTATCTCTGTTTTTTCTCTGCGTACTTTCTGCGCTGACTATTTTCATTGGTTCTTTCTTATAAATTATTCAACTGTTAGATTCACTGATGTATACATAGCACATTTTCCATTTCCTGTTGTTATGAGCCGCACTTGTCATCTTGGGTATTGATTTCTTTTTAATTTCAATTTTCTATTTTAATTTTTTCAATTTCCTTCACATTTTTAATTTTTATATTGTCTACTTTCTACTACTGCTGGTAAAAGAATTTTTGAAGTTTCAAAACGACCACATGCTCAGTTTAATTTGGTATCTAGTACTTTTGCCGTTGTTTATTTTCCTTATTATATTATGTGCACATTTTCACTTAATTTAATAAATTAGATATGTCTTTGCAATCATACATTTACACTATAATAAAAAGAATTCAGGTTACAAATTCTAAAATTACGTCATCTGGATAAACAATTGATAGAAGTGATCTACCCACCTTATATATGTTTGAGAAATCGGCACAAGAAAATGTGCAGTAGGGTGAAATCAATTGAGCGTGAAGCTCTTTCTATTGTACTCGGTATATCTAGTAGTTTATTGCTCGATTGTCCTCACCAAATACAATTTTCTGTTTAAGTTCTTATTCAGAGGATTTCTTCTTAAAATTCTTAACTCTTATAGCAGTTTTCTTTTTTTCCGGATGCACTGTGTATTATTGGGGACATCCCCAATCTATTCACTTTTAAAGAATGAATACCGCCGCTACTTCGTCCTTAGTAACAAATCGACAATAATAACAAACAATATCTCTCTCTTGAAAGATAATCTTTTTCTACCAATAAAATCTTAAATTTTGCACTCTGAATAAGCTAGTTGTTGTAATCCAGTCTTCGGTCTATAACTCTCTCACCTTACATGAATGGTTCAGGAATAGACGACGGGGTAGCATGTGCTTTTGTCTCCCTGGTAAACAAAAAATATAACTCTCACTATAAATTCAAATTCCATAAAGGGAACACAGAATCTAAATCTGAATTATTAGGTATCCCCCTTGCCGTCAAATGATACCCTTCACCCAATCTTCCTAAACTTAAGTACTTAGTTATTATTCACACAGTCAGCCTCTTGGCGCTGTCACTTGTTCAATTGTCCTTTTTCAAAACATAAAAAATTGAAATAAACATACAACTTTCTCAATCACTCTCTTAAACTAATTCAGTTGAGTTAGACAAGGTCATATGTTGGAACTCACGGAAACGAATCAGCGGGCCTCTTTGCGAAACGAGTTATAACAGACAATATTTTTGATAAGAAATTATTTTTCATGTATCCATAATAAAATACTGTAAGTTTTTAAAACTCTTACATGTTAAGTATTAATGATTATAATAAAATAACACACACTTTTAGATTTTAATGAATTCATGAATTAAATAGCTGCATCATTTTTCATTTACATATTTTATATGCTTCTTCAAAGAAGGCCTTTCATTACATTGTTTTAGATACTTATTAAAATGGCTAATCCTTTGAAAGTTTTGTGTCAGTAGTACAGAGAACATTTATAAAATTTTCAAAACAGATTTTAACTTTGACATTTTAATTTTTGTTTGTCGAAAATCTCCTTTTTTTTTTTTTTAACATAAATATTTATATACTAAGACATAAATCATAATTTAAGTTATGCGATGGTCAAAATCGATGGCGCCACAAATTGCAACAGGTTATCGAAAAATGCTGTAAGTTTGATGTTTGAGGTCTGAGAATCGTTTCATTGACAATTCTTGCTGTATTTTCTTTCTTTTTTTTTTTTTTTTTTTTTTTCTTCTTCTTCTTTTTATCTTTTTTTTAAGTATAGTCTTGTACTATTTACTACCATTTCTGAGAAGACAATAACTGCTTCTTCTTCATATATTTATTTTATTTTATTTTTAGAAATAATTTTGCCTTTATTTTCATTTTTTCAAAACAGCAATGTGTTGTTTTCAAAAGCAAATAATTTATTTCTAAAGATTCCTCAATCTATGAGCTATACATTCGCTAAACATCTTTTAACATTTTTATTTATTTTACAAAATTACTTGCGTTTGGTATAATTTTTGTTCATTATCATTTGAAGATGAGATTTGTCTCTTTAAGAATTTTGTAATGACATAAAAAAGTTAAATAAAATAAATAAAAAACCAGTTATATTGAATCTGAAAAATTAAACGGACGACAACTTCAATATTTTTCTTCAATGTGCAATTTAATGAACATATAGCAACATTTAAAGATAATATTTCTGTGCTAATTGTTCGTCGAATGGAAATGGCAGTTAGCTAAATTGTATTATAAAAACTGAAACATATTTTAACTATCGTTTACAAATAAAAAAAGACAGTTTGTTGCATTGTAGAAGAGAGTTCATTCGCAATTCCACTTACTATAAAAATATATTTATTCATTATATTCAGTACTGTGTTTTAAAAGAAAACTTTAGCTTAAAATATTGAGCTCACTTCATAATGGCCCTTATTAAATCAAAAAACTTACCTAATTAAATTAGCTTAAATTGAAGTACGAAATATGTATTATCCGGAAACTTACAGTTTGGGGATGCTGCTGTATATGATAAAATAATGTTTATTTTAATTGAATGAAGCAAAGTAACCACTAGTTGGGTTCCTCTAAAATTAATTTCCAAAAATCAATTATGATGAGAAATAATTCAATTATTCTTTTCAATTTAAAAAAAAAAAAATGTAAAAATGTATATTTAACAAAGATATACATACAGTGATACAGTTCTTTTGTGCAAATATTTGTTTCAATAATTAATCTGCTTTATTATTTTTTAGAGGTATTTCAAATACATTGATATAGTTTACTAACATTCTTAGGGGGCAAGGAATGATGAAAATTGTCAAATCGATCCAATTAAGGCTCCTGAGTACAGTCGGAGGTGATTTTTTTTTATAATTGAAAAATTGCCTATTTATGTGCATTACATAATAGAATATAGTTAAAAACAGTGAATAACGTAAAATAATATGCAAATTTTAAAATATTTTGATATTTAGGCTCAAAATATACATAAAATTTGCAAAAAAAAAAGTGCTTTTTTAAAATATCATAAGTCAAATTTAAATAAATATATTTATATTCTGTAAGTTTTATTTCGATTATTGAAAGGTCCTTAAGAGAGTGAACTATTCTCAAAACTATAACCATGATATTTAATATTTTATAGAAGATAACAATTTTACATGCTGAAAAAATCATGAATATTCATGACAGTTCATAACTTCTATCGACAAAAAAAAATCATAAATAATTTAGCTAGATTCATTGTAGTGGTTTGATCCCTAACACAACTCCTCTAGAGTATTTTTTCAAAGTTTCATAAGGTTTCAATTAAAACTTTTGGAGTTATGATGTTTTGCGTAAAGCAAAATGTTAAAAATCTCATTTTGAGAAAAAGCAGAAAACATAATTAAAAACCAGATTTTACCAATTAAATAAAAAATAGTTTTAATAAGATCCTGATTTATTTCAAAGTTTTTTAATTTTTAATTTTAATTTTTTATATTCAGTAACAAATTTTCATGCTTATATTGAATAAAACATTTATGTAAACAAACATTTACTGTCACTTCTGGTTTCAAAAACTTGCGAGTGACTAATATTAAAATGCCTGTAACTCAAGTTCTAGGCAAGATAGAAACAAAATTCAAACTGATTTAGAAAGCTAAAATGCCAGGCTTTAATACTAAACCAAAAATAGGAAATCGGAGTTTTGACCGAAACTTACATTTTAAAGGTAGGCAGGTACCTTAAACATACCCAGGCAGTTATTATAAAATGTGTGAAATTGTATAAATACTTTTTAAATAGTAATGCAATCCAACAGGTCCCCTCATAAAAGCTTTCACAAAGCTCGATATTCATTTAAACCAAGAAATTATTACTTTTATTACGAACTCTCAAATTCAATCGCAAGACAGAAATTCATGAAAAATTTAAATTTTGTACTTTTGTGTAACTGATTCTGTAATTGAGATATAAAAAATTAAATACCAAATGTGTTTATTTACATACAAAAGACGACTAATAAAAAGATAGAGATTTAAAACAATTTAGAATTCGCATTTTGAAATTCGAGAATATTTTGTGTTATTTTTTCCATAAAAGAGGCCTGGATTACATTTTATTCGTTAAAATATGCTCTATGAATTAAAAAAAAAATAGACCATGACAGCACAGGATTTCATGACAGCACAGGATTTAAGAAGCAATAGAATGTAAAACAAAAATAATTAATTTCCACGTCCTTCTCCTATTAAACTGTGTTTTGGTACTTAGATAAAGATGTTTCATACAAATCAATAGCGGGAAAATAAAGCTCATTTATTAATTAAAACTCAATACAAAACTGTTACAAAATTTTACCGCAAATGAAAACAAATACAAGAATTTTTATTTAAAACGATCACTTTCTAACATTTACAAGTCAATAAATATTTGCATGTGACTTCAATTGATATCTCTAATTCGTTAATTACACTCATAAAAGTTTCCACATACTCCAAGCAGAAATTCGTCCTTTGATCTGTGCATCGTTTTTCATTGCACAATCTTTCAAGTAGGTTCCACATTTAGATCATTAATGAGAATGTTAGATATAAAGATCAAGAGCTACATCGCTTCCTACTCAGATCTTTTGAATCTTTTCGATTAATTCATGTTTACGCTTAAATGAACTATAAATAGACTTTTTCTTTCGTTACGGCCATAAATAACTAAAATAAATCCGATGAATTCTTTCAGTCAATAATCATTTTCAGTCTTGATTAAATATCATTAAATATATTTATGTAAAGAAATATTAATTTAATGGGTGTAATACGATAAAGATAAAAGACACTTATTTTACAGTTTTTAAAAAAAGGAGATATAGAGAATGTTTTACAAAATATAAATATTCAGAATCTGCTGCAAATACTTATACTTTTATTAATATTTATTTTCCTTACGAGATTAATGAATTTCTTTTCGTGAACTTTTAAGTTTGCTGAAAATTTTTTCCTATTTATAAAAAGTAAATTGTAACAGAACTTAAAAAATATTTTCTTAACATTCAGTCGGCGTGCCCTAAGATTAAATCAGTTTAGTTTCTAACAATGAATTTCCAAGAAATTAGATTTTAACAATTTACAACCAATAGATACCGACCCACGTATATATTCATGGATATGCGATTCTTAACATATGCCGCATAGTAGCATCACCTGTTGGTAGACACACGATAAAATCTTATCAGCATCAATTTTGAAATGCTGTTACTAAATATAAAATTTCATGGAATTTGATGTATCTTTCTGGAGTTATCGTTGAAATGGCACAGCACACTGACAAATAGGCTCCCAGATGCAAACGGTTTCAAATATTTGTCAAACCGTTCTCAAAATACACTGATGGAAAAAAAAAAAATCCCAACACCAGGAAGGAGCTGTGCTAGATAAACGAAATTTGGTAGGCGTGTTTATACATCTGAAAGATGACGTCGATTCAAATTTCGAGCTACGCGCATAAGTGTGGCGCTTGTAGCGATACTATGAACATGCAAATGAGGTTTGTTTTAAATAAGCGCTGTAAGGTTCGTGATCGTTATTTACAGTTGAGATTTGACGTAGCGGGTTAATGTTAGTCAAGGATGCCTCTAAGAAGACGAAGAAGCCATTATCAACAGCTCACTGAGTTTGAACGAGGTCGTGTAGTAGGGCTACGAGAACGTGGGTTTTCTTTCCGCGATATTGCAGAAAGACTTGACAGGAATGTATCCACTGTGCGTGAGTGTTGGCATCAGTGGTCAAGGGAAGGTACTGCCTCAAGAAGACCGGATTCCGGGCGGCCACGTGGCACTACTGAGAGGGAAGACCGCCGTGTTCGGCGTATGGCTGTGGCTAATCGTACTGCGTCTGCAGCTGAAATTCGAGCTGCAGTTGGCACCACAGTGACACAACGAACTGTTACAAATCGGTTACTTCATGGACAGCTCCGAGCCAGACGCCCTGTAGCGTGCATTCCACTGACTCCAAACCACTGCCGTTTGCGACGTGAGTGGTGTCAAGCTAGAGCTCATTGGAGGACGGAGTGGAGATCTGTTGTGTTTTCTGATGAAAGCCGGTTCTGCCTTGGTCGCAGTGATAGCCGTGTGTTGGTTAGAAGGAGGCCAGGTGAACGCCTGCTAGCGACCTGTCTGCGGCCTAGACACCCAGGGCCTACTCCTGGAGTTATAGTTTGGGGAGCAATTTCGTATGACAGCAGGAGCACTCTCGTGGTTATCCCACGCACCCTGACTGCAAATTTGTACGTCAGTCTAGTGATACAACCTGTTGTGCTGCCATTCATGAACAGCATTTAAGGGGGTGTTTTCCAACAGGATAACGCTCGCCCTCATACCGCTGCTGTAACCCAACATGCTCTACAGAGTGTCGATATGTTGCCTTGGCCTGCTAGATCACCAGATCTTTCTCCAATCGAGCACGTATGGGACATCATTGGACGACAACTCCAGCGTCATCCACAACTAGCATTAACCGTCCCTGCATTGACCGCCCAAGTGCAACAGGCATGGAACTCCATCCCACAAACTGATATCCGACACCTGTACGACACAATGCATGCACGTTTGCATGCTTGCATTCAAAATTCTGGCGGTTACACCGGTTACTAATGTACCAACATTTCACATTTGAAATGGCTCTTCCCGCCAATGGCTCTACCTGTGATCTTGAAACTTTAATCAATTAAATATGTTACCTAGACAAATGTATTGCTGAAATTTCATTACTGTACAATAATTTTTTCTTGGTGTTGGGATTTTTTTTTCCATCAGTGTATTCAAAAGCGTGTCCTCAAATTCTCCAAAAAATGTTAACTTATTCTTCTTTACATTCTTCAAGAAATTTTTGTTGACAATTGCATGTCACATTAAACGTTTTGCAGAATAGTGGATAAAACCATAACTCTCCCAAGTGCTGACCGAATCGGTGCTGCTCTTGATCTGCACTGCTTTAATTGAATGTTGTCAACTTTATATTAATTACTCATCACTAATTTTTAAATGTAATTTTTGTCCAATTGCATGTTTGTCTAATCGACTAAAATATGTACCTAACATCAGTTTTCAAAATTCGTGATAATTGTTAAATGAAAGAATCCCAACAAATTGGCAACATTACTCTAATGAGAAATCAGTTTAACAAATAGTCCACTACAAGACAAGTCTTCATGGAATTTTTATTATCAAATCTATGCTTAAAGTTGAAATAAATTATAGTCAAAGATTTGTTTATTAGCCATAAGAGAGGAGCGGCTTGGAAACATTCGTACAGCATTTGTGCGCCACCCTAGAATTTCATGCACGTCGGAAATCGTGTCTGAACAAACAACGCAGTTATTTTTTTGTTAGGCAACTTCTTGACGTGAGACTAGGGATTAGTTAAAAAGATGTTTGGATCACAAATAATTCAAACGCAAACATAAAACATTTTTCTTGCCAAAAAGTAGTCCAGCACGAATATAGTAAAAAAAAAAGAATATAACATTCTCAGCATCAGTAATATGCTTGGGCAGATGCCAGAGGAAGTAATTTATAACGCAGACACTGCGGACAAACCAAACCCCAGGAAATAGCTGGAAACGAGCAATCTAATGAAAAGAGAAAGTGAATGCATATCCCATGTTCCTTTCCCAATGCCCGCAAGAGGTATAGTGTAACCACGTTTCCTACGCCTAGCATTGAGGACGAGTCGAACATCTTGGAGGGTTTCCAACTTGACCAACAGATTTGAATTTAGTAAACATCCAGTCATTCGGTATTCCCTTATCGCTTATTTTCTCTCAACGAAAAACTTGTCTCCCGTATGTTACTAGTGGACTCGTTGAATCCGCACTTGCGCAGAGGCTTCCATGGCCGCAAGAAATGTAGTTAAAGAGTAAAGCCGACTCCAGGAGAAAAACTTGCCAGCTCAAACATTGGACGAAATAACTCGTCGGAGAGAGAGCTGCGGCCAAGGAAAAGGAATTGAAGTCTGCGAAACAAATTGGTTGGAGGTTTAAAATTGCCAATGAGACATCTAAAAAAACTCAAACTTTTTTTATTTTTAAATAATATGAATGTTAATAATTGAGATCATTTACAGTGACAGGAATGCTGAACTTTGTATTAAAAAAAAAAAAAAAAAAAAAAAAAAAAACCTTTATAAAGACATTCAAAATAATTAAGAGCTAAATTGTCCTTTCTTCAAGAGTTTTAAATTATAAAATAAAAAATCTGGTTTCACACAGTCCCACGACTTTCATTACTCACTACTACACATATTACATACACATTGTCAATAGTCCGGAATAGTCTTTTTGGACTAGCCAGAAGGCATAAGATTGTTTTAGCATATTAGACTTTTAACAATTTCTCTTTTAGAGCAATCATAAATATACCGTCGTGAAGGTATGTAAAAGAGAGTTTACTTAGCAAGTTAAATAAATAAATAAATAAATAAAATAAAATCGTTAGAGCGGTTTTTAAAACACCTATTTCCGAGATCTACAAGTGATCTACCTAGTTAGGACGCCTGTCAATTTCACTGTAGTAACCAAATAATACTGCTAAAGGACATCTAAAACGGATTTATGTAGCAAATTTGTAGAAAATTTTAATGTAACGCACTTGTGAAACCTAAAGGTGATTTATTTATACAGGAAGTCTATCAATTTTCCTGAACTAACCAACTAATACATACGAAAGGAAATCGAAAACGGTGTTTATAGATCAACTTTGAAGAAGAGCCAGTTTTTAGATATATGTAACTATGGCCCCACTTTTGGTTTTCCAATTTTTACCAAAATTTGAAAAATTATATGTATGCTAGACCTGTTTTAATTCTGAAGATTCGTCGGTTTATCTTTTTCAGTTTTGGAAATATAGTAGTCAGAAGATTCCCGACACACAAGCTCACCATTTGACAAAAAACACATTTTTAGACTCAGAAATCTTTAAAACATATAAATCAGGTGGAAAATCGATATCGAAATTTTTTGACTGAATAAAATACTTCCATTACTTACGATAGTCGGGTAATGGAGGTAAAAAGCATTTTAATCAGGTGTTCTTTCTTTGCTTAGTACAAACATTTTTATTATTATTATTATTTGTTTGTTTACTTGTTTTAAAAAGTAAGTTGATCATTCACAAAGCTATTATATCATTTATTTATGCAAACTTTCAGGAATTTAAATCTAACTATAAATTTAAGAAATATCAGATTTAATTGAATTAGACATTTAAAATCTTAACAGCAAATGTTAATTATAAGCAAATACTTTTTATGAATTATGTTGATAGCTTTGAGCAAAATTTTCAAAAACTTCCATTTTTCTTAGGGTTTTTATTTATTTATTTATTTATTCCGTATGAAAAAGTGCAAAAGTGATCCAATTTTACTATTTTCAAATAGGCTATTTGAGAAGTTCAAAATTTAAAATTTTTCGACAAAGTCATTTTTGTCATATTTAAGTAATTTACATTTCTCCTGAAATTAGCTGAACAATATATCATGTTTCCCATTTTAACTACTTAACTATTTTAAAAAATCTTTGTAAAACGACAGTGTTATACTATAATAGAGAACATTTTTAAAGCTTTAACTTGAGCTCAGTGCAAATTACCGAACTAGAATTGAATAACAACTTCAAACCACACTTTAATTATTTTAAAAATTCCGTAGAAGAAAAGTTAGAAAAAGTACAATATTCAAATTTAAAACTGGATTGAATCATGGTATTTTTATATATATTATAAATAATTCTATTTTATTTGCATTATTATTATTTTTTATTTTAACTAGAAATGATTTTTGCCATTTGTTCACAAAAATATAATATATTTACATAAAAATTTAAAACTTTTAAAAATATCTAGTAGGACCATCTTGTCTTATTAGCTGAAATACTATACGCATTAAAAGTATAACTATGTCATAATATATGGTTTATTAAATAACAGAATATAATATAAAATTTTAGATGCATTATTTCAAAATCAACAAAAATGAATTACAAGGCATGGTTGGGTTTCATCATTTATGTGGCAACTTTTGTTATTTACGGAGTGGGAGTGTATGTCGTCAAACAAAACTTATTATGTATTTGGTGAACTAACTTCAGTGATGTGGGGCACACTTGATTGTACGCAAAATAATAAGAATGATTAAAATGACAATAAATAATTATTTTAAATTGCAGCTGATATGCAAAAAATCTATAACTGAAACCTTTAGTATAAAAAGATTGGTAGAATAATAATCAAAATAATCTAACCCCTTTTTCTTTTTTAGCGACATATTTCTAAACACAAATCTCGGTCATACTTCATCTTCCCTATTCTGAATACCCACCAGTGGCCAAGAGGTTCTATTGTTGAAGCTGATAGACATGGTGAGAAACTAAATTCAATCCCTCGTCGCACTCATTGTCCCAGCTAGGGTCCTGCATCGGGTCGGGTTGACAGAATTTTTTCTCTTGCGGGTCGGATTCGGGTCGGGTTGACTGATCTTTTTTTCGTTCGGGTCGGGTTGACTGAATTTTTTTCTTGCGGGTCGGGTTCGGGTTCGGGTCGGGTTTGGTTTTCAACAAGTCGGGTCGACTTGAGAACACCTTTCAAAATATTTTTTACAATTATAAACATAAATTTATAGGCATGTTTACAACTATGTAACTAATTTAAACATTCTGCACATACTAGACATGTATCGGTTGGTTGTTTGGTTGGAGGATTTAAGGCCGATTGACTCCAGATGTGTCCTAGGCCTATAGGGGGAATGCCCTTCGTTTGATTCTTTGTAAGGGGTCCTAGCCCATATTTACGCGTGTTTCGGAGGAAAACACGGAAAACTCCGAACGGCTAGGTCGATGAGCGCGACCTGAGATCGAACCCGACACCTCCCATCTACCAGCATCGAGCGCAGAACCGCTCGGCCGCCGGTGGGCAGACATGTACTGGAACTCCCTATTCGTATCCGCGGATATCCGCCAGAAAAATAGATCCGTATTTGTATCTGGATCTGTTTTCTTTTCTCCAACGGAACTAATATGTATCTTTTGTAGAAATTGTGTAAAAATTAGAAAAATATTATAAATCTTTCTCGACTGTTGTTAATATATAAATTAAAGAAATACAAATACAATATAACCTCGCATTTACATTCTGGAAATTAAAAAGATTTCGCAGTTTGCAATTTTTTTTTTTTTTTTTACTTTCTTCTATATTCAATCGAAGAAAGTATTGGATTCGTAAATATTTTCGACTTCCGGTTTTCGACGGATTTACAAATTTTGAGATGTCTAGACTATATGTTAGGTTTCATTGCGTATAATCCAACAAAACCTGATATGTGAGAAGACCAATAT
Source organism: Salticus scenicus (assembly GCA_963930645.1). Taxonomy (NCBI): domain Eukaryota; kingdom Metazoa; phylum Arthropoda; class Arachnida; order Araneae; family Salticidae; genus Salticus; species Salticus scenicus. The sequence goes on along the minus strand of OZ005652.1, from coordinate 334,508,081 downwards.
GAGATATTACGCTGATTCAAATTTAATGCCTATTAGCCAACAGGTGGCGCTGCTACACAGTGATTTCTGGAATTTAAAGAAAGGCTATATCTCAAGAACTACTGCACAGAATTTCATATAAATTTGTATGTAGGGGCCCTTTAATATACATTAGCGCCTGTCAACTTTTGGTGTAAACCGCTCAACAGGTGGCGCTGCTACACAGCGATTTCCACAATTACAAGGAAAGCTATATCTCAGGTTGTACTGTGTATCATCAAACAAAATCTAATATGTGAGAAAGCGATTATGAGACATTATGCTGACTCAGTTTGAATGCTTCTCGGCCAATAGATGGCGCTGTTATATTGCAAATTTCCTCGATAACAGGATGGCTATATCTCAACTTCTATGCCATATAACTGTACGAACCATGATATGTGAGATAACCATTATAAAAACGCATTGTTTAAGAAGTTATTTATAGACGATAAAACTGTCTCTCTTTGGATATTTAGTGTTAGATTTCCCTAAGATGAAAATTATTTGCATTCATCACGTTAAACTTTTTAATAATAGTTTTAATAAATTATTCGCACTTAGTGAATTTGACAGAAAATTTAGAAGAATGTCTTGTGGTGGCTACAACATACTAGTTTTTTTTATAATTTACCAACTGTGGGACAATGAAAATTTACTTTATTTTATATCATGTATATCATTTTACCTTGTTTTGCATGATTTTTAGATGAATAAGTAATGTTGATTTATGTTTCGGGTTTCGGGTCGGGTTCGAGTTAGATGAGTCGGGTTTCGGGTCGCAAAAAATTCTCTGTTGCGGATTCGGGTCGGTTTTCGGATTGATGAAAATTTTTTTATCGGGTTCGAGTCGGTTTTCGGGTTGATTTAAAATTGCTCTGTCGGGTTCGGGTCGGGTAAAACCCGACCCACGCAGTGTCAAACTCGTGTCAATACGGACTAGGACCAATTATAAATACCACCATGGAGGGCTTTTCATCCCCACTTAGGATACTAGAACAGACAAGCTCAATGAAAAAGGCACTTGCAAGCTCAATGCAAAAAGCACTTGCAAAACCAATTGTCTGTTCCACTATCGTAAAACCAACACCCTGTTTTAAATGATTTCTCGGTATCTATATATCTATCTATTTATATACACACATAGATGTCTCTTCCTTTTCAGTATTGGGGCAATTCCCGTGAGAATGGTTGTTATGTGGTAATATATTTATAGTAAGCTACTGTTATAGAATAAAGTTTTATATTTTTAACAACTTAATTGTAATTCTACTTATTGGTTATCAATCTAATTGTTGTTCCTTCATTTATCACTATGTTAACTATTTAAAGATTTTAAAATTATTGTTTCTTAAATTATTATTGAATAGTATTCAATGCTCTTAAATTAGTCATCTAAATGAATATGAAAATAGATGATTTAGGGTACTTTTTTGGTTTTATTTATTTTATTTTATTTTATTTTTTATTTTTGCTTTTATTTTTCTTTTATTTCTTTTCTTTTCTTTATTTCTTTCATTTTCTTTTATTTTTTTCCTATTTTACATGTTTTTTTTTTTTTTTTTTTTTTTTTTTTCATTGTTGAATTTTTTGAGTTGTTGGGCAACGATAATGATTTTGTATGATCTCATACATCAGTGTCTCAGAAATAACTCATTATAAATTACCTTGTTGCTATAATTGTCCTGGATTTTTTGAAAATTTCAAAGTTATTTTTATACATTTATTAACTTTTTTTTTAGTATCTCTTGCTTTGTATAATGTATTCTATAAGTAATTATTTATTGATACCTTACTGATTTAGTTTTTTTTTTTTTTTTCCTAGTGTTTAATCATCATATGACGAATTGTATAGTATATATAAAGGATAAAAAGAATAAAGATTTAAAATTATTATTTTATTATTTTAATTAATATTGAATGATAATATAAAGAAAATCACATTCAATATTCTTAACTTGAATTTCATTCTATAGCTTACCCCGTAAAGTTAGTTTCGCGGCAAAGCATATTCATAACGCAAAAATCAGAAAAATGGACAACTTTTAGAATAAAAACTACTGAATCGTACGCTATTCTCCATTTCTTGCGGTAAAATAATACATATTAATTAATCCTGGATCTCCGGGGCTCAGCTTATCTGCCAATCATTAAGTTAATAGCCAATTAGGAAACATAGGAGGAGAGTAAATTTGCGTCAGAATAAGCGGTATTTAAACGGACGCACATGAAAATCGGCGCTCTATTGTGTGTTGTACTTGCCTAAATCTTTCCACAGGAGTGGGACAAAGAACAGTGGCTCCGGGATGTGATCGTCAAAGCTGCGGCATCGCTTCTATTCGGCCTCTGACTGAATGGTTCAGCATGCTTGGTCCTACTGACTTGAAAATAAACTGTAATCTGTCCAAGAGCCTTCAATAAAACGACTGCATAAAACAACGGGATTCATTACCGAGTGAAAACCCTTCTTCATCATGGACACACTGTGTCACCAAACAATATCGTGACACACGATTTCGTTAAAAGATGTTTCGAGTCTCGGCCCAGTCGGCGTTAATCAAGTCCGCTGCATATGATACAGGATTAGAATACTGAATTTGAATTTCCTGCTAATGATTGTTCTTAGGTTATGCTGATAACAGGCTGATACACAACATGTGTGTGAAATATGTTCTAAAAAGTTTTCGGAAAAAAGATATCTAATTAAATATTTACGTACTCATACAGGAGAAAAGCCATACGAGTGTGAAACATGTCTTAAAAGCTTCACAGATAAAAGTGACTCAAATAGACATTCACGCATTCATACAGGAGAAAAGCCACATGTGTGTGAAATATGTTTTAAAGGCTTTTTTCAAAAGTATCATTTAAATGAGCATTTACGTACTCATACAAGGGAAAAGCCATATGTATGTGAAATTTGTTCTAAAGGTTTTCCTCAAAAAAGTGCTCTGCTTAGACATTTACGAATTCACACAGGAGAAGAGACACATGTGAGCGTACTCATACAAGAGAAAAGCCACATGTGTGTGAAATATGTCTGAAAGGATTCGCAGATAAAAGAGATTTAAATATACATTCACGTACTCATACAGGAGGAAAGCCACATTTGTGTGAAATTTGTTCTAAAGGTTTTTCTCAAAAAGGTAGTCTCAATATACACTTGCTAACTCATACAGGAGAAGAGCCACATGTGTGTGAAATATGTTCTAGAAAGTTTTCTGGGAAAAGGAACCTATTTAAACATTTACGGACACATACAGGAGAAAAGCCACATGTGTGTGAAATATGTTCTAAAAAGTTCTCCCAAAAAAGTAACCTAACTAAACATTTACGTACTCATACAGGAGAAAAGCCATATGAGTGTGAAACATGTCTTAAACGATTCATAGATTTAAGTAAATTAAAAAGACATTCACGTACTCATACAAGAGAAAAACCGTACGTATGTGAAATTTGTTCTAAAGGTTTTTCGCAAAAAGGTGTTCTGAATGCACATTTGCGAATTCACACAGGAGAAAAGCCATATGTATGTGAAATTTGTTCTAAAGGTTTTTCTCAAAAAGGTGCTCTGCATACACATTTGCGAATTCATACAGGCGAAGAGACACGTGTGTGAAATATGTTCTAAAAAGTTTTCTGATAAAATAAATCTAATTAAACATTTACGTACTGATACAGGAGAAAATCTACATGTATGTGAAATATGTCTTAAAGGATTCATAGATAACAGTAAATTAAAGAGACATTCACGTACTCATACAGGAGGAAAAACACGTGTGTTAAATTTGTTCTAAAGGATTTTCTCAAAAAGATAGTCTCGGTACACATTTGTTAATTCACACAGGAGAAAAGTCATATATGTGTGAAATTTGTTTTAAAGGGTTTTCTCGAAAAGATACTCTGAATACACATTTGCGCATCCACGTAGGAGAAAAGCCACATGTTTGTGAAATATGTTCTAGAAAGTTTTCTGATAAAAGAGATCTATTTAAACATTTACGTATTCATACAGGAGAAAAGCACTATGTGTAAAATTTTTTCCAATGTTTCTTATGAAAGCGACAGTTTGAATAAACATTGATTCAATCGTACAAAAAAGAAAAAAAAAAATCTTAGCTCTGGGAAGATTGCTATAAAAAACTGTGTAATAAAAGTGATCTAAACATACATTCACACTTTCAATCAGTAGAAATACAATATATGAAATTTGTTGTGAAGATTTTTCTCAAAAGAAAAATAATCTGAGGTACCATTTACGTATTCACACGCATAAAAATCACTCACACAGGTGAAAAGCCATTCGTGTCTGAATTATGTTCTGAAGCATGGTAAAAAATTAAACATTTAAATATATATGCATGCATTAACGTCGGAGGAAAGCCATACTGTGTGAAGTGTATTTCAAAGATATATTGCTGCCTCATTCTTAGAAGAAAAAAATATATATATGTTTATTTATTTGTTTTATTTTTATTTATTTATTTATTTATTTTTTTTTTTTTGCATTTACTTTGAAAATGATTTAAACAACAGTAAACTGGGGTTCGCTTCATCGAGTCAAGACGTTTGTTTTAGTGCTTGCGATGATCGGCTAAAGACAAAAGGAAAGGGCTCTTACTCAAGTAAAATCCAACAGCTTTTCTCAAAGCTCCAAATCGATATAGGACCATGTCCAATACAGAGAATAACCACCACCAGGAAGAGGATGAAGACGCCTCCTCAGACGCTTCGACCACAAGCTCCTCTTCAAACCAACCAATAAAATCAAGTATCTCCACGAGATCAAAGACATCCACAATAAATACAAAGCCAAAAGCCAAAGACTATTTGAAAGATCCCACAAAAAGGAGTATAGTTTATGAGGACTTCTCCACCTACAATACAATTAAAGGCGTAACAGTAGTAGCAATGGATCTCATAGCTAAATCTAGACCAAACATAAGCCTAATGAAGGCTCTTAACAAAGCATTCCTAAGGATAAAGCTCCTGAATAGGGCAGCGACAGCAAAGGCCAAGGCAGAAAGCCAAGCCGCACAGGACCTTCCTACACCCACCTCACAACAAACGACACCGGAAAAAACAATGCCATCGACAGAAGCCTCTCCACTACCAGCATTAGTACCACCACCTCTCCCACCAAGACTCTCAGAACAGTCCTCACCAAAACCACATGAAACAAGCAACCACCAACAATGCTCCCCTTCTGTCAACCTGAAGATCGATCTCCAAACAGAGTTCGCCCTACTTAAAACAAGACTACAAGAACTCAAAGATATCCAAACAGACATGAATACAACACTGGGAAGGCAGGAAGCCTTCATCAAGGATAACCTCAAGCCCCACTCTCCTGAGTCCCAAAACGAAACAGTCCAGCAAGAGAACAGCCACCAAGATTGCCCACCATCCACATCAAGTACATCCAAAGACGCACCAACATTTTCACAGATAACAGCAAGTCCACCGAACACAGCACACAGTACAACCAGTCATCAACGCCGACCAGAAAACATATTTGCACAAGCCTTAATAGCCACCCAACAAACAAGAAAAACATTCATGTCACACCAAAAACACAAAGAGACAGCGGTAGGCATATTATGGACGCCCTCAGAACGCATCACGTATCTACACAAGCAAAAATAGATTTCACTAAGATCCTCCGTACATCTGTAGATATCCACTGCAAAACTGAAGCCGACGCTAAAATCCTAATGCAAGAGCTCCAAAATAACACAGTACTAGAAAATACTCTCAATTTCAAACAAAGGCCCTGCCCACCAATGAGGATCCTGCTCATGGGAGTTCCAGATGAAATGGACGCGGACACAATACAACACAGACTCAATGAAATCACAAGAACAAATGCTAACAAAGACCCAATAATACAGATCCTGAGGAAACAAAAGTCAAGACTACCACAAGCCAACAATTGGATTCTACATATGCCGACTCCTTACGCGGAGGCCTTCCTGGCGATACAAGCGGTGCAGCTGGGTCTCTTCAAATGCTATGTTAGGCCCTATACAGAAATAAGCAGATGCTCGAACTGCCAAGCTCTAGACCACACCATCCACACCTGCACAAGCAACATCTTCTGCTCGCACTGCTCTGGCGGGCATAAAAATGAAAACTGCAGCCTAAGGCCCAGCTGTATCAATTGCCAACGACAAAATAGCGTCAGACGCACACAGGGGCTACTTTCCTTTCCCTCTAACCACCCAGCTTACTCCTTGACCTGCCCAATACTGAAGGAAAGTTACTCTCGCAAAAGAGAATATCTAAACAAGAAATATCCCACCAACAAAGACACGACACAAACAGCCCAACAAGCCAACACCCAAACACAGCAACACAAGACCAACAACACACACCAGAGCAATAACACCAGACGCACAGGAAGATCTAGAGGCAGGCAGCACAACCGTTCCTCCTCCCGCAGTCCCTCATCCAGAAGACCAAACCCTCCAGACCAAACAAGTCACCAACCTACTCCTGAGAAATTCCACCAACGTAACCAGAGCACATCAAGACAACAACATAGGCACAACGAATCATCACGAAACAACCAAAGGCCACCATCATACACCAGATCACAATCACGCCCAAGACAACAAAGAAACCACATGAGTAACCCACCTGACTGGTCGTACAACCCTTATCTGTACGGCCCCCCTCAGATGTACTACTCAGGACCAGCACAGTTCGATTACGACTACCAAATGGAATGTGACGAGGCCTATTACCACCCTCCAACCTCATCACACTACGCCCAACGAGAACGAGACCAAGTAAGAGGAATCTACAAAGAACTAAGAACCAGACTAGAAAACAAATACCCTCCACCACCAGCTCCATCACAACTGCCAAGACCACAGCCTCACCAACAATTCCCAGGCGGTCAACTCTCCACCCAGACATCAACCAGTCTCAGCCAGTAGGTAAGCTCCTTCAACCTTTCTAAACTCTAACTTCTGTCCTATTCCCAATGTCCTCATCATCAGTTTCCTCCTCTCCTCCCCCAGCAGCAGCACCCTCAATTCCTCTCACCTCGTTCAATAACCTGAAAATCCTGCAGATCAACCTCAATAACTGTAAGGCGGCAAACTCGGCAGCACGAGAATTCATGGAGAAGAACTCTATTGATGTCGGGCTGCTGCAAGATGCCTACTGCACTAAAGAGGGTGATCTGTATGGTTTTCCCTCCTCCTGGTCCAGGTTTGAGTCCGTCAAACACTCAGCACACATTGTCATCGCAGCACAAGACCTCACCTACACTCACCTATTCACTGGGGAGCATTGTGTTTTTATAACTATGACCACCAATGAAGGTGAATTGTACCTTGGCAGCGCTTACGCAGCCCCGTCTGCAGATTTCGAGGACTGCATGCAGGAGTGGCAGCACTTAATCAATCACAAAACACTCTTTCTATGTGGCTGCGACCTCAATGCAAATTCACCTCTGTGGTGTTCTCCCCGTGAGGATGCAAGAGGAAGCAGCCTCATAGAATACATCACAATAAATAACCTCTGTCTAGCTAACATTGAAAATTCACAACCGACCTTCCAAAAACGCGATGCCAAAGGCTGGCCTGATTTCACACTAGTAAACCCGAAAACATACGCCAAAATGAGCGACTGGTCGGTCCTGGATATAGCCAACTGCTCAGATCATAAATACATAACATATACCCTAAAATCCTCACCAACTAAATCAACTCTTCGAAGGTTTGCTACAAAACGTGGCAACTTCTCAAAATTTAATAAAATACTTAAACTATCCACCGATAAACTAACTGGCACCATTAGTACAGTAAGGAACACCCAAGACTTAGAAAATGCAACCTCTTCTATTATCTCCACAATACACGCTGCTGCCTCTTCAGCCTTCAGGCTCAAACAATCGGGACGGAAATTCACCTACAATTTCTGGTCCCCTCAACTCAGATCCATGCGTAACCGCCTGACAGCACTCCGGAGACAACAAAAATATATCAACCCCTCAGATCTAATGCAACACAAACTTAAAATCCGCCAACTCTCGGCAACATTCAAAAAACAAATAAACATTGCAAAACATAACGCATGGAAACATTTTTGCACAACACAAACAAACATCCATGGCACTGCACAGAAATTCTATAGTAATAAATTTTTCACACCAACAGAACTCAAACTTGAACGTCCTCCAGCTCTTTCCTCTAAACACAACAACCTAGAATATATCACCTCAGTTCTCTTCCCTCCGAGTAAATTCACCAGCCCCCATATTCCAATTTTTTCAGGTCCCATGGACGAAGCCTTCACGGAGGCAGAAATCCGGGCTGCTCTTTATAGCTTTAACGTAAATAAGGCCCCTGGACCTGACAGCATAGACTTCAGAATCCTTAGACACTCCTTCAATACACTCACATATATTTTTCACACATGGACAAACTTATGCCTCGAACTACAATATTTTCCAGAAATTCTCAGAAGGGGTGAAGTGGTGTACTTTCTGAAGCAAGGGAAGCTTCCCTCTGAACCCTCCTCTTATCGACCGATCTGCCTGCTCCCAACAATAGGCAAATTACTAGAAAAGCTCATTGTCAATAGACTAAATTTCTACCTGGAATCCAATAATCTTCTACACCCCAACCAATTCGGGTTCAGAGAGGGCAGATCATGTGAACTCGCTTTGCAGCAAATTTTAAACTCCTGCGCTCTTAACTTTCAGTCTGGAAAGTACACCACTCTTATTTCACTTGACATTAAAGGGGCTTTCGACAACATCGAATGGCCACACATCCTACACACTCTACAAACACTTAACTGCCCGAGAAATCTTGCGGGAGTCATCAGCTCTTACCTCTCCAACAGTAAAATCTTGATTAACTGGGGCCCTAACTACAGTGTTTTTCCACAATCTAAGGGCTGCCCCCAGGGATCGTGCCTAGGCCCGATCCTCTGGAACTTGGTGGCCAACAAAATTCTTCTAAAAATGAACTCAGAGGGTTTTAAAACCCTCGCATATGCTGATGACTTCTCTGTGATTCTCTCGGGTTTAACGAGAAAAGTTCTGGAGGAACAGGCCCAGGCTGCCCTCTCCCTCTTCAGCTCCCTATTAATAGAATCAGATCTAACACTCTCACCCTCGAAAACGCAAGCATTAACCTTCTCCTTTCCAAGACTCCTTAAACGGAACCCAGTGATGAGGATCGATGGCGTCAGTGTCCGTCATGTTCCACAACTAAAAATATTAGGAATCACAATAGATAGAAACCTAAACTGGCTGGCACACATACAAGACCTAAAAATAAAAACTTCTAAAATCTTCCACAATTCAGCAAAAATGGCAGGGAAGAGGTGGGGTATATCCACCTTCTTCCTAAAAACCTGGTATAAAATAGTAATAGAAAAGATCCTAACCTACGGCGCTGGCATTTGGGGGGGCAACCTCACCAAAGCAGCGTCGAATAAACTTAACTCAATACAGAGAATGTTTTTGGTCCAAATCTCTAGAGGTTACAAAACAATCTCTACTGATGCCCTCACAGTCATCACTGGTATTCCACATGCTCACCTCCAATTAAAATACAACTTTAACAAAACTAACGTCCTGCAATTAAATAATTCCATTCTCACAGGTACTCTCCTCCCTAATATTCATGTCCAACAGCTTTCTAACAGCTGGCAAATACACCCAGCACAGGATGCTGCTTCCCTTTTCATAAATTGTGCAAAAAACAGCTTCTCCCCGTCTGCTCAACTGGCGATCTACACTGATGGCTCCAAAACCGATCATGGAGTGGGAGCTGCACTCTGCGTTTTAAACAATAACAAAGTTCTCCATCAGTGGGCAGGCAGGCTCGCAGACCACAATTCGGTCTTTCAGGCTGAGCTCTTTGCCATCCTGAAGGCAGTTGAGTGGTCAGAAAATAACTCTCCAGACTACAATCAAATCTCAATCTTCAGTGACAGCCTCTCGAGCCTGCAGGCCATAGCTCGCCACAAGAGCAGACACCCACAAGTAATTGAAATTAAAATAAAGCTCTCAAAATTAAAAACTAAAACCTCCCTGGCACACGTTTCTGCCCATAAGGGGGTCGTCGGAAATGAACTAGCGGACTCTCTTGCAAAATCAGCAACAAAATCTAGTGACATGGCCTATTCACTCCCAGCTCCCCCTTCCTTCATAAAATATCACCTAAATCAAAAACTAATTAATGACTGGCAGAGTCTCTGGAGTGTGTCTCCAAAAGGGAGATACACTCACGAGCTAATACCAAATGTCTCACTCAATATTTGGGACCTCTCTCCGGAAATCTCTGCCTTTCTGTCAGGTCATGGCCCCTTCCCCAAATACCTCCACAGATTTCATTGCCGACGATCACCCTTATGTTCATGCGGTGAGGAGGGGACTGCACAACATTACTACTTTCACTGTCAACTTACAATACCTTACCATTTAAGGAACCCTTATCCTAGACCAGCAACCTGGCTGAACAATATAATAACTAGAAAGCCCCTAAGGTTCAAATTAAAGCGCATCTATGCCTTCCTTCAAGATTTATCAAATTCAACAAACTAAATTCCTTCTCTATCTTTCCTTAATTTTTCCTCCTCTCCTACATGGCGAATACTGGTCATGTCTGATGCTACAGAATTCCACTGAAGTGCTCTCGGAAAGCAATCATCCTGCGCATGATGTTGCTAACCAACATTGTTCTTAGGGTGTTTGGGCTTGATATAAAGACTGCGAGAACATTGTATAAAGACTGTGAAATTTGTACATTACCTGAATGAACTTTGTAATTAGGCTTCCACTTGGCACCGGTCCTCTTCACTTTCATGCAACTTTGTCGCCTTTTGTCGCGGGAGAGCTCTGCTCTGGCGACCTTTGTAATTTTTTTTTTTTTTTTTTTTTTTTTTTTTGTTATTTGCTATGCAATAAACAACGGGGGAGGCTTAACCTTTGGAGACGGGCTCTTCTGAATCTCCACAGTGGCTTTGGAGCCCCTCTCTAAAGGTTAAAAACGCTCAAAACCACTGCATAGTGGTGAGCGGCTTCTTTCCGTCTTAGAATCTTAGAAATATCGTGACACACACACACACACACATATATATATAAACCCATAGAAAATTACTAATATGGACAGATATATAAAGATAAAAGTCGATGTAATCAATGAGCAGATTGAAAAAAAATTTTAAATATCAAAATCAAAAGAATGAAGGTATGCAAATTTTCTAATTTTATCAGGGGCATTACAGGAATTCTGCATGTAAATTTTGATTTTCTGTGAGTTGAATGCATAATGTTAAAATTTCTCTACCATAATACCCAAACCACAATTGCTCATCTGCGCAGCACCAGTGCGACGTAAAACCCATCCATCCCAAACCACAATTATATACATATATGTATAAATATATATATAAAGAGGGAGAGGGAGATATATAGATATATTTGTGTTTTCTACTTTATTGATAAATGAACGTTGCTGAAGAGATATTTTTCAGTTATGGGGTGGTTGTCATTATTTTAATAATGGTCTAATTATTTCTTCTTCATTGCTAAATAATCTCATCCATAGATTTATTCATTTCTTATATTATTTTATTATTTTTTATCAGTTTTTTACCAAATGAGCATTCAGGATTTTTTATTCCCTTACCAAGTGAGTATTATGGATTTTTTGCCATGAATTTAAAAAAGAATACGTGTTAATAAAATAGCTTTATTTCTGGTTCTAGTGGATATACCTAACATCTGAAATTTTGTTTTCTTGCATTCTGCAATATTTGTAACATTATATGTATGTGTCCATTAAATTTGATTTAGAGATAAATATTTCATATTCAGATATTAAAAATTATTTTGGAGTATCAAACTTCATTTTATTAACAGAGATGCAGTTGTTAACAGAATTGGACATAACATATTCATGTTAAGAAATTAAAAGTATAAGGTGGTAAAATAAATAAAACCTTGGCCCTTTGCTAGTATGTTTTACACTGTAGTTTGCATTATAAAAATATTCTAATAATATTTTAAGCTCAAATTGAGTAATGACAACAATAGATTTTTGAAAGTGTCCAAAGTATCATTTTACCCTCACCAAAGGGCAAAATGATCCTTCATTTAAAAATAATTGTAAATTGTTTTTTATCGGCAAAATAAAGGATATAAAAGTAATTATGACAATACATAATTAAATGAAATAAATAAACCAGGTCATATTTCTGTACGTGAAAAACTGTATATCTAAAAAATAAAAAAGTTAATGCTTAACCATATAATATATAATAACAGGAGAATTGGAATATTAAAACCCGAATAAATTACTACGTCAAAAACGCCAAAAGAAAAATATTTGAGATGCATACAGCTGTTTCGGTTGCCTTAAGCGTACCGTCTTCAGTGCAAAAAGAATTCTGAATCATATTTGAGATGCATACAGCTATTTCGGTATCCTTAAGCGTACCGTCCAAAAGAACATATGAATTACGTCCGCAAACAAGAAACCAATAAATCGGCTATTTCTAAACATTCCTGGGAGGAAAATCATAATTTTAAATTTAATTCAGCTAAAATAATTTGCAGACCTAAATCCATTCATGAACTCGATTTCTTTGAAGCTTTTCATATTTATAAAAATTTTAAAAACCTTGTAAATTGTGATTTCGCTGTTCCCTATTTGTCTGATTGTTGGAAATTTTACATTCAGTCCACGTTTTCTTAATTTTTCTACTGTTTACCAGCTAACATTCCTAATTTCCTATTGGCCACGCTCCCCACCTTTCCCGTAATCCTATTGGTTGAACTAAATTCGGTCCCTCTCCTATATATACGAGCACTTCCCCAGATTCAGAATTCTTTTTGCACTGAAGATGGTACGCTTAAGGCTACCGAAACAGCTGTATGCATCTCAAATATTTTTCTTTTGGCGTTTCTGACATAGTAGTTTATTCGGGTTTCATATAATATATGTTTTAAAACCCACTTTTCTATTCAGACGCGTAACACTACGATCGCTTAAATACTACCATTGCTTCTTCTTAACTTATCACAACTAATTTATGTGTTACCCTATAGATAACGCTATCTGTCTAAAAGAAAACATATATGGATCGTTTTGCACGCTAGGGTCATTTTAGGTTAATTTCCCTATTTAGCTTCAATAGATTTAGGTCTTCGTTTGTAATATATTTCCAAATAATATATATTTTAAACACACGATATATATCTATGTATATGCACAAATACTGTTATCGTGAATTATTATTTGATGCGTAGCAAAATAATAATATCAAAAGCAAAATGTATAACTAAATTATCTTAATGTATTGAATTTCTCGAAGAATGTAGTAATTCATTTTCAAATAAAATTATCTTTGACGGATCTTTCCATCAAAATATGCAGCAATCAAATTAAACAACGCTCTTCGAATATCTAAATGTTACCTCGAATAGAAAAAATATGCATTGCGAGATGGCTTCTGGCAGTGAAAGAATGAATGTTGTCTTTCTTGGTCCAAGTAATTATTTGATAAAGAAGCAGAAATTAGATTTCATCATAAGTGAAGATAAATATTATGTTTATCAATTTTCTCCTTCATTCTTACTTTATTTGCATTGTTTTGACTTCTTTGCTTGAGAATTAAGAAGAAATGTCTGTAATAAATCATATGAGTATCAAATATAAATTAATAAATGGCATTTTGTCGTAATTTCTTAAAACTCATCTTAAATTTTCCAGATATATGATGAATCTTTTGTCCCATTATTCATATTGTAAATTCATAAAGAGCAACGAAAATGATTTTTATGTCAGATTGTTTATCATGGCGTTATTAGTTTAATTTTTTTGTATTGCAATAAAATTTGAATAAATTGTAAAAGTGTAATAATGTAACATCAGATTAATAAAGTAATAATGCAATATTAAATTACATCCTTATTATTATTATTATTATTATTTTACTGCAATGTAATTACTTTTAATCTTACATTTATACATACAATGTAATACAGGTAAATAAAAAACTCTTTAAACAAGCATCATAAATGGTAAAAATCATAACAATTGTTTCGAGTCAAAATGATAGCACGACATTCCACCAAGCGAAAACAATAGATACGAATGCACTCACTTGATTGACAGCAGTCCCAGTTTTATAATTTTATCTAGTTTTATTATTTCATTTTAATTTCTCTTTTTCTTTCAAAATCTCTAAAATTCTTTCACATTTTATTTTTATTTTCAAGCCCCTTCCAATATCGTCAACGAAATTAAATTATATTTCCTTAAAGCTACCTCTTTTTTTTTTACTCAGAACCGTTATGGTGTTTAATTCATCCCTTATTCATAGCGCTTATTAGGTTATATTAGCCGAACTAACAGGCACTGGAGTTTGGATTAAATGAGTACTGTCGTGATGCGCTCGGTGAAATCATCCATTTTGACATGTTACAAATCAATTTTTAAACATCGTCTTTTCATATTTAAACTTTTAAACTTCTTCACACGTCATAAAATTAAAGACAACACAACCGGTTTCGAAAGGATGTGGCCTTTCTTCTTCATGTGCAAAAAACACGTGCTATTGCCTTCGAGGCAAAAACAAGACAGTCTTACTTTTGTCTCCAAGGCAGTAACACTTGTTTTTTCAATTGCAAGAATATATGTTGATTAAATTTTTGTGCATATTAACCATTATATACGTGAGAAACGTTTTTCATTTGAACATATTTAACGACATTTTTTAATCATAAAACTTAATTTGATACATTTACTTGCGTCATTTTCAATAATGAGACATGCTTATCAAACTGCTTAAAGACTGCATCATATTTTTTTTTAAATATATATTTACACAAATTGTTAAATAATTGCTGATGTTTCGATAATTTTTCCTTCAATTGAAAGGACTCATCTTCGTAGTATTTGGAGAAAATTTTTTAATTGTATTTAAAAACTAAATGTTTGTTTATTTTTGTGTATATATTGCCTATCTGTGCCTTGTTATCTATTTGTCATGAATATAAACAGTTTCCTGGGTGTATTTAAATATTTTAAAACTAAACATTACTTTGTTTTCGTTTTAAAGATATTCAATGTAGTGTGTGTAGATTGTATCTGTTTAGCCATTCCTTTAAAACTATACATCAAAATTCGGATAAATTATCCATGTTTCTTTCAAAAAATTGCAAGATTTACTTTTTAACACGTTAATCGCCATGTCAGTCATATGTGCCTGACGCATTTTTAACACGCATTTTTAACTAGGAAATAACCCTAAAAGGAATATGATATACGCCGAGTAATTATTAACACGTTAATCGCCATGTCAGTCATATGTGCCTGACGCATTTTTAACACGCATTTTTAACTAAATTGTCTAATAAAGTTACCATGGCCCATGTGAGAATTTTTCTGATATTATCGTGGCGATTAACGTGTTAAATTCAAATGATTTTTTAAAAATCAAAATTCGCACCTTTATATTAAAAAAAAAAAATTTGGTGTCACGATGTTTGTCCGCGATGAATTCCTAAACTAAGGAACCGATTTTAATGAAATTTTGCACACTGTGTGCAGTTTGGTCCAACTTGAGAGATAGGATACTTTTTATCTCAATTTATAGTCACAATATTTTTTTATTGCAAATTATTTGTTAGTTATTATTATTAGTTAGAAGGTTTTTAATTGAAATTGACTTGGTCATCGTGTCTTCGTGTCACGCTAGTAAACAAGGCGCCTACATTTTAAAGTAAATATAAGTTATTTCATTTGACGCTCTGTGGCTCCGTTGGTAAGAGCGTTCCGTTAGTAGCGCAATGTTTGTGAGTTCGATCCCTGAAAAGTCCAGCGTGTTAATTTTTCCATATAATTTGTAGAAAAGGTGTCCATTGATACAAGAAAATTTTTCGTTGCCTACACTAAGAATTTTTTTAAGAAGCATTTTTTTTTTTTTTTTTTAATTTAGATATTGGAAAACACAAAACATTTTAGATATTAAAAAAGCACAAAATAAAATGTTTATTAAATATACATTAAAAAAATATTTTTAGAAGTTTTATATATATATGCATATATTACTATTATATGAAATTGGATTTGTCCCTGGCTTTTTGTCACGTTAAAAAAACCAAGACGCTTCCATTATATATATATATTTTTTAAAAAAAATGTAATCAACTCATTGTATCTGTTAATGGATCAGCTGGTTACAACGTCATGTTAATAACGCAAGAGTCATGTGTTCGATCCTCGCCGGGCCGAGGTGTTATTTTTTGCAAATAATTAATAGAAAAAGGGTCAATTGATAAAAGAAAATATTTCGCTGTGTACACAGTATCCTAATAATTTTTCAAGAGTTTTTTAAACGGCTTTTTATCTAGTTACTAAAAGCACAAAATAAAAATGTAAGTAAAAATAAATAAATAAATAATTTTTTTAGAAGCTTTTTATTGAAATTGGAATTTCTCGTCGTGTCTTTGTGACACGCCAAAAAACAAGGTGCCTCCCCTTTAAAGTTAATATAAGCAACGCATTGCATTCCTCGTTAGCTCCGTTGGTAAGAGCATCATGGTGATAACGGTCGGTTATGAGTTCGATCCTCGAAAGGTCGATATGGTAATTTTTGGAGATATTTAACAGAAAAGGTGTTAATTAGTAAAGGAAAGTATTAAAAAAAGAATAGTCCAGCAGGAGATATGCGGTTGAAATAGTTTAGACCTGAAAGTGTTAAATCTCCATTTTTCGGGTAAGATATTTTCACCCATTTTAACTGATTTTTATTGCATGAAGTTGAATTTGTCATCGCGTTTTCTGTCACGCTAAAAAGTAAGAGACTTCCACTTACAAAAAAAATAAATAAATAAATAAATAAATAAAATAAAAAAAATAAAAAAAAATTGTAAGCAATTCATTGTATCTCTATCTCTTAATGGCTCAGTTGTTTAGAGCATCATGTCATTAATAGAAAAGGTGTCAGTTCATAAAATGAAATATTTCGTTGTGTACACAATAACCTAATAATTTTTGAAGAGTTTTTTAAATAGCTTTTTATCTAGTTACTAAAAAGCACAAAATAAAAATAAAAATAAAAATAAATAAATAAATAAATAATTTTCTTAGAAGCTTTTTATTGAAATTGGATTTCGCTATCGCGTCTTTATGTCACGCTAATAAATAAGGAACCTCAACTTTAAAGTAAATGTCAGCGATCCTCACAGTCGCTTGTTGGCGCAGTTGGTTAGAGCGTCAAGCAGCTAGTGCGATGGTGCTGAGTTCCATCCCCGAAGGATCGATGCGTTAAATTTTGCCGATAATTAATAGAAAATGTGTCAATTGATACAAGGAAATTTTTCATCGTCTGCACAGTATTCTAAGAATTTTTGAAGAGTTTTTTTTAAGAAGCTTTTTTTTAGATACTAAAAGGCACAAAATAAAAAGTTATATATATATATTATTCTTTTAGAAGCTTTTTATTGAAATTGGATTTTTATCATCGTGTTTTTTGTGTCATTCTGTAAAAGAAGGCGCCTCGACTTTAATGTAAATTCCTTTTTCGTC
This sequence comes from Salticus scenicus, assembly GCA_963930645.1. Lineage (NCBI taxonomy): Eukaryota > Metazoa > Arthropoda > Arachnida > Araneae > Salticidae > Salticus > Salticus scenicus. The sequence goes on along the minus strand of OZ005652.1, from coordinate 334,490,499 downwards.
GCTCGTTAGCGCATTTGATTAGAGCGTCATGGTGATAACGCGATGCTCGTGGGTTCGATCCTCGCAAGCCGATGTGTTACTTTTTTACCGATAATTAATAGAAACGATGCCAATTCATAAAAGAAAATCTTTCATTGTCTACACAGTTACCTAAGGAATTTCGATAGTTTTTTAAAGAAGCTTTTTTTTTTTTTTGAGTTACTAAACGCACAAAATTAAAATTTCAGTAAAAATAAAAATAAATAAATAAACAAATAAAAATAACACTGAAAGTTTTTTATTATTGTGGAGCCATAAATAGCCTAAAATAAAAATTTATTATTGCAGAGACATACAATAAAATCATAAAAGTTTCAACTACAAGAAAATTTTAAAGAAAAATATAGATATTTCACTTTTGCAAAACATGAAAAATTTTAAATATTCCAAATATTTAAAAAAGCTTTCGAGAACAATATTCCTTTTGTATGAGTATTTTTTTAGATTTTTCTAGAATGTTCTATGATTTTTCTTGACAGTGCTTAGACTTTTGGATAGAGCGTCATACTGATAAGGCGATGGTCCCGGATTCAGTCCTCGAAAGACGATATATTATTTTTTTGCAGATAAATAATCGAAAACAAAATTTTTCAATTGATAAAAGAAAATCTTCCGTTGTCTACAAAATATCCTAAGAAATTTTAATTACTTTTTTAAGAAGCTGCAAGAGATGAAAATTTTTTAATGTTCAAAATATTTTTAAAAGCTTTCGAGACATTTGAAATTTCTGGCCTAACGAATGATTATAGAAAATCTATTAACTAAGAAAGAATATTGGTCTCAGAAGCTTTTTAAAATATTTTGAACATTAAAAAATTTTCATCTCTTGCAAAAGGAAAGTACCTATATTTTTTTCTAAAATTTTCTTAGTGTTGAAACTTTCATTTCTTTGTAGCATGTCTTTGCCAGAATAAATTTTATTTTATGCTTTTTAGGGCTCCACAATAAAAAGCTTCTAACTTTAAAAAATGATAATAAAGCTTCTAATTTAAAAAAATTCTAACTTTAAAAACTAAAATATACATTTTTCTTCGGCGCAATTTTTAAGACTCTAGCTGACAAAGGTATTCCTGTGTATTCTTCACCCAAAACAAAACTTCGACTTTTGCAATATTCTGTTAACCATATGAATATAATGACACGAGATGAAGCTTCATTTTCGTATACGAACAGTAGACGTTGAAGCCGTTTTTATTTATTTAACCCCATTTTAAAACCGTAGAATGCGACAACTATCTCGCGTCAACTTCATTTTCCTTTTATTCAGAATTTATCATACAACTGCCCTATTGCAATTACTGCAACGAATTATGGTCTGTGGCCATAAAAAATTCAAATTTACATTTTTATCTAATAATTTGCTTAGCATAGTTTGCCTCTGTGTCAAAAATTTCAGATTTATTCTTGTATTACAAGTTAATTATTAAAAAAGTATTGTATGATATTTTTCACCAAAATCGGGAGATAGCCTTATATTATATTATTGCATAATCTATAGAATTTTCAACTGTAATTAATTTACTTATATACCTTACCACACCGATTGAGAGATTATTACAGTACATAAATATAAAAATAATATTCGTATACTGTATTGTATGCTACATATTATTCAGTATGATATTTCTTTCTAAAATAAATATTCATTATAGACATTCATTGAAAGCAATTGTAAAAATAAAATAACGTCATAAATGTTATATGAGGGGGGTACTTTAAAAATGCCATTGAAGTTGCAGGGATTAAATATATTTTTTTCGTTGTAATTAGCTAGAATAAATATTATGAACTTATATAATGCATATCTCATCATTTTAAACTTTCATATATTAATTCATTATTATTATTTGAAATATTTATCTAAAATAATTTAAAGTATTTGATGTATTTAAATAATGATTACTCTAAAATAAAGGGTAATGCAGATTAGTTCGTTAATCTAGAAATTTTCAGAAAGACTATGAGTATAGCAGGGCACGTAATTTCCACTCGCCAGCTCGCCATTGGCGAGTGGAAATTTTGCTGTGCGGCGAGTGAAATTTCGGTCTAAATGTAGATAGAATTCTTACAGTATACGGTGCTACCAAATATATATATTGATTTAAAAATGTAAAATCATGCTAATCTTAGGTAAGGTGACCAGACATCCTCTTTTTAAGAGAACAGTCTACTTTTTCAACGCTCTACCTTCTTGAACGAAAAAACATTACAGGACTAAAAAGTCCTCTTTTTAATGTTTTTCATCGTCTGTCTTCTTTTTCGAATGAAAAGGATTTAGTCCTTAATTTAAAAAAATTCACAAAACTGGGAAGCTCAATCGGTTGTTGGCTGTATCGAACGGTGAACACTAACTTTTCTCTGCGTTAGATTCACAATTGAACAACTTTCTAACAAACTTGCCAGAGCATATAATGGTTTATATGTATTCAGATTCTTCGAATCACAAAGACGTAAAAGTATTCCCTATATTTGTACGATTCTTTGATCCAGAACACGGAATCACTATTGAAATTGTCATGAAATCATTAAGAAGGTGGTGCTCTGGTCGATATGCGGTGGGTTGAAGTGTGTTCTCACTTTTGCCTGAATAATATTCCTTATAAAAATAGGCCCACCAGTGACCGGAAAGTTCTGTGGTTCTGTCCTCGAAGTTGGTCTACGTGAGGCGCTGAGTTCGATACCTCGTCGTGCTCGTTATGGGCTAGGACCTCTTAGAAAGACCCAACGGAGGACTCTCCTTCTCAGGCCTAGAGCCCAAGTGCAGAGAATTAGCCTTAATGATAACACTACCACCACCTCACAAAAATATGCAAAAGTTAGTTGAATTCATTTTATGTACTCCTGGCAAGAACGCTCCCACAAAGCGATAGTTTAATTCAGTGAACAAAATATAGACACGTGAAAAATATCCCCTTTATATACCTGCTTTAAAAACTTATTAACTAATAAGACTTGTACTAATTAACTACTTATACTAGTGAGAACTTTTATAAAATGTTGATAAATAATGACTGTTCGTTAAAACAAAACTCGTTTCATCTGCCGAATATTAATTTTATTTTTTTCATTTGCCAATTTTTTTTTTTTTTTTTTTATACGATTATGATTTTAATAAAAAAAAATGTCTACCGACTTTTGTTACGTAACTGAATGAAATTAACACACACACACGCACAAAAAGTTGTTTGTCTATAGCAAAAATTAATAATAATGAAAAAAAATCTATATTGTCCAGTGACACCTATAAAAATTAGGGATTTTTCCTCTCGTATCTATATATTATTAATTTAAATTAAGGTGTACTGATCCAAATTCATCATTTGAGGTAATGTTTCCACCACTTGTGTGTAGCTTTTAAATCGGTTTTTAAATTAATTTTATTCAGTTTTGTGTCCTCCAAATGACCACTTTTTCAAAATTGAATGTCTTCTATTTTCTTATAAAATGAAAGATATTGCGTAATTTCTCCTCTTTTTCCAATAAAAAATTTTTGTCATCTTATACGTAAAAAATAGATAAGTTAATCATATTTCGTGGCGAGTAACTTTTTTTTTCAGCGAGTGTAATCTAAGTTGAAATTTCGGGCCCTGAGTATAGAATAAAAATCAAACAATTAAATTTTTAATAAAAATTTTATTTTATAAGCATTCAAGTGTTCTAATGATTTTGAATAAGCTTATATTGGATGAATTTATGTTCGGATCAATTTCTGTTTTCTCAACCGATAAGATTAACCGCAAGATTAACGTTACTATGAATAAGCATATTAAGAATAATCTGCATAATAACTGTGAATAATGTCAATAATTTTTCATTTTATATTTTAAATTTTTATCTCGACTAATTTATATTACTCAAACTATTCTATTTCTTAAATATCAATACGGATCTAGATTAATTTCTTAATCTAGCTACACGCAGAAGGATCTAAGAATGAGAACGAAACACAGTATCAAATAAATAAATATTTAATAAAAGTCTTATCATATAAATATTCGAAGAGTCTTATAATTTTTGAGAAATTTATGTTGCATCAATTATCACGAACACGCATTTCCATGTCTTCCCAGATGATACGCGAAAAGATTAATGTAACTTAGTCTCTTCCAATAAAATTGCGTGACTTGTATAAAACAAACAATTCATCTTAAACCATTCTCGTGTAAAATTAATTTCAAAATAAAATTATGCGACAACCATAATTTTCATGGTATATTATATGATTTATCATGTTGAACAAAATTGGAATCCCAAGAATATTACAATTTAATTTCATTAAACTGTTTCTGGGGTGATATAATTTTACATCTAAAGAGATAAATGACATTATGCTACAAGGAAAAATATAAAGAAACAAAGATGAATGACGATGAATATTCGCGAATTCGATCCTTCTGTTAAATAAAGATGTAAAGAAAAAGGATTTTGAAAAGTTAACAAAAATAATACTGAATTCTTTTCGTAAAATAAAAGCTATTAATATTAACCAAATTAATTACTTTTACACATATATGATATTCAGAGCATTATCTTTTAATTTAAATTTTTGAAATTGAGTTTTTGGCATATTTACACGTTTCAAGATGACCTGAATACAAAAATCAAGTTTTTAGGGGTTGGTCTATGAATTTCTCTATCTTTGTGTGTGTGTGTGTGTGTGTGTGTGTGTGTGTGTGTATTTCTGTGTGTCTGCCTGTGAACCTGTTGTAAAAATAACTCAAGAACAAATATTAGTAGGGTGCCCAAACCTGGTACTCTGAATCAGTAACATACACGTTTTAAATTGTTCCAAATCCGACAAAAAAATTTTGTGGTTGGTTTGTGTGTCTGTTATCCCCATAACTCAAAAACAAATATCAGTAGGAAGACCAAACTTGGTATTGTGAATCAGTATAATATCGAATGTTACTTAAAATATTTCATTGTGATCGCACTAATGTTTCATATACAGGACCATACAAAAATATTCAAATACATTGCAGCTATGAGCGAAATTTCTGGAGTGTTCATTTTAATATATTTAGATTGCACTAAATATAATAAAATTGTCATATATTTTTTTCTATGCACAAAAGTATGTTTCATACAAAATACGTTATGGAAAGTATTTACCTATTGTTTACAGGACTACATAAAGAATTCTGATATGTTTTAGTATTAGGCTTCGGAGTGATTCAAAGTGCATTTCAAGTTGTATCAGGCAATTTTTTATATCTATGTGTGTGTGAGGGGTAAGGGGGGTGTTACGTATTAGTACACAGTTTGATAAAAACATAATTTAGAGATAAACAGAGGCTATCAAAATTAGTGCGAAGATTTTTAAAGAGTGTTGTGGTGGCAATCGTCTGATTAATTTAATTTTTTTAAATTATTATTATTTTAAAATACTTTTATTTGCTTTATGCATTCAGCTACAGCTACAGTTTTCAAATGGGGGATGGAAGAGGATGTAGTTTCCTTCCCACAGAGATGAATAAAACTGTTATATATATATATATTTTTTAATATCGTTTAACATGCACCAAAAGTGTTCAAAAACAACAGTTAATATCCTTCATTTTAAACTGTAACGATATCTCTATATTAATGAAGAATAAAAGAAAGTAGTGCGTGTGTAGCACCAAATTATTTTTAGATTAAATGATGAAAACATTTCATCTTTTCCAAAAATGAAATTTATTTTTATGCGTCCTTTAGAAATACGTATATTTATGTATATGTGTGTAAGTATAAAGTCTTAAAATGTGCAGAAAATGATGTAGATTTTATATCTTATTCCTTTTGATTTGCATAATACATTAAATCATATCCATGAATATTGACTCCATATATACATAAATATTGACTCCATTGTCAAATAACTAATTAAAAAAAAAAACAAAAAAAAAAAAAAAAACAGTAGTTTTAGCAATTTATATATTCATGTATACAATTGTTAAAAATAAAGTCAGATTTCATTTTAATTAAAGTTTGAGTAAAAAACCACTTTTCTGAAGAAAAAAGAAAAATATCGAAATCTAATATGCTTGCGTTTACAGATTATGACAGCGTATACAGATACGGGACAAAATAATATAAAGACTTTCACTTCTAAAACTTTTTTTTTTTTTAAATATCTTAAGAAATTTATTGGAAATTCTTCTATAACATTGTGAAAGGGAGGAATTATCTTTGACCACATATTTTATACTAAATGTTTGGTTACGAAAACGTCAACTACAATTGTAATAGAGAAAAAATATTTGTCATCACCCTGTACATAAATGTTCGAAATTACCTGTACCGTGAAAAATGTCTCTGAGTACTAATAACGTTTCTTTTGTTTACACAGAGATAACATTTTTATTCATACAAAAAAGAATGTTACTTTAAAACATCTAGACAATAATTATCGCATTTTTTTTTTTTTTAGGAAATTTGTTTATAAAAAATTTCTAATAATCTTTAACGTAATAAAGAAGAGAAATCAACAAAACACATTAGAAAGAAATATTCTGTAATTAGAATATCAAGATATTAAAGGAGTCAAGAAACATAAGATTTCGTAGGACATAATTTGCAACTTTTCTGTCTATTTTTTTCTATACCTTAAATATACAAGGTGTATAACACATGCATTGTGTAGCATTAAAATTTTGAAAACTACAACAAAGGATATTTATTGTATCGTTTCTTTTTAAGCAAACATGCAACAATTTATAATTTTATAATAATAATCTATTTAAAAAACTTTTAAAACCCAAATTCTTATTATAACGTATCATATAAATCTTTTCAAAGTTAGAATAAAATTTAATTTGAAAAAAGAAAAAAAAAAAAAAAAAAAATGTAACTTTTTTGTTTATTAACCAAAATTGGGGAAATTTGAACTGTGTTAAGAAAAGAGAAATTATTTCTTAAAATTCACAACAGATGGCAGGCACCACATGATTGCCTATAAGTTTTGTGATTTCATTTTCTGATTAAGGGCCAATATCTGCAATTTAATTATTCGTTTAGGGCACATTTTATTATTATTTTAGTTTATTATTATTTTTTTATATTATAATTTAACATTTTACTGATTTGGTTATTGTTTATGTGTTTTTCCTAATCATTTTTATTTTGTAGTGTTAATTGTTTCATTGACATTTTAGTGAATATTCCGCCAAATAGAGGGCTTGTAATCCACAAAAAACTTTTTTTTGCTTCTAAAAAGAGATGTAAGAAAAAGGCTTCTTAAAAAATTCTTAGAATACCGTATAGTCAACGATAAATTTTCTTTTATCAATTGACATCTTTTCTACTAATTGTCTGGAAAATTTAACACTCCGGACCTTCAGGGTATCGAGCGCGGGACCACCGGATTACTAACATGACGCTCTTACCAACTGAACCACAGAGAGACAAATGAAAAAGCTTGTATTTACCTTAAAATAGAGGCGCATTTTTTATTTGGTTGAGATTCACAAACATACCGTAGTGAATGACAGTAAGTACATAAGAATTTGGGAAAAATAGCATTTAATGATTAAAATTTGTTTTAACCCTTTGCCGGCCCTAACATTCTAAAGCATTCTAAAGAATGTTGCCAAATTTAAGGACTACTTCCTTCAACCAGCACCAATAATTTTGAAAAGTGATATTTATTATAGTTGTACATAATAGACGAATTACCTTCGAAGTGATTAAGCAACCGTTACAGTTAAAATTTAGCAATGGATATTGAATAAAAAGTACTTAAATTTTACGAGACTGGTTAGAGGAGTGAAATTGAATATTACTGCCAAAGGGTTAAATTACTAACTTTACTGTTAATAAACTATAATAAAATAAAAATATTTTGTATTCAATATCACATGCTCGCAATGTAAATGCTTGAAATTATTAAATATATTTAAAATTTAAGCGTTCATGTTCCGAAACTAATCTTTGCTTTCTATTGGTATTAAAATTATTATTCATTCATTTTGGTTAAGATAACAAATGAAAGAAGCCTCTTAACTGCACAAAAAAATCTGGGATAAATAATGGATTGTGAGGAATTGCAGTCTACTTAAAGCCTACCGTTTAGAAATTAATCTTGCTTTGCTCTCATTCGTTAATTCTTTCTTGAAGCAAAAGCTTTTTGTTTGGCTAGAGCTGTTTTCAGAACATCTTATAGCACAAAATAAATAAATGTCTCTCGAAAGATTAAATAAAGAGGAATTTCAATTTACGAAAGAATACTTATTTATTTTGTTACATTGTAAACAAGTTTAGCTCTAAATACTTTTATTTTTGAATTTAACTAATACCTACATATTCCATGTACTATATAATAGTTTTGTTGAATTAGTAACAATCAATAATTGTTTAGTAATAAAGGTTTCCTCAAATTTACCTCAGATTAGAAACTTTAGTCTCTAACTTTAGCGAAATTTGGTTTCATTATTTCAACTAGTAAAATTTAATGAGTAAAAGAAAAATACCGTATTTTTACTTAAATAAAATTAGAAATGTTATGAAATAACATTTCTAATTTTATTTAAGTAAAAATAATGAAATCTTATTTATTATTTATCGTTGATTTTAAGGCTATGGTCGACTTTCAAAATAAAATCTATAATTATAAATCTATTACTGTAGAATATTATAGTGTTAAATAGTTTTACTTAAAGATGAAAAAATCCATATTAAAATTTACATTCACATTATCTATACATAATAAAATAAGATGTTTGTGTGCGTGTGTGTCATTGTGTATGTATATCCAGAGCTTTTTAGGAAAACGGCTGATCGCAGAGCTACACACATTTGCATGGAAGTCCGTAATGACCTCTCCTAATGCACCTCGAAGCCCAATTTTCAAACTTTCAATTACTTTTTTTTTTTTAATCAATTAATTAAAATGTGAAAATAATAACCATCTAATTTCTGATAAATTAGCCATGTATATTTTATCCAAAATTTAATTGTTGCCTTCTTTTTTTTTTTTTTTTTTTTTTTTTGGACAGGAAAAAAAATAGTACATTTACTTAAAATGAAGAAAATAAATAAATTAGAAATATCAGTCGTATCGTTACAAATAAGGTACCAAATGAAAGGGCCAATTGTTGTGAATCCGATGGATTAAACAGCTTATCGATCGGGCAATTAGATTTTTTTTAAATTAACTAAAGTATGAATTTTAGGTGGCAACAGCAGAAGATTGTATGGAAAGCGTCTGGAGGAAAAAAAAAATCTGCTACTCATTAAGTCACATGTTTTTGAAGTGGGATTAAAAATTGCAGTTTTCAATTTTTTTTTTTCCTCGCTCTCTCTCACGAACGCAAACATATAATATACAACCTGTACAACACAAGACCAACTTGCAGTTCAAATTTCATCAATTTTGGTTTATAAACAAAAAAGTTACATATTTTTGCAAATTAAACTTTATTCTACCTTCGAAAAGATTTATGTGATACGGTATATGAATTTGGGTTTTAAAAGTTTTTTTTAAATAAATTATTTAAAATCTATGAACTATATTTTTATTTTATCATTTTTCATTAATAGATCCTACTGGGTGATTTTTTAAATTTTGGTGTTGAAGTACACCGAATGTTTTCGACAAGACGTTTAATGCAGCAACAGCCATTTCAATCTAAGTAGCGCATCAAAAATATAAAAAAATTATAAAGTATTACAAAAAGAAAAAATATATATATTAAACCTAAATAGTCGTCACATAAATGATATTTTTTATAGAAAGTTTATAGAAAAAATGCAGTTTTAAAGATAGCAAATTTATTTCAGCAAGCACTATTTTAAACCTAAAAACCATTAAAAATATAAACAGAATAGGAAGGATTTTTATATATAAACAAAAAGATGTCTGATAAAATTATTAGCAAAATAGTGTTTCCTTTCCCTTTTCATAAAAAAAAAAAAAAAAAAAAATCCATTGCTAGTATGGCGACAAAAATTCAAAAGCCACCAATGGAGCAACATAATAAAGTTGGAAACACGATATTGTTTACCTATTTATTTTTTTTTATATATACTAATCGCTATGCTAATTTATCATACAAATAAATGAGACTCTGTGTATGGCTGCACTTGCTCGCTGTCGAACAGAAATATTTAATTAATTCAAATTAATATTTAAATAAATAAAAAATAAATAAAAATATGTTTAATGGGAAATATATATATAACCATAAAACAATTAGTCGTCTAAAATACGGCAGAAATAGTGCTCATAGCATATTGTAACAAGGGATTAAGTCTTATTGTTACAAGGGATTAAGTCTAAAGTGGTGACAAAAATTCAAAAGTCGCCAAAGAGAACTATATTAAGACTATATTATGGTCAGGTTTACAAACCATGAATTATATATAACCACAAAAAATTAATTGTCTCATGCGACAGACGTAGCCGGTCATAGCATATTGTAATATTTGGCGTGAAATTGCTGTCATTTTATGGTTGATCAGATAAACAAAATAAACATAGGAAATAACGTAAAAGCAAATATTATGTGCACCACGTACAGTGTTGTTCATGTGTAACTGGGATACTTCAATTTCTTTTATACTATCTATTTCGAAACTGTTATCTAATAAGTACCTAAATGGAAGCCGACTGGTAAACCAATGTAGCAGGTAATAGGGACAGGCGGCCCGAGTTTTAGCAGATGACCACTTCGCTGCCGAAAGCAGCAGGGACCTGAAGCGAGCTTTTGAACAATTTCAGTATTTTGTTTTATTTTATTTCGAACAACTATAGTATTTCCCCACAGCTGAATTTGGCGATTTATTTTTGGCGATTATGGCTAAATCATAAATCTAAAAATCATAAATCATATAGCATAAATGATAAAATCATAAACTAAATTATAAATCACAAATCATAAAATCATAAATCCAAAATAAATAGCGTGCAGGCTGCCATATTATATCGCAAACAGTTCAGAACGACATCGTTATCGTTCAAATCGGCGCCAAAGAAAAATCGCCAAATTCAGCTGTGGGGGAATACTATAGTTGTATCTTTTATTTTTATAAAGCTATATAGAAAAGAGTTTTCTTTAAATTTAGTGACCAGCAAAGCCTGCTAGTAACTAATAAAGATATTAATAAAAGTTATTATTTGTTTAAATTCAAAATACTCCTTGCGCATAAATTTTTAATTTAGGCTTACGAATTCTTTTTACAGTTATTAGCATTAAACGGGTTTAACAAACTTTATTTGAAATTTTTTATTTACAGACATAATTAAGCAAACAAACAAAAATTAAAATTAAATTAAAATTAAAAATAATCTGGTGTGTCTCTCACACGACTTTCTCTTACACTGAAATTTAATACTATAAATACAGGTTGCAGATTAATAGGTATTATAAAGAGTACTGTTATGTAAACCTGTGTTCAACAATTCAAATTAAGCTTTTGAAGAGTATTATATAATAATTAGTTCTGTGTGGGGGGGTCTTTCATTAATGCACCTACATTTATATAGAATTTAATTCGATTATTAAAAAATAATTCTGTTTTTAAAAAATAATATATTAAAATTATTATTTAAAAAAATTATCTTTTATGATAATACAGACGATTTCCATATTAGAGAGGTAGTATAACACCAAATATCCAAAAAAAGTCCATTTTATTCTCGAGGGGAAAAAAAAAAAAAAAAAAAAAAAATCGATAACTTTGTTTTTTAAATTATCGCAGATCGATGGTTCAACCATTCGTTTTAAAGGTATTGGCGAGCTCTTTTGAAAGATACCCATCATGAAAATTTACTCCCCTCGAGAGGGGACTTCCCCCCCAGGGGGGGGGGGGGCGAGGAGCCTACATACACAAAATTTTTTTCCCAGTTAACTATCTCTATTACAAAAAATATATATTTGTTTCGTTTGGTTTAGTGAAGTCTATAGATGTTAAACTCTACTTACCTGCAATTTCCCCCATAGACGTAATGTATTAGAATTCTCTTGATTGTCTCTGTACAAGAACCATTTGCTTGATCTTAACGAAAATCTTACTGTAGTATCCCTATATGATACACATTTAGAATACCAAGTTTGAACTTTCTGCCATAATTTATTTTTGAGATATGCTGATAACAGACACACACACACACACAGACCATTTGCTAAAAACATGTTTTTCGTATTCAGGGGGCCTCAAAACGTGTAAATATAACAAAATCTCGCGTTCGAAAATTTGACCCAAAAACAATACTTTCTCTACCTTATGGGTAAGATAAAGTAAAAATAAGTTTTTTTTTTTTTTAATATTTATTTATTTATTTTTTCTTTTTTAAAGTAGCAAAAATGTAAAATTAGACATAAGTTTTGTATTAACGTATATTTCATCAGCATTCATCCACAAATAAGACCAATGGAATATTTTTTTAACTTGACGCAAATACGTAAAAATCAGTTTTGAAAAAATGATATTTAATGACTTCATTTTATAGTAGATTCAATACGTTTTTACAAATATAACGCTTATAATTTAGCATAGAATTATGTGAATTAAAAAAAATTCTTTTTGCCGCACATTACTACTATTATGTACTGAGTATGAAATTATTATGAAATTTTGAACCTAAGTCATCTTTTGTTATTCTGAAAATCCACCGTCACTTTTAACCTTAATTTACCGATAGTGCTTTAAAGTTTCGTTAGATTAAAAATCGTGAAAAAGAATTGAATTTATGGAAGAAATCCCAACAACATTTATGAAAATCCAACTAATAGACGCTATTGCATTTTAAATAATTTGATCCCATTTGTCACAATGATAAAGTATTTTTCATTGTGTCCCTGTAAAAAAATCACATAAGAATTAGATTCACCAAAATCTATATGGTGTCTGCGACTGGGACCTGTAACATGTGTACGAATTTTCAGTTCATTCAAATCAGGAGTTCAGACGCAATCGCACTTTAAATAATTTGATCCCGTAAGGCATAATGATAAAGAATTTTTCTTTGTGTCCCTGTAAAAACCTATAAAAAGTAGATACACCAGAATCTTTATGTTTCATGCGACGATGACTTACAGTGCGTATATAAATTTTCAACCCAATCGGAAAAAGCATTTAGACGCTAATGGTTTCGGCCCATAGGTCATAATGATAAAGTTTTTTTTTTTTTTTTTTTTTTTTTTTTGTTATGTCCCTGTAAAAAAAAAACTATAAGTACTAGATTCACCAAGAACTATACTGTTCGAGCAACGGTGACATTTAATACGTATATACATTTTCAGATCATTCTGATAAGGCATTTAGACGCTATCGCATTTCGAATAATTTCAGCCTGTAGGGCATAATGATAATGAATTTTTTGTTGTGTTCCAGTAAAAAATTTGTATGTGCTAGATTCACCAAAATTTATGCACTTCGTGCAACAATAACCTATAGCATGTGTGTAAATTTTCAACTTAATTGAGACAAGCGTTTAGACGCTATCTCAGTTTAAAAAATTTTGGCCCATATCTGTATAAATTTCTTGCTCAATTGAACAAGATGTTTAGACGCTATCGCACTTTTAAAAATTTGGTTCCATAGGCAAAGATAAAGATGATAAAGATAATGATAATGATAAAAAATTATTCGTTGAGTCCCTGTTAAAAACTATAACCGCTAGATTCACCAAAATTTATACAGTTCGTGTGACGGCGACTAATAACATGTGTATAAATTTTCATCTCGAACGAATAAGGCGTTTAGACACTATCACACTTTACAAAATTTGGGCCCATAGACAATAATGGTAAAAAAAAAATTTCTTTGTGTCCCTGTAAAATAACCATGTGTGCTAGATTCTCCGAGATCAATAGGGTTCGTAATATGGGGACGTATAAGATACGTACGAAATTTCAGCTTATTTGAACAAAGCATTTAGACGCCATCGTATTCACTCACATGCATACACACATACATACATACATCATCGTAAAAATAGTAAATATGAATTCAAGGGACATCAAAACGTGAAGAAACACCAAAATCTCAAACTCGGTTTTTTGACATGATTACAATACTTTCATCAATATAGTGTTCGAAAAGTAAAATGACCATTTTTAATACAATAAACAATTTTTAAATTGACCAACAAATAAAATTGGCTTTTAAAAGCTAAAAAGTATTCAAGTAAATACTTGTTTAATCATACAGTATAGATATGACCACAAGATAATTTTTTCGAATTGTCGCCACTAAAGCAAAAAAACAAAATGGTTTAGGGAAACTTTACGCAGTATAATATAGGCAAGTTTAAAAAACTTCGTTATAAATATGAATTATACAAATCTGATTCCGTTAAAGGTAATATCACACTAAATTTTCTAATAAGAGAGAACAATTATTGTTTCGAAATATTTACCAACAATGCTTTTCTCATGTGCGATTGTTATTTCTATATACTTTAAGATTTAATTTGGGGAGGGGCGATGGATGTCTAGTGTTAGTTATTTTTAACAAAAGGTTATATAAAATTAGTTGAAAATAATAATGATGTTTTTGTAATAAATGAAATCTGTATATGTAATTCCAGTCTATTTGTTGAATTCCTGTTTCATTTGTTCATCTGACACAAGTTTATGCTATTTTTTCGACCCAAAACAATTGTTGTGAGTTTTTTACGATTTATAATGTTCATTTACAAAGTTATTATTTATTTCAATACCAGTCCTTCGGTGTGTTTTTTTAACTACTAATAATGTTTTTCCCTGTGGAAAAGTTGTCATTATTATTAAAAAGAGACAGAGATAAATCTTCGCCAACTCACCAACTTTCCCATCTCACTATTCATGTTTTAACAGATACAAGCAGAAGAATCGATATTGAAACAAGCCCAAGAGAATTACATAGAAACTTTATAAAGATATAGTTCCTGAACTTAAGGAAAACTTAGTTCCTAAACTTATACGACTGTTCGTCGGATTTCTTCAGAACCCTGAGCTGATGTCATAGGCAGCTTTTCTCAGAATTTATATATATATATATTCCTCTCTTGCGACTGCATTTTTGTCGGTCATTTGTGAGATGACCAAAAAAATATATATTGATATCTCCAAATAAATTTTCATAGTGTATCAGTAGTGTGACGTAAAATCCCTTCAAACTCAACTTTAACCAACAAATTAATTTCTTAATTTGTGTGTTAACTGTAGTGGCACATCCAACTGCTGTCGTGACTACTGGAATCCCTTTATTAGACATTTTTAGATGTTAGACAAATAGTTTGTTAAACAGTCGATCAATGTTGGACAGGATTTTTTTATTACTTTTATTTTTTATTATTATAGACAGGAAATTTTTATTTAAATAATATTTTTCTTAAAATCATTCGAGAGAAAATCTTGCAGAGTGCAAATTATACGACTTAATTATTAGTCTCAAATAATCAGCTAATAATAAATTGACTATAGTTTTTCAAAGAAATATAGTCAACAATTTTCCCCCATACTGTAGAAATGCTAAATAACAAATATATGTACATATGTAGAAAGCCTAATCTTATTTTGGTTTTCTAAGTAATACATATAAAATTCTGCACAAAACAGAATTTAATTTAGTGCGATAGAACTTGTTTTAATCTATTATTCCATATAAAAGCATGCAATAAATGTGTTACATTACCTAACACCGGTTACTATATTTATTTCTTAAAATTTTTTTGGTATAACTTTAGCATAGAAACCCTTTGGCGACTTTAAAATTTTTGTGGATGAGTTAAAATAGTTCTCGCAATTTTAAGCAAAAATGTTGGAAACATTTCAATCGAGCTCATTTGGTGCCCAATTTCAAATGTCTCCAAAGGGTTCTATACTAAAGCTGTTCCATTTCTTTAACAAGATTTTTCTCAATTATATAATTATTTATTTCGGAAGAAAAAAAAAAAGACTTTTGCACTCCCCCCCCCCCCCCGACATAAAAGAAATATATTTACATTTTTTTTTTTTTTTTCATTATTATTTTTTTATTTATTTCAAAGATAAATGGGGTTTTTATTTAATACCTTTTGAACCAATTATCCAATTGAACTAAAAAATACGGCGCCAGTTAGATTTTGTCCCTATTAATAGGTGTGCCAATTTTTGATAAAATTGAGTAATCTGGATAAATATAATGACAAACTTCCAGCTTTATACATTTAGATAAAAACAAATACGTTTAAACGTTCATTCAAGGCGACAGATAAAAATTAACAACGAAGCTAAAATCGCTCTCTGAAAGAAATAGCTCGACCTACCGTACTAAAAAAAAAAAAAAAAAAAAAATTACATTTTTTATCTCATTGGAAATTCGTTAGAAATCGATTGAGTATCTCAAATAATTTCTTATACATTGAAAAGAAAAATTAATGTTTGGTAACACAAAGCATTTTATTTGCATCTTAACCGTACAATAACTTTTAAGACTCCCTATATAATTCATTTACTTTTGACTTTATGGTTGCGCATTCTTAAAACTATACTTAATTAAATTTTATTGTCTTCTCCTAAACTAAAGAACATGCGGAGATTTCAAACTTGAGTATTATGTAGTACGTCTGCATTCATTAAATGCGTATTGTTTTGTCATGAGGTGAAATTTAATTAAAACTTCCACCTATGAAGTAAAAAGTAATGCTTTAGAGGTATTCTTAATATAATAGGTTTCGTTTTCATTTTCATTGGAAGCGATTAAAACAAATAATATATAAACAAATATGATTTAAATAATTATAATTTTTACTGCATCTAACGCAAACTGTATTGTCTAGCGGCTGTATCTATTTATTGCATGATTAAAAAAGAAAATCTTTTCATATTAAAAATTACCTATTAGGTTCGTCAGCCAAAACAATAATAATTCATTTTCAAAATAAATTGACTGCTAAATTATTTTGAAACTTTTATCGTAAAGAAAAATAGTATAAATAAGTTACGATACATTGTCCAACGTTATTTTGTAATAGAGAATACTTTAAAAAGTACAAAAATTATAAATGGAACAATAATCTCTTTCTCAGAGAAAGTAACTTATGGATAAAAATTAGATTGTTATGTTTAAACAAATGCAACCATAAATCAATTCTTTTATGAATCCTATAAAATAGTTAAATTTTTTTTACATTTTGCAGTGAGGTCGAATTACAAATATCAGTTTCATCCGATTTCATGTAGTTTACATTCATTAAAATTGGTATTAAGTAATTATAACGTAGGAAATATGAAAATAATATTTTTTTGCGTGTTCCTCAAAAATATTTATAAATTCTATGAAAGTGGGTTTTGACAAGGTGTACGATGTAATCGTTATATATCTACATTGCATCAATAAGATTATATTTATTTACTAAAACATGAGAATTGAGAGACAGGCAGACAAATGGACAGATATGTGAACAAAGAGTGTACATATGTATTTTAACCAGGTTGAAATATAATGAAAATAATTTTAAATGTGCTGTATTAATTTATTAATAATTGAATACCATTAAAAAATAAATATACACGATTTTTTTTAGTTCCCCATCATACTATAGGTATGGGGAACTTAGGTAATCGTGAAAATTTTCGACCTCGGTTTTTTGACTTTTTTACACGTTTTCAGGTGTGAGGAATCCGAAAATGACAAAATTTGTATAGTGTCTGTCTGTAGGGTGTCTGTCAGTCTGTTAGTCTGTTAGTGTGTTAGTCCGTTAGTTTGTTAGTCTGTGTACACGATATCTCAAGAACAAATTGTTGCAGAGAGATCAGATCAGTTTTAAAATATAACTTTCGACACTGGCAAGAACCCTATTCATTTGCCACATTCGATTTTAAAAACTTCGTAAGTTATTAGAAATTTACGATTTTCTTAACATGGGAGAATAGGACAAAAATTCACTTAAACGTGCATTAAATGGAAACTTTTTACTGTAAAAATGTCAGGCCAGTTTTAAAATATCCGCTTTGATGCCGGAATGAACATCAGTAATTATAAATATGCTACTTTGAAAATTTCGTAAGTTATTGGAAATTTACGAATTTCTTAACATGGCAGTATAGGTCAAAATTTCACATAAACGTCCTTTTTTAGCGATATTTTCATCGTAAAGATGTCAGACTACTTTTGAAATATTCTTTGGGACACTGGCATGAATATTAATAACTATGAATTTTCAAATATAAAAATTTCGTAAGTTTTTGGAAATTTACGAATTTTTTAACATGGCAAAATAGAAAAAATTTCACATAAACGTCAATTTTGAGCGATATTTTCATCGTAAAGATGTCAGACTACTTTTGAAATATTATTTAGGACACTGGCATGAATATTAATGACTATGAATTTTCAAATATAAAAATTTCGTAAGTTATTGGAAATTTACGAATTTCTTAACATGGCAGAATAGAGCAAAATTTCACATAAACGTCAATTTTGAGCGATATTTTCATCGTAAAGATGTCAGACTACTTTTGAAATATTATTTAGGATACTGGCAAGAATATTAATGACTATGAATTTTCAAATATAAAAATTTCGTAAGTTATTGGAAATTTACGAATTTCTTAACATGGCAGAATAGAGCAAAATGTCACATAAACGTCAAGTTTGAGGGATATTTTCTTCGTAAAGATGTCAAATGACTTTCGAAATATTATTTAGGTTACTGGCATGAATATCATAGACTATGATTTTTCCAATTTAAAAAATTCGTAAGTTATTTGGAATTTATGATTTACTTAACGTGTCAGAATAAGGCAAAATTGAGCATAAACTTCCATTTTGAGGATCATAAATACATTAGACAACTTCAAAATTACATTTATGATATTTTTTTGAACATGATTGAATACAAATATTCTAATAGAAAATTTCGTAAATTATTCGTAATTTACGATTTTATCAACATAGCGAAATTGTGATTTTTTTATATATATATGAATTTTGAGGATTATTGCATTGGAAATAGTAACATGAAACATAAACAACGAAATTGACCCTGATAAAATAAATTAATAGATTAGAATAAGATAAACTAGTTGGCATAGGTGGACTCTGCTCAGTTCCCCATCATATTTATGTTCTCAGAAATTTCCAGTGCGAGACATATTATAATCATGTTAAAAAAAATGAATTTGATCAAAGCTTGATACAGTGACAGAATGAAATCCCCGCCTAATAGGCTATCTACCGTTCACTTCGATATAGTTATCTTATTCTAATCTATTAATTTATTTTATCGGGGTCAATTCCGTTGTTTTGTTTTCATGCTACTATTTCCAATGCAATAATCCTCAAAATTCATATTTATACGAAAAATTTACAATTTCGCTATGTTGATAAAATCGTAAATTACGAATAATTTACGAAATTTTCCTATTAGAATATTTGTATTCAATCATTTTCAAACAAATATCATAAACGTAATTTTGAAGTTGTCTAATGTATTTAGGATCCTCAAAATGGAAGTTTATGCTCAATTTTGCCTTATTCTGACATGTTAAGTAAATCGTAAATTCCAAATATTTTACGAATTTTTTAAATTGGAAAAATCATAGTCTATGATATTCATGCCAGTATCCTAAAAACTATTTCAAAAATAGTCTGACATCTTTACGATGAAAATATCCCTCAAGATTCACGTTTATGTAAAATTTTGCTCTATTTTGCCATGTTAAGAAATTCGTAAATTTCCAATAACTTACGAAATCTTTATATTGGAAAATACATAGTCATTAATATTCATGCCAGTGTCCTAAATAATATTTCAAAAATAGTCTGACATCTTTACGATGAAAATATCTCTCAAAATTGACGTTTATGTGAAATTTTGCCCTATACTGCCATGTTAAGAAATTCGTAAATTTCCAATAACTTGCGAAATTTTCAAAGTAGCATATTTATAGTTACTGATGTTCATTGCGGCATCAAAACTGATATTTTAAAACTTGTCTGACATTTTTACAGTAAATAGTTTCCATTTAATGCACGTTTAAGTGAATTTTTGTCCTATTCTCCCATGTTAAGAAAATCGTAAATTTCTAATAACTTATGAAGTTTTTAAATTCGAATGTTGCAAATGAATAGGGTTCTTGCCAGTGTCGAAAGTAATATTTTAAAACTGATCTGACCTCTCTATGACAATTTGTTCTTGAGATATCATGTACACAGACTAACAAACTAACGGACTAAGACACTAACAGACTAACAGACTAACAGACACCCTACAGACAGACACCATAGAAATTTTGTCAATTTCGGATTCCTCACACCTGAAAACGTGTAGAAAAGTCAAAAAACCGAGGTCGAAAATTTTCACGATTACCTAAGTTCTCCATACCTACAGTATGATGGGGAACTAATATATCGAAGAGTACGATGGATAGCCTATTAGGCGGGGATTTCTTTCTGTCACTGTATCAAGCTTTGGTCAAATTCTTTTTTTAACATGATTATAATATGTCTCGCACTAGAAATTTATGAGACCATGAATATGGTGGGGAACTGAGCAGAGTCCACCTATGCCAACTAGTTTTTTTAAGTGGAATATCTTCAAATATTTTTTTTCATCTTTGAATGTACAGTCGGTAACAAAAGTGTCCGAACACTAGCAAAAGTTCCTATATAAAAAAAGTACACTTTATACTGTTTTGTTAAATAAATCCTTGTCGAATCCTGTTCTTAATCAGTCTAAGAACAGGATTCGACAAGGATTCATTTAACAAAACCACATGTAGTGTACTTTTTTTACATAGGAATTTTTGCTAGTTTTCGGACACTTTTGTTACGGACTGTAGTAGGGATTATTCTTTAACGTATATTTGTTATTAAGTGTTTTTCTAATTTTAATAACATTTAATAACGTGTTTTACATTCTTATGTCAATTTGAAATCCGAGACATCCTGCTGATCTGATGGCATAAGCGTATCAAATTAACGAAGTTGTTTATATAATAATAATAATAATAAATCTAAAGTTATCTCCTGTTCGTCTGCGCCGAATAAGTATTTTAACTTTTCATCCACCCTGCCTGGCACTTTTAGGTAGATTCCTTATAGGAGATCTACCTATTGCAATGGTTCTCATGACACGACTTCTGGAAAATTTCTTCATATCTTCACCGATCGTGACCCCTAGAACCCGAAACCATCCTCCGTTCAAAAGTTTATATATATATGTGTGTGTGTGTGTGTGTGTAACGCTTTTTCCCATGTTTAGTTGTGAACACGATAATTGGAGTAATTTTAATTTTAACTTAACCAGCTTGGGATATGTTGTCAGGACAGTAAAAATCTCGGTCGAGTTCGTAGATGGGGCATCCAGCTCAAAGGGGGTGGAAATGGTGGGGGTGGAAATTTTCATTTGCCCATAATTTCTTTAATATTGAAAATAGGAAAATACTTCAAATCAGGCGAATTACCGCCTTACCCTAAAAAACAACATTCGCATTTAAACTTTTTCGATAACTTCAATTGCTTAAAAGTTAAAAGTTAAAAGTTAAAAAGTGATTTTTCGTCAATTGGGATGAAGCCGTTTTTTTTTTATAGCTTTAATTGCTTAAATTTATATTCTGATGCTTACGTCACGTGCAAACGATAATAAAAAAGATAACTGCAAATATAAAAACCATGGTAACAGCTTTAATTAATGATTTAAAAATATAAAATTTAAATAATACGTTAGTCTTGGTAAAAATATCGTTTGTGGTGAATAGTTTAGAACGCCGGTTTACGGGTGAATTTAAAATTTACGATTGAAATTGCGAGGAATACGTTACAGCTTCCTTTGATTTTTTATCTTCTGGAAACAAGACATTGATCTGTGAAGAGATATGAGATTTTAGCGTGGGAAAAAAATATAATAACGTCAAAGCTGCCATTTTTCATCGCCAAGCTCGCCTAATTTTGTCATAAATAAACGAATTTCGTCACCAACTCAAAAATTTCGTCGCCAACTGTCAGATTTTGCCGCCAAATCACAAATTTCATTGCTAAGTGGCAAGTTTTGTCACCAAATTGTATATCTTTATGGCTTCTATTTGTTGAATGATTATGAGATTGGATTTTAAAAAAATGAATCGTTTACTCTCCAATAAATGTAGCCTAAAATTTTCAGTAGAATGAATAGTAGTAGTTGATAATTAAATTTCTTGAAAACAGAATAGCGACGTAAATAATGCAATGTGTGGGAACAAAGCCTCTGACTAAGAGTATGTGTTAATGCATATGTAATATTTCTTTACTTTTGTAACATTAACGTAAAGGATAACGTAACGTAACCTTTGCCTTTAAGCTTGCCGAAAAGGGATTTTTTTTTTTTTTTTTATGTATTTTTAAATTTTCATCACAGATCTTAATTACTGAGGGTGAATAATTTCGGATATAAATTACAGAAGGTTGTTGGCATTTTATAGAAAAGATTTTTGGTAATTTATTTTATAAATTAAAGATTTTTTTTTTCAAATATTTGTTTCTACGCGATGTTAACTAACGCTATAAACAGCTTCCTATAGCGCATACCGAGAGAGCAGATTGCCATCAAATTTGACATCTAGGCATTTCAGAAGGTGTGCTCAAAGAATTAAAAAAGGCAGTTAAAACATTTCCACTAGGTAACGCTTTACATGTAAAAACGGAAAATATAACAAAGTAAATGAGTCATATGAAATGCATAATAAAAATTACAATAGTTACTAATTAGTGTTTGAACCGGAATAGATCATTCAACATGTTGTATTTGTCCTTTTCTGAACAACGAGATATTTTCTTATTTTCCTCTTGAACGCAACTTATGAATCGCTCGTATACTAAATTTACTGATAATCTGCTTCCTTTTTTTTAGCTGCATGATATTTATAGCGTGAATTTAATTACATATATTTACCTGTTTATAGCGTGAAATTATTTATAACCAACTTGTAAGCAGCGTTTCCAACAGTATGATAATTATCGTACATATACACTCCTTCTCATATTTATAAGGACACTTTATGTTTTGAAATAACTAATGTAAAAATAATTGTGAACAAGATTATACTAAGTGCACTTAATGGATATTACTGATAATTCCTCGAAAAAAAAAAGAACGTTCATGTAGTGAAGTATGATAAATGTTTTTTTAAGTGGAAGGATAATTTTAATACGCCGTATTTCTAATGAAATTCGAAGATCTAGCATGAATGAAGGAAATGTGATCAAACGTTAAACTGTTGGTTCGATAGGAGAGAGATCTGATGCAAAATCACAGTTGTTTTACAGAGATTGAAGACTCATAATTCCTCTTACTGTTCTACTCATAATGACTGCTGCTGAATTTGCTCGTAATTTTTAACGAAAGGTTGGGGTCCACATTTATGCATGTTTAAAATAATTAATAATATGTTAAAATAATAAAAAACCTGTAATAATCAATAAGCATTTAATGGGGGAAAGAACGTCTGTGTTAAAGTTGAATAAAGACAATATTACATGGTAAAATGCTGCATTTTCGGATGAAAAACATTTTATTCTTGATTAACCAAATGATTTTAACAGTTACTGGCACGATCTGAAGATAGCGAAAGACAGAGCAGATTTTTTAAAGGCAGATATGAATCGGGCATTTTAAAAGTGGATCTATGGTGCTCTGGGGAGCTGTTTCTACTGAAGGCAGAATGAATGTAGTATTTTTTTCTATTATTATGAACATTAAGAGAATATCCGCAAATTTTAAACGTGGAATTCCCAGATTTTTGTTAGATTTTGGGGGGTAATAATATTTTTTTCAACAAGACTTACATTTTTTGCTCTACTTCTAGAGCAATAGGAAATAGTTTGAAGAAAGAAACTTATGTATTATTGCCTTTCCCGTCGCCTAAAAGTTGAAAAAGCCTTAACTTACCATATTAGAAAAGTGCATGCGAGTGTAAAGCAATTTTAAATAGTTTAAATGTGTTCAGAATATCATCTATGTTGTATGAAATGGTATTGAAACTGAATATAATACATATATATATATATATATATATATATATATATATATATATATACCAGAGAGAATGTCTGACTGTTTCACCCTAAAAAGAGACCCCATAAAATATTAATTTAAAGGATAACTGAAAAAAAATTACTAAGATTCCAGCTGTCCTTATAATTGTGAACACCTGAAAAATCATCTTTCTAACCGTATTTAAAGTTTTTTAAGATAGAAAAACGATAAAACTTTTTAAATGTAGTCTATTAATGAAATTCAAATTAATAAAAAATATATTTGTTTAAATAATAGTGTTCAGTGTTTAGTTAATATAGAAAAACGGGTGTCTGAAACGTCCTTATAATTATGAGAGCCAGTGTAGTTGCCAAGTCTCCAATTTAGGCGGAAGATTTCATACCAGTAATTTCCTATAATAAATTCCACTTTATTTAATCATGGAAAATTAATGTGGAAAATTTCTATAAAAAATGCCGGTGTGATACCTGATTTAAAAATTAGGAATGTTGTAAAGTGTTATCGTACGGTTGGCAACGCTGCTTGTAAGTACTAGCCTTAATTCGTATTTCTAGAGGAATCTTGAATTTTACACAACAATAAACTTTTTCTAACTTAGAATTTCAAATGACCGAATGAAAGGCCTAAAGAAAAATACGCTGAAAATTCTTTTTCGCTTTGGTCATTTTCCAAAGACCGTTTAGTGCTGATGAAGGCCGTTTTCCTTTGTTCTCCGTACCATGCTGCATATAGAATATTCGGGTTCAAAGTGTTAATAAGGCATGACCAATTTGGTTATTTATGGCATTGGATTTCTTACTTAAAATATGTTTGCTTTTGAATCATTATCATTTCTCGAAACTTTGTGTTAAACGAAAATAAAATATGACGTTTTAAAATAGGCAGAATTAGAAATTATTACTTATTGAATTATAAAAAAAAAAAATAATTACATATACATATTATAAAAATTCGTCAAAGTAAAATTTATTATTGAAAATTATTTATTAATTACTTTTTAAAGTACATAAATTTTGACAAAGTGATAGCAGTGGGCTCTTATGTAGAACTAAATAAAAAAAAAATCTAAATATTTATAAGAAAGTACGTTAATCAAAATAAATAAACAAACAAACAAATAAAAATAATTTCTTAATTTTTATATTTGTATTTGTACGCATTTCTCAACTAAAATGTTTTTAAAGTCAAATTCAAGCTTCCCAACTCTTGAAATTTTTTTCACAATCCAGAATTATATATTAATTCTTAAATAGTTTTATTTATTTTTTATTTTATTTTTATTTTGTTTTATTTCTTTCATGTCTGAAACAGTTATTTTTATATTTAAATATATGTTTTCCTTCATCTTTTTTAAAATTTTTAGACATATTTTTCATTATTTAAAAAATTGATTAAGTTATGCACCAAAAATCTCTAATGACATTTTCTAATTTTACAACGTGTTTTTTCAAAGTTAATATTCTGATGTTTTTATAATATTAACATTTTCAAAATAATCAACTTTTCCATACAAGTCTATTTGATCGACAAAACATGAGTATCTAGTTGATTAAGTTCGATTTTCACATTCCTGTTATATATAATAAGATCTAATTCTGTAATTTGTATAGAAACAAACTTAGTAAAATAAATACATTTAATTGAGATCGTGAAAATATTAACGTAGTCTATGCAACTTACTATAATTTATTTTTTGGTAGAGTGAAAAAAAAAAAAAAAAAAAAAAAAAATCGACACGTCTAAATCTTCGACTAAAATAAGTTTTAAAGACGACGTTTTAAGGAAGTGGAATTATTGCTGGTGACAAAGGAAAATACGAAGATTTATGATTCTAGAAATAAGGAAGTTTATAAAGCTCATCTCCCCAGGATAACAGACGGAAATTGAATTCCCTCAGCATATTCATTGCTTTAACAGCTTGTAGCATTATTTTGTGACAAAGCTATGGGAGTATATAAAATATGTTTCCACGCTTTTTGTATATTAAATATAAGGAAAAAACTTATTTATTTTTTCTGTTAATATTTTTCCAATAATTTACAACTCTAAAGTTTTTAATTTCTTAATGGATAATTTTTTTAAATCCTGCATTAAATGTATAATATTTAATATACAGAGTGTCTATAAAATGTTGGATACATTTTGATGTTTAATAATTCCTAAAATAATTGATATAAACAAACTTATGGTATTTATACACAGAATAACTCATATATTTTCATTTATAGTGAACGTTGCCATAGAAAATTTCCTTTTCCCATTTGAATATCATTTCTTTTTTAAATATCGTCTGCCCGTAATGTTTTTTTTTTCCCTTGCTTCTTTTGTAAATATCGTCTGCGCGTATTATTAATTGTATATTTTTTCTCTTGTTTTTGGCAAAGATTAAAGTAGAATGTTATATTTACTTTTGATGTGTTCGTTCGACGTTTTATTCTATGTGATGATCGAAAATTGAGGAAAATGACAACACCACAAGATAAAGCACAGGCGTTATGGTGGTTCATCGAAACAAATTCAATAACACAAACACAGAAAAATTACAAAAGA
This sequence comes from Salticus scenicus, assembly GCA_963930645.1. NCBI lineage: Eukaryota > Metazoa > Arthropoda > Arachnida > Araneae > Salticidae > Salticus > Salticus scenicus. Next base: position 334,463,987 of record OZ005652.1, on the reverse strand, counting down.
GTATACCAGAAATATCCTCCATCTAGAAACAGTCTCTTGTGAAGGAAAAAGGAAGTTTCTAGAAACTGGAAGCGTCTTAAATAAGAAAAATCCCGGACGTCCTTGCACAAATAATGTTGATGTTGAACGTGTCCGAGAGACATACTTACCTCAGCCCTAGGAGATCTGTGAGATCAGCGGCAAGATAATTGAATATGCCAATTTCGACTGTGCACAAGATTCTTAGGAAAAGATTAAGACTGTATGCTTACAAAGTTCAAGTCATTCAAGCCTTGGAACTGGACGATAGGCATAGGAGAATGAACTTTGCAACAGACATGCTAAGGAGGATAAAATGCTGAATTTCTTAATTGCATAATGTTCTTCGACGAAGCTTGCTTTACTCTTTCTAGCATAGTAATAGTAAATCGTCACAGTGTGCGCAGATGAAGATTTGAAGACTACCAGGAATACCGTGAGGTACAAAACACTCACCAAAGGTTAATGTGTGATGTGGACTTATGTACGACCGCGTAATTGGCTCTTTTTTTTTTTTTTTTTTTTTTTGGACTGAAAACACACTATCTGTTATTTACTTAAACGTGTTAGAAAATTTCGTATTTCCACAACTCGAAGGTCTTCAGTCAAATGCCTTTTTGGAACAAGTTGGTGCACCACTTCATTCGGGTGCCATCGTTCGTAGTTCTTTGAATGACCATTTCCCAGAAAGATGGCTTTTGAGGGGTAGCCTAATTCCTCGGCCACTCAGATCACTTGATATAAAGCCGCTGAACTTTTATTTTGGGGATTTTTAAAGTACATCGTTTCCAGGAGGAAAGTGTCGAATATTGATTACTTAAATGCCAGGATTACAGCCACAATAGCCTCTGGGGATGCCAACATGCTTGCCTGTACCTGGTACGAAATTGACTACAGTCTTGATATTCTCCGTGTGACGAACGGCGCACATGTGGAAGTCCCTTGACAAGGGCCATAAAACTTTTTTGGTCTATCTAACCAGTAGTGTTATCAATTTAAACTTATCTTCATTATTTTATGAATTCTCAAACATCAAAATGTGTCCAACATTTTATAGATACCCTGTACAATACCTTCTCTAATGGTGCATTAAGTTGGGATATGAATTTAATTGTTAAAATCACTGTAATTAACTATTTTACATTAACTTTAAAATTGTACAAATAATTATGTTTAACGTACAGCTGTTATTAAAAGTATAAATATTCCAATATTATATTCTTTTTTTTTTTTTTTTTTTTTTTTTTTTTGGAGGGGAAAACGAAAAGTATGAAATTATTATAATTTATTTTAAAGAACAGAAATTATTATTTCTTATTAACCAATAGAACATTCATTTTTTGTTTAATTCTGTTACAAAAGTCTTAGTAAATTACTGGTGTGAGTTTCTTTATACTTAGTTTTCATGCTGTTAGGTCATGCAAAACTAAATTTCCATAGCGTTTACATTGTAAAAAAAAAAAAAAATCGGAACTTTCCTGGGAAATTTTGGGCAGCTAATGGGGCCAATATTTACCAGTTATGTTCCTTCATTATATAAGTGACCACTGAATACAGAATAATTCAAAATAATACTACATTCCTGAAATCAGGAACGGTTCATGGACAAAAAATTGTTGTTCTCAAGAACCTGCTCCAAACTTATAAAAATCAGGAACGTATCTGATATAATATGAATAACGTTACTGGTTTTCTTTTACAGTGTACTATAAAAGAAAAATAAAGGAATGAATTTAATCAGTTCATTATCTTTCTAAATTCAATAATTCTAAATTTTTAAACTAAAGGCAACTAATTGATTACAAGCTATCATTAACTTTCTGAAATAATTAAAAATTTTATTTGTAGAAACACTAAGCATTAAAAACCTTAAACGCTTCGTGAATATTGAGTACCATGAAAATAAGTCTCTTAAATAAATTATAAAAAGAACTTAACAAGTACAGTTTTGAAATACTTGTTTATTCTTTTTTTAAGTTCTGAACGCTGTTCCGCTTATGAGAGCAAATGTGATGCTGAACAATTAAACTAATAAAAAATCACGAGATTTTGAATATTCTAACAGACAAACAAGTGTGTATACGATAAAATTATTTATTGATTTTAATTATAAAGTTTAACTTCAATCATTAAATTTACTTGACTATCAAACAGTAAACGTAAAACAAATAAGCTTTTTCTTTTTTCTTTCTTTTCTTTTCTTTTTATTTTTTTGAGGGGGTGGGGGGAGTGGAGTGTCTATAATTTGCCTGTATTTTCTTTTAAAGAACAAGACAATTTCGAATGTAATATATTCAAACTGTTTTCAGAAATTTAACAAAATATTTGGCTATATTTTTAATTTTTGCTTAATTTTTTAACTTTAAATGACTTACTTAACAATTTTTAACATATATATTTGATGATTCATAAAATTAATACTATGCACAGTATAAATATGAATTTTATACTGTATACTACACATATTTATTAATCTTTACCCCCCAGTGCAAAGCATTATAAATTTCAAAAGTTAGTCACGCCAGTTTTTACTTTCAACTACGCATGACACAAAAAAAAAAAAAAAAAGGCATATTTTTAAGGTTTCATAAAATTAATGTTGGATTTTTCTTTTTATATATTTAGTAAATATGATGTCGGGAGAGCTTTGAATACATTTGAAACAATGTTTTCAAAACAGGCAATGAATTATTATTTTTTTTTTTCAAAGTACGTACTTATTATGAACTCATTACCTCTACAACGGCATTTTGCTTTCCTGTCATTTTCATTTCTGGTAATTAAATTCGAGTAATTACTGAGCTCATTTTTTAAATATCGATAAGTGTTCAAACTTTTTTTGAAATTTCGAATCAGAATACCGTTAAAAAAAAATTAGAAGTATGTTTCTAACCGGATTTCTGACTATAGTATAATTTTGGTAGAGTTAGCATATGTTGTAATTAAATCTTTCGAAAATATACAAAAGAAAGGTTAGTATAAACGTGACTTGGCAACAGTTAAGCAAATACCAGAAAATTTTCTGAGTAAATGGAAATAAAGAAGTGTTCAACGATTAACAGATTATAAAATTTGCTGATTATTTCAATCTTTATTTTAATATAATTATCCTGATTACGAGAAAATATTTCTTTTCTAAGCGTTATTTACAAATAAAGAATTTCATTTTAAATTTCCTTCATAAGATAGATGGAAGTAAACCATGAGTCATATTTCTGACATTCTCCCAACAAACTTGAAAAATATTTATGAATTCGATTCATCTATCTACATATTTGACTGCCCGCGTTCTAAATTCCGTTAATACATATATTATTTCTTAAAACTTATATATATACATATATACATAATGATAATAATAATAATTAATCATTATAATGATCAAACACCAGAAAGGAACACTTTAATTGTCAAAGCATCATTAAATATTTATATAAAGAAATGAAGCATATACAAAACGAAATATAGGGTAACGTTTAAACAGTATAATTATCTTATTACTATGTAAGACTGTAGCATAAAGTTGATAAATCAAATTATTAAAAAAAAAGAACAAAAAATCATGCAGTACGCATTGTTTATTAAAACTTTCCAACTGTATGTACTTGCTGTATCGTATAATTCCAACGTCCTTTCCTACGTTATCACACAATGGATGAACGGAAGGACTAAAAAGCATACAGATAAACTAATTGAATTCATATATCACTCATAAACATTGTTGGAAAGTGTTAAAAATTCTTTAACGCAATAGAAAATGCAGCCATTAGATCCTATTTGCAGCTCTTAATGTATCTAAATATTTTAGTGTAGTCCTGAAAATCTGAAGTTTAAACATATCATATTGTGCAAAAGCATTATTTTAGCGTATTATCAATACAAATATCAATTTTTGTTGATGATTTTTACACTAGAAAGTTATTTTAATATGATTTATAAAATTGCCTGTCCTAAAATGGAATACATACGCTTTTGTTGTTATTGTACACAAACCAGCTGTACAGGACATATTAATGCTATTTTAAATAGGGAACATTCTAAAGCGAACTTTAATAATATATATTATTATTTTTTTTTATTCTGAAAATATTTACTGACGCTAGGTGGGACAGGCAAACAGATAGAAAGATGTACATTCAGACAGACAGATATACAAATGGAAATCATATTCACACTTAAAAATTGTTAGAAAGTGTTAAAAACGCTTAATGCAAATGAAAATGCAATTCCAAGAAATTTTCAATAATTAATGTAACTGAATATTTTTGTGTGCCCTGTAAATCTAATGCCAATCTTACTTTATTTTATGGAAAGCATTCTTTTGTGCATATGAATAACATATTTCAATTTCATCAAGATTTGCGCAAAGTAAAGGTATTAAAATACGGTTTATAGAAATACCTCTCATAGAACACAATGCTTTGGAATAATTTCGGGTGTCCCTGTACACAAATCAGTAAAAGCATTTACTCCATTTTCTATAGAAAATCTCCGATAGTGAATTTGAATACCATATTTAAATTTCATTAAGATTTGTACAAAATAATAGTATTAAAATATGGTTTCTAGAAATACTTCACACAGAGTATAGTGCTTTGAAATACTTTCGGGTGTCCCTGTACACAAACCAGTCGAGGTATTCAGTCCGTTTTCAATAAGGAACATCTTATAGTGTACTTAAATAACATACATCCGTTTCAAGAAGTTTCCTCAATATTTACGGAAGTTAGAGCCCGGACAGACAGACAAATCAAAGTCATTAACACTTTTAAACCTTGTTGGAAAGTGTTAAAAAATGTGAATATGAATTTTATAAATAATGATATGAAAGTAATAAATTAAGAAAAATAACTAAAAAAAATTCCCAAAAACTAGCAATAGTATTACAATTACGGATATATGGTTGTGTTTTGTATAGTATGAAGCTATAAAAATATATTTAAAAAAATACTTCTGCTAGACCATAATGCATCTTACTTTTTTGCGTGTCCTTGTATGATAATCAATATTGCTGTGCATATTGAGGAATATATACGGAATTTCTTTTCACTGATTTAATAGTTGAAGGTAGCACGATTCCTGGTTAATCAGCCTCCAAGTTTTAAACTGTTCGTTTCGACAACTTCGTAAGTGAATTTAAATAAACCATTTCGTAAAGTAACATAATACTAAAAATCACAATTTTATTAATAAAGCCATTTTTATAAGATAAATAGAAACTATAACATCAATTTATGTTATTTTTTAACCAAGTCTTGCTTGTTCAACCGTGCGAAACCTTCAGAAATATTTCAGCTTCGGAATTTATCTTTTGCCTTCTATCATTTGAATTTTTTTTTTTTTTTTTTTTTTTTTTCTATATTCTCATATAATCTGTGATACAAAATATTTTTATCAACCATTTCACACTTGATTCACATAATTGAGATACTTTTAAAAAGGATTTATATATATATATATATATATATATATATATATATATATATAAATCAAACACGTTTATTAAAGAAAAGGTGCTTTTGATCCTAACAAAACTACTTGCAATTTATTTCTTCTTAAATACTCCCTCACTAAATGAACTGGAGTTAGTGTAAGGATTTATTTCTATTTAAAGCCAGGAAAAAACTTTCTATAAATTAACTTCCTTTTTGTAAATAGCAAAGAAATATTCTGATTTATTCTGTTCGGTTGTATAACAGGGACTCGGAAATTAGATTTTATCATTAATAAAACATTATTCCACTTTATTCCTTTTCACTTTTTAAATTCAACATTTCAACGATGTATGGAGGGAAAAAAAAAAAAAAAAAAAAAAAAAAGGAAAAGTTAAGCATTGATGCAAACAAGTGACACAAACTAGTCGTAGACTTTAATGCAGTTTAATAGAAGGAAAAAAATTTTTGAAGTAAAATAATTTGTTATATAAAGGATACTTTCTTAAATAGGATTTAGCAATGCTAATAAATTGTAAATTAGTATTTTTTGAATATTTATGTATACCTTTTCATTTATTCATTTGCTATTTATTATACATACAATATTTAATTACTTTGGCCTGGAAATCTACTGAATTTCCAGTTTAGATAAGAGCTGCAAATTGTTTTTATTTTTTCCAACTATAGCGCATATGTTAATATTATATATATATACATATATATATTAATTACATATTAATTCTAGTATATTTGTATAAAAAGGGCGTCAAAGGCAACACTAAAAATTATTTTTAAAAAATTATATAATATGAATAGAAAGTGTTAAAAAGGTGTAAGAGTTTAAGGTAAGTGGGCGTGATTAACAAAAAGAAAAATGTTAATAAATATAACATTAAATTATCAAAAAATCATTTGTAAAAATAAACACTCCATGTGAAAAACACCTCTCCGCTTCCTCTTCAGTGGGTGGGAGCAGCAGAAGAGACAATTTCAGCAATTTGCACAAAAAAATCTATATTAACATTTTAATTGGCCAACTAAATAGATTCTATAAGATATGTAACAGTCATTCAAATTATAATAAACAAGTTTTTAAATTTGCTTCTAAACTTTTTTACAATAATAACTATCCATTGAATTTTATTATAAAGTTTTACACCAATAATTTTAAAAGGTGTTTGAGATTGAGGTAATAGCAGCGGTATTGTTTCTTCCCTTATGGTGCTTGGTGTCTTGTGATGTGTGCTGATGAAGACACCTGGCCAAAGTCCAACGCAAATAATGCAGATCTAGCGACTTGGAATGGTTGGACTATGCGATTTGAACTCCGGACAAGGCCGTGCCAGTAATAGGCCACTGACTGTGAATACACCATTTCTGCTTTACATTGTCCTGTTTTCTTCTTTCTTGGATTTAACTTTGCCGTAAATCCAATTTATTACAATATATTTTGCCTTTCAGGTCTGGCTGACTTCATGTCCTTTATTAAGTTACTTTTATCACGCATATCGAATATTAAAAAAAAAATTGGATTTTAATTGACTTAATTTTATCAAACAAAATTGCTACAGTCATATCTTTTTAAGTTCTATTAATTTATTTTTGTTTTAGAATTTCATTATTATTCGCTCTTTTGTGAGTATGATAATTTCGACATGTTTCCGAAACCTGTTAGGCCTTTTTAATTTTTCTTAATAACAGTCTGTTCTGCTGCTCCCACCCACTGAAGAGGAAGCGGAAGGGTATTTTTCACATGAAGTGTTAATTTTTACGAATTTTTTCTCGATAATTTTATTCGTTGTTGTTGTATTTATTAACATTTTTTCTTTTTGTTAATCACGCCCACTTACCTTAAACTCTTACGCCTTTTTATCCCTTTCTATTCAAAATTATATATATATATATATATATATATATATATATATATATATATATATATATACAAAGGGCATTCCATAAACACTGAGAGTAAAATCATAAAAAATCAAGAAATATATTTACAGCAAAAAATACATCATTCTTTTTCAAACTACCTTCCATCAGATGATATGCAACGGTCCCATCGTTCAACCCACTTTTCAAAACAAGTAGAGAAGCCCTTTTCTGGAAGCTGCTTCAAAGAACCCTCCACTGCTGAAATAACTTCAGAATCTGTATTAAAGTTTCTACCACGGAGCTTCTCCTTCAACATCGGAAACAGCCGGAAATCGCATGGTGCGAGATCTGGACTGTAAGGGGGATGTGGCATGATTTTAATATTGCATTTACTAAGATATTGCTGAATAGAAGTAGCGACATGCGGACGAGCATTATCGTGATGTAATGTCCAATTCCCTACCAGTTCATGAAGCTTTCTCGATATGTGTTGTCGCAAAATTTTCAAAACTGAAACATAATATTCACCATTCACAGTAGTTTTTGGAGGCACAGCATGCTGATAGATTACACCTTTATGATCAAAGAAAATAATCATCATGACCTTTCCAGCAGATTTGGTTTGTCGGATTTTTTTCGGAGGCGGAGAATCAGTATGTTTCCATACACTTGTTGCGGACTTGGTAAGGGGATCATAATGATGCACCCAAGTTTCATCACCGGTTATTACAGTCTTTAGGAGATTTGGATCATTTTGAAGCATCTGTTCCCATTCACAACATTGCTGAATTCTTGTTTTCATTTGTTCTTTAGTAAGGTGATGAGGGACCCATCTGGAACAAACATAGCGAAACTGTAAATTGTTGCGAAGAATGCGAAATATCGACGTTTTCGAAATGTTTGTTGATGCCACTATCTCCTCACATGTCATTCGCCGATTTTCTTGAAGGATTACCCACACAGTGTTAACATTTAGATCATTCACAACCCTTTTTGGTCGCCCAGGCCTAGGAGCCAGTTCTGCAGACAAACGGCCTTTCTTGAAATCAATATGCCATCTAAAAATCATAGACTCACCAAAACATTTGTCTTTGTAAGCTTCTTTCATTAACTTAACTGTTTCTGGAGCTGTTTTGCCCAAACGGTAGCAAAATGTTATGGCACAACGCATTTCGTTTTTTAACTCTGAATCACTCATCTCCATTTCTGTAGGGCAAATAAAACAGTTCTTTATACAAGCACGGAAATAGGAAAATAAAATCGTCTGCTTCGTTTAGAATTTTGTATAAACGTACAGTTAACAGTTTGAAAAAACCGCCTGCACTTCTATTTTTTAGTTTCGCGGTGTTGCCATTACGTAAAAAAATAACTCTCAGTTTTTATAAAATGCCCTTTGTATATTATGAGAAAAAAGATTATTTATAAATTTTTATTTAGATTCAGCCATACATTGAATCTCTAGGATTATTTTATATATAAATAATGATAAAATTTTATTCCTGATTGAAATTTCTTTCCAATTTTTGACTGTTAATATCCCTTCGAAGGGATTGGGCATTATAAATCGTTTTTTAAGTTATTGTCTTAGAGTTATGGAAATTCGCATGCATTTGTATTGCCGATGAGAAATGATTTTTTTAATTTTCTTTTCTTAAGATTAAAAATTTGATTTGAAAAGGAATACGTGCGCGCGCATCGCGCATGGGTCTGCGCTCCCGAAGGCAGTGGGGACCCGGTGTGAGTTTTTACCCGATGAGATATTTTTTTTTTTTTGAGGGGGGGGCACGAAGGGTCAGGGAAGGAATACGCGCGCGCAGCGCACACGGGGCAGCGCTGCCGAAGGCAGTGGGGCAACGGGCCGACTTTTTAAACAATCAGAAATGATTTTTTTTTTTTTTTTTTTTAATTTCTTTTCTTAAGACTAAAAGTTACTGTTAGTGATTCATTAATTATAGTGATTCATCTGAAAATACTGACCCGCTAGCGGGCGAAGCTCGCTAGTTAAATACATTACAATTTGTAAAAACAATATATATTTTTTTAATAAAACTCGAAATTTTTAATTTTTTTTAAATTTTGCTTTTTTCCTAACTAATTTTCACCTTTTTCCTCAATTTTAGATATTTTAAATTTAATTATATATTTTAAGTATGTTTGTTTATTTTTTATGGATTCATTATCAAGTTTTTTTTTTTTTTTTTTTTTCTTTTTTTTTATATATTTCAATGCGGGGTCCATTCCATATAAATTCAAGGAGGTATGTTGCTCGACCATTTTTGTTTCTTTTGATACTTATGTCTCTTATAGACACTTACGAGAGATGTTTAAAACAACTTTTATTTTTTCTCTACTATTAACCTGGGGTTTTACACAGGTCATCAGTGTCGTTCTCCTGTTCAAAAATGGGATTATTAGACCTTTATATTTTGACACAAATCTCTTCGAATTAAATTTGAGAGTGCTAATTTTAAATATTAGTATCAAAGTATATAAGATAAATGTGTCCCATGCCTAGGTTCCTAAAATAATTACTATAGGTCAAAGTTCAAGGTCAAACATCAAATTTTTGTCAATTTGGATAGTGAATAACTTTTCTAGGAAACAAAACCACAAAATAAATTATCACAAAAATTAATCTCTTGAATCACACTAATGAGAAAATGTAATTCTAATTCTGTAGTTATTTAACTCTTTAATGTTTACAGTCCCCCTGAAATGTCAGAAAAAGGACAAAAATGGCATTTTCAGATCCCCATAAACCATGAAATAATAATAATAATAATAATAATAATAATCTATATATTAATCTATATATTAATAGGCAAGCATAAAATTTGTTGTCCCTTTTTAACATATTAATTATGGGAGTAGAGGGTTGAAAATGGTATCATTCGAAAGGTATGGTTAGCCGGAAGGTGCGAATACAAATATTATTTTCTTACGATGTCAAGAAGGTATTTAAAAATACGTTTATTTTTTATGCATTTTCCCCCATTTTTCCCTTTTATACACGTATTTCTTTACATTAAAAAATACCTAAAAGTAGAAAGTTGTTAAATCTGGCAATTTCATAAAGCTGAAATAAAACCATAGACACAGTAATTTGTATAATGTAGCATCACTATACGCAAGCTAAGTGATGACGTCACTGTCTGTCCATGGAGCCAAGAAAAAGATTTTCTATGTTAATCGAGTTATTTTTTCTGCAAAATTGATAAAATTTTAATTTAAAATCACAAAACTCCAGAAAAAAAAAATGGCAAACTTCCAGTTTCGAATGTAAACATAAACATTTCATTTCAAAGAGTAATATTTAAACAATAAATATTCAACTAATATACTAAATAAAAGGAAAATAGATTTGTTACTAACTGCTGCATGTATAAGTAGACGATACGGAAAAAATTCCGATTTCCGTTTTTTGCTGAATTTACATGTTTTGAGCTTTCTTTACGTTTCAATTAACTGAAATTGGCTACTTATTTTTTAAAAAAGTGTCTTTATTGCTAGCTTTTGTGGGTAGAAGAAGCAAGTAGAAGATACATAAAAACTTTTGATTTCCGGTTTTCGATGAATTTACACGTTTTGAGATTACCTTGCATTTTAATTAAGTGAAATTGACTACTTATTTTTATTTTTAAAAAAATGGATTTATTATTCTTTCCTCTGCATATATAAGTAGAAAATATAAGATTCAGAAATGTTTTAGATTTTCGGTTTTCGATAAAGTTACACGTTTTGAAATTTCCCAAACACAATTCGACCATTTTTGAAAAATATCTTTTTTTTTTTTTTTTTTTTCAAACACTACTTTATGAACCAATCGAATTAATTTAACAGAATTTAAAACTTGGTTGGGCCTTGGTTTGACATGGTACCTATTAGCTTCTGGACTGTATCACACAACAAGGGGCGTTTTCACGTTGCGATTTTCTCTCATTTCAGGAAAGGCTAACATCTACAGAGAGAAATAGTTATATTAAGTAAAACTCTGCTGATTCAGTTAGAGTGAATATCGGCAAACAATTGTCGCAGCTGTGTTGCAATTGCATTCCGTTTAGGACAAGGCAAAAACTTTGCTTTGCCTCGCTTTGCAAAAAAAATGGTCGAGTTTCGACCACTGGGCGATACTAGTAATAATAAATCCATGATTTACTATTCTATTAAAGTATTACGCATACACTGTATATATTGTTATTTTATTTTATTTATTTATTTATTTATTTATTTATTTTTTTAAGATTTGTAAAAAAAATATAGTTATTTTAATTCGCGTAATTTGACTGGTCAACACACACTAAAATCTATTACATATAATAAAATAAAAAGTTTATTTGTATGTGTGTGTGTGTGTGTGTGTGTGTGTGTGTGTGTGTGTGTGTGTGTATGTCCGGAGCCTTTTAGAAAAGGGGCTGATCGCAGAGCTACACAAATTTGCATGGAAGATCGTAATGACCTCTCCTGATGCACAACGAAGCCCGATTTTCGAATTTTTGATTAATTTTCTTTTAATTAGAAGGGTTTTTTTTAGAAGCTTTATATATGAAATTGACTTTCTCATTGTGTCTTCGTGCAACGCTAATAAACAAGGCGCCTCCATTTAAAAGTAAGTCTAAGCTGCTCCGTTTGTCGCTCCTTGGCTTAGTTGGTTAGAGCGTCAGGTTAATAACGCGGTGGTTGAAAGTTCGATCCCCGATGGTCCGGTGTGTTAATTTTTTCAGATAATTAGTAGAAAAGGTGCCAATTGATAAGAGAAAATTTTTCGTTGACTACACAATATCCTAAGAATTTTTGAAAAGTTTTTTTTAAGAAGCTTTTTTTTTTTTTAGATGTTAAAAAACCAAAATATTTTAGATATTAAAAATCACAAAATAAAATGTTTTAAGTAAAAAATACATAAATAAATATTTTTTAGAAGCTTTTTATTGAAATTGGATTTTGTCTTCGTGTCATACTGAAAAACAAAACGCCTCCACTTTATCGTAAATGGTAGCACCATATTTTCGTCGCTTGTTAGCTCAGCTGAATTGAGCGTCATATTGATAACGCGATGGTTGTAAGTTCGATCCTCGAAGGTTGATGTGTTACTTTATTGCAGATAATTAATAGGAAAGATGTCAAATGATAAAATAAAGATCCTTCGTTGTCTACACACTATCCAAAAAATTTTTGATTCATTTTTTAAGAAGCTTCTTTTAGTTACTAAAACGCACAAAATAAAAACGTAATTAAAAAAAAAAAAAGAAAAAAAACGCTGGAAGTTTTTATTTTGTAGCCCTAAAAAGCATTAAAAAGTATTCTTGAAAGTACATACTATAAAAAAATAAATAAAAGTTTCAACAATAAAAATTGTTGAAACAAAAAAGATAAATATATAAAGAAAAATATTTCACTTTGCAAGAGAGGAAAAATTTTAAATATTCAAAATAAAAAGCATTCGAGGACAATACTCTTTTTATATTTGTACTTGTTGGAAACTTTTAGCATTTTCTATGACTTTTCTTTACTTTTCTTCGATTTTTGGTTAGAGCGCGTCGTGGGTTTGATTCTCCAGGGACGGATGTGTTAATTTTTGCAGATAATTAATAGAAAAGTTGATAAAAGAAAATCTTTCAAAGTCTACACAGTATCCTTTGATTATTTTTTATAAGCTTTTTTTATAACTAAAAAGCACAAAATAAAAATTTAAGTAAAAAAAAAAAAAAAAAAAAGATTATTTTTTTTAACGGTAGAAGCTGTTTACTGTAGAGCCCTGAAAAGCATAAAATAAAAATTTATTCTTGCAAAGACATGCTATAAATAAATGAAAGTTTCAAAATCTATATTTTTCTCTAAAATTTTCTTAGTGTTGAAACTTTCATTTATTTATAGCATGTCTTTGCAAGAATAAATTTTTATTTTATGATTTTCAGGGCTCCACAATAAAAAGCTTCTACTCATGATTTTTTTTTTTTTACTTAAATTTTTATTTTGTTTTATTTTATTTTTAATTGGATTTTGCCATAGTGTTTCCGTGTCACGCTAAATAACAAGGCGTTTCCATTTGAAAGTAAATGTAAGATAATTCTTATTTTGGCCAATGGCTCAGTCGGTTAAAGCGTCAAGTTGTTAATGCGACGGTCCTGAGTTCGATACTCGGTGGCGGATATGTTACTTTTTTTTTTTTTTTTTTCAGAAGATGTCATTTGTAAAAGAAAACTGGAGCCCTAAATATCATAAAATAAATATTTATTCTTGAAGAGATATGGCTATAAAAAAAAATCAACGTGTCATCAATAAGTAAATTTTAAAGAAAAATATAGATGTTTCACTTTTGCAAGCGATGAAATATTTTAACTAATCAAAATATTTTAAAAAGCATTCAAGAACAACATTCAAGGTTCTTTTTATATTTATTAGATTTTTTTTTTTTTTTTTTATTAAAATATGAAAATAATTTCCTTATAATAGCTTGAAAATTAGCCATTTAAATATTAGTTTTAAACTTAATTGTTGCCAAAAAACTTTTCCAGTTCATTGTTTTCGACAAAATATATATATATATATATATATATATATATATATATATATATTCACGAGAATAATGAAATTTTGCTACTGAATAATGGAACTAAAATATTTAATAGATGTTTAGATACAGTCATCTTTGAAATCGTAGTTCCTAAATAGTAACAAATCTACCTTTCGCCGATAAATACCCAAATTGAAGTACTTGGAATAGACCTTTCTACAGGCAGCATGGTAACCTGGACCCGATGCAGTCCTTCCAAGACATTTTTGATAATTTTCAATATTCTGAAAATTATTATAATGTATATATATATATATATATATATATATATATATATATATATCAGAGCTGCCAACCTAATCCGGCAAATTGTTTGTACCACCCCTTTTTCTACACCAGTCATTTCTTAGAGTTTTTTTTCTTCTTAATGCATCGCAAATATATTTGAAAAAAATTACTTTAAAAATTAATTGGTGTAGAAAAATGGGCGGTACTAACAAATTGCCGGATTAGATTGGCAGCTCTGATATATATATATATACACACACACACATATACTAGCAGGCTACGCCCGCTTCGTTGATCACTAAATTTAAAGGAATTTTCAAAAGAATCGAATAACTATTTATTTTTTATATCACATTTTGGGCTTTGTAACATAATTAAAAATTCCTTTTAAGGTCAAAATGTCAAAATAATATATTATAAATTAAATTAAATAGTTCTTCCATTTTACACTTTTTTGAAACAATGCTCTATGGTCTTATGTGGAGGATTCTCAAGAATGAATCAACAATTGTTTACAAATTTAATGGATTATGTATCAGAAATAAGTACGCTGCAATTTAAAAATAGCAGCTCTTAGAACTTCAAAACTGATAATTTTTAAAAAATTGTTCATTATTCTTTAATATTAGACTCTTATTTTAAGATAAAAACAATCGAATGATATCGCGTTGTGAAACTTTGTATAACGTAATATCAACAACGTAATATCTTTAAATCTAATAACTTGATTATAGTGTCCTCACAAAAAATGAAAAGTTTTTAAAGCTCTTTTAAAAAAAGTATAACGTCTATGCAGTATCTTTTAAAAAATTCACCAGTTTTTACTAAAAAAATGGCCTACTTTCATCACCAAAGTAGTTAAATATAGAGCAATCAAAAATAGTTGTGCTCCGCCTGGATGTGTTCCGCCGACAAACGCTTTGCTTTATTTATATAGATATATAATTACAGCCGTATTTTGCAAAGAGTGACCGTACGACAATTCAAACCAAACTAAGTAAATCTAAACTTTTCTGACACACGAATTACTTTTTGTAATACTGATTACTCTATACTGTCTTTAAATATATATATTGATAGATTGTAACTTATTTGGAACGGACCTACAAAATATTGTTTAAATAACATTATGTCATTTCGCCTAAATCTATACATGTGTTGTGCGAGGAAGTTTAAACTTAGTGATTTCTTTTTTTTTTTTTTTTTTCTATATAGCTTCAAATGTTAAACAACATATTCGAACATAAAATTGATTCTAATCATTGGGCAAAAACAAATTGTTAAAATACATAAAATTTATAATTTTTTTAATTTAAGTATTCTTTTTTTCTTTTTCAATTTAATAATTACTTTAAAAACTAATTTAATCTTTTACGAAAATTTCATTTCAGTACAGGATATCCTATTCATCATAATAAATCATTTATATAAGAAATCTGCAGGATATAACCCGCTCCAAATAATCACTCCTTTTCGAAAATTTTTAAATTAATTGAAATAGTTAAACATGTCACGTGTAAAAAAAATCCAGCGTTTCTTCATCAATAATCTAAAAATGGAATTTTAAAGAAATCGGGAAAAATGATAAAAGAATGGGAAATAACGCTTGGATCATGTTTTACAGAAATTGAAAAATTAATGGATGAACTTACCTGGAATAGAAAAAGTACATAATACATTGCAGTATCTGAACTTCTAATTTACTATTCTAGTACTTTATCATTATTAATTATAGGAAGAGAAAATTAAATATGAAATCTGAAAAAATAAAACAATGGTGAAAAGAGGATAATTTAATTTTTTGAAAGTAATGCCCAAGTTAATTTTAAAAAATTCATTATTTCCTAAGTAGTCTAAATATATATATATTTGTAGTTGTCAAATTAATAAATTTAAGAATTAATTTCCATTTATATGGGAAAGCTTTTCCAAAACCATCATTAAGAATTTCTTCGATTAATTTTGGGTTGCTTTATATATTGACTAAGGCTCCTATATGATACGAGCTGGCGCACTGTCCGCCATTTTCTAGCCCATCTGGGAAAACGTTGGCGGTAGAAAAAGCTAGATTACCTGATTAGCATTGTTATCGCCTTTAAACTTCTACACAGATCATGTGAGCTAGAACTTCTTAGCACGAAACAAACAAGTTGGCAATTTTAAGAACATGGCCAACATTCTCAAAACTGCAATTTTTCAAGTTAAAAGAAATGTAATTTTAAAGTTATTTTTAAAAGAATTTAAAAACAATAACTTAAAAAAATAGTACATTGATATTAAATTTGTCAAAGAACTTTGAAAATAAAATGAAATAAGTTGAAATTAAGGGAAGTCTTGCGCTACAAAGTTGTGCTCCTGCTTCAGGTATCCACGAGATACATCTGCAATTTATAATCCACTTTTTCCTTCTTTCTGCATTAGAAGAAAATATAAACAGGCGGTGCCCTTTTATGGAGTTATTCGTGCAATTTATTGCCGAAAAATCACCAATAATAAATCGTCAGCCGGTCTTGTGGGTTAGAAAATGGCGGATGCGTCAGCCTATCAATGTAAGAGTTCTAATATTGATCATAGATTGTGTGTATGCATCACGATGTGTACTTAAATTTATCACGGTAAGAAAAATTCATAATACAAATTGAAACGCATTTCACCCAATTGCCACCTATAACTCTAATACAATACCAATATTTTTGTATAGTCCTGTAAACGAACGGTGAATGTTTTTCTATGAAACATGCTTTGTAAATATACAAAATACGTACTCATTTAATTTTGTTTAGTGCTAAATATGTTTAACTGCATCTGCCACGAATTTTGCCCATAGACTTAAATTTTGTATCTGCTCCTATAAGAACCATCTTTTTGATCACAATAAAAATCTTTAAATAATATTCTTATAGGATACAGATTTAGAATACTGAATTTAGACTCTCTGCTAATATCTGTTTTAAAGTTATACTGGTAGCAGACACACAGTCCAAATGCTAAAAATCTCATTTTCGAATTGAAAAAGACTCAAAACGTATAATTATCACAAAACTTGGGTCTCTAAGATACGACACGAAAACAATCCTTTCTCTACCCATATATGGGTAACAGAAAGCGAAAAAAGGAAGGAAATATCCCATATGATAATTTTTTAAGTTTTAGTAATAAAATTAATAATAATTAGGAAGAAATGAAAATGTTCTTCAAAATTTATTTTATAATTAAGTGGAGATAATGAATGATGCAAATAAATGAAAAATACCTAAATCTACTATGGCAGTATTTTCCTGAAAAAGAGAGAATATTAATCACATATTTTATTTCTAGCAGAAGAGGATGAGAAACATAACTGTCAAAATCACCTGGCGTATAGAAAATTTATTGATAAAGCATTTCGTTTCGTCAATTTATAACTGGTATCATTGCAACCTGTGTTATGTAAAATATTTGTTTTTGTCACATATAAAAAACTTGACAGAAACCAGCAGGCCGCTATGTCAATGTAAGTTTATATTTTAGACTGTCGATTGCGTTTGTTGATAGATTGCCATACGTTTCATAAAATTATTTTTCTTATATAATTTTATATTTGCGATTTTCTTTATTTTTGAAATATTTATGAAAGTATTGCAAGAGTAGAATTTATGCTAGAAATCTGATATATACACATATTATTAGAGGAACACTTGAGTTTAAAATATCCACCTTTTTCTAACTTTTAAAATGTTAAGTATAAAAAGTTAAATCTGCTTTAAATAGAGTCCACCCGACCCGAACCCGACAGGTGAATTTTATATCAACCCGAAACCCGACCCGAACCCGACAAAAATTTTTTCATCAACCCGAAAACCGACCCGACCCGAAATTTTTAATCGGTGAATTATTTATTTGTTCTAGAGAAGACGATAAAGAATATAATCTGCCTTGATGGTATTAGTTTCCTTTATGTGTTTATTTTACATTACTTTTTTTTTTAATTAAATCACAACAAGTATTCCCTGTATACTTGCTGTAAATACAAATGTAAACGGAAGAAAATTCAAAATTTCGTTAAAATAAAAGCGAGGATTAAAATTCATTGAAAATAAAAATATCTTTAAAAAATAAAAAAAATGTAAATTGAGAAATAACTTAAATTTTCAAAACGTAAAAACAATGTTATGTTGTATTATATATATAAGTAAATAAAAATTTATACAGTACTTTAAAATTCATTTTTTTTTAGGGGGGGGGTATCCGCGTATAGGAACACGGAGCTCCGACACATGTCTAAAATCAGTTAAAGAGCTACAATTATGTCTACAAATTTATGCTTTCAATTGTAATTTTTTTTTTTTTTTAAAGGTGTTCTCAAGTCGACCCGACTCGTAGAAAACTAAACCCAACCCGAACCCGAACCCGACCCGCAAGAAAAAAAATTCAGTCAACCCGACCCGAACCCGACCCGCGGGTCGGGTCGGGTTCGGGTAAAATCGGATTACCCGACCCGATGCAGGACTCTAGCTTTAAATAAGTTTTTAATCAAATTTCTAATCATAGAGTTTTATATTTATTTTTTATCGCAATCTTTAATACGATTTTTTCCTAAAATAAATGTGCTTGACAGGTTGATGTTGGTAAATGTTTTGAATTTATAAATTTAAAGTTCGTAGTAATTTAATCAATATTTACCAGGTTTTTTTCCCCCACTTATTTCAAATAATTTACAAATAGCAAAGTTTGAAGTTGTGTTTTTTAAGAAACTGATAATAAATAAACCACTTAAACTGAAAGTAAAAAATAAACTTTGAAACTTTTTCTTTTAAAAATGTACAGCACAATTGAAATGGTTGCTCTGCATGTTACTTTATGATGCGTTTATATTTGCATCATCGTTAAAAAAAAAAAAAAAAAAAAAAAGAGGATCTTGCACCAAAATTACCTATAGATTATGTTGTACAATTTTTGGTTTTATTTATAGTGTATACTATATATCCACGAAAAAGTAACACGATATTAAAATTGGAACATGAAAAAGAAAAACATTGTGATGTTATCGAAATTTAGTGAATGTTTATAGACATCACTGGTATAAGTAAGACCCTTTAGTTACCGTTAAACGAAATATATATATATATACTTTGCGAACTATTATAAGGGTTTTAACAAGCTCAAAGATATATACATATAAAAGATAGACTATGTTGATATCCAAAAGTCTAGCATAGTTGCTGTTTATGTAAACGTTACATCCTAATAGAAAGAAACGTATATAATGAAATCATAAAAACTATTCAAAACAAGTATAATAATGATTTTTCATATTTAAAGAAAACGGTAGGGAAAAACAAAAATTATGGTAATACCGTATTTTCCTTCGTATAATCCGCAGACCAAATAAATTAGTTTAACATTTTCCATTTTCATAACAAGCAATATTAAAACGAGGTATTGCTTCATGCGAATACTGTCAGATAATTGAAGTTTATGGTATAAAACTAAGTTATCTAACCTGGGGATTATACACAGGAAATTAGGTACTTTTTTTTTTAACTTTGTGTAAACGGATTAAAACAATGTGATGCTGCAGTTTAATATTTTAAAAATAATATCGTGTGTAAAAATCTCGAACTGAAATTCTTAACAGTGTTTTCCTTTATTTTCGATGATTATTCGAAGAGTATTTTCTTAAACAGTTTGATAATTCCTTGAAAGCAGTTTCCAGTTCTGCGACGCAGTATAGATGTTATAGAATTACAAAATACGCCTCATGACCATTTTCCACAGGTGTTCTGAAACGTACATATCAGAAGAGTAGGCATACCACTACATATAATTACGTAATATGTTCGTTTTGAGCAATATCTACAAGCTTTTATGATTAAGAAAGTGTGCGCTCATTCATGAATTGAAAACAAGGACTGACACGGAGAAAAGGCAAATATTAGACTCAAGTTCTTCGTCGTCTTTTTTGCCTTAGAAGGGTAGACGACCTACTATCGAGGATATAGGAGCCTGTGAAGCCGTCCTTCGGGATGCCTACCCAAGCAATTACAAACTCTGACACAAAATATTGTCACTCTATGTTGTTTCCGATTTAAAACACGTTCCACGGGCCCTCCGTGGCCGAGTGGTTATGTCATGACACTGCTAATCGCCTTCGAGCGTAGGAGAGCGGGTTCGATTCCCGCGCTGACCCTGTGTGTTTTTCCAATTCTTCGTCTTGTAATTCTGTCATGTGCTATCTGTCCTTATCTGACGATGATTTATTAGCGGACATAGACTCAAGCACGCAAATCTAATGTACATGTGTTATCAATGAAAAAAAAAAAAAAAAAAAAAGTTCCACCCCCCACCTCCTATTTAATGCCTCCGAACTAAGCTTTACGTCACAGAAGATAGGCCGATTATATCCAGACAACACTTTCCATAACGTAAAGCTCAGTTTGGAGGCATTATTACAAGACATGATGGTTCCATGCACTCCCCAAATAAAAGTATGACCAGAAACGCTTTGCAGGGTAAATCTGCAATTGTAACTGAACATGACATTGTGCGATTGTTTTCACTTTACTACCGTTTTCATAACTTCTAGTGCCAGTCTTCGGCAACATTTTCAGAGATTTAAATCCTGTACCACAATGTGGGAATCACACGTTGAAGCAGGAAAAGAATCTGATGCGTTTCGGGTTCGATTAAAATCCATTTCACTATTCTAATAATTTTATCTTCATAAACATTTTAAATTTATACTTTTGTAACACCTTTAGTTTTTATTAATCTTTTACAATTCTTATTACCGTCAGTACAATCCTTATCAACCGACCATACCGACCAAAGCAGTCTTAAACTCGTTTCGACATGCACTGGTGCTTTGCACATGTTGATGTTAACTGAACTGCATAATAATTTATTTCCGTCCCATGGTTCTCCATGAATCTTTGTCACGCACTGTAAGGATTTTAATATCAAATTTGCCTGAAACTTTGAATTGTGCTTAAATTTTAGAAATGATTGAACTTTGCATTCACATTAGGGAAACTGTAATAGTGTAAATTAGGATTATGCTCTTTCCAAATCTAATTAACCTATAAAGTGATGGAAAAAAATTTAAGACCATATGTGAATTGCAAAAATTTTAATTTTACTGAAAAATAAGAAACATCAAATAGTATAAACAGAATAAAGAATAATAAGTCTTCTCATAGTTTTATTGAAAGAATGGTTGTAACTATATGTTATATGCAAGTGATTTTTTTTCACAACATAAAAGGGGGGGGGGGGGAATTTAAGACCACAAAGTTGAACATTAACTAAAAGTATTCAATTCTAATTTTTAGTACAGCCGATAACAAAAGTATCCGAACACTAGCAAAAATTCCTATGTAAAAAAAAGTAGAGTTACTACTGTTTTGTTACATAAATCCTTGTCGAATCATGTTCTTAGACTGACTAAAAACATGATTCGACAAGGATTTATTTAACAAAACAGTAGTAACTCTACTTTTTTACATAGGAATTTTTGCTAGTGTTCGGATACTTTTGTTACCGACTGTACTTCGTGTGTTTCTCTTTCATACGAATGATTTCTAAAAGACGATTTTGGGAGGATTTTGCCTAGATTTTTGCATGTTAGAATTGGTATTTTATTTTGAAATAGCAGATTTGAGCTCAGAAACAGAATAGTATTGTTTACCATATCCATATACCTTGCTTGCAACGGTACCACATGTTTCCTATGGGGGTTCAAGTTAGAATTTTTGGCCGGAAATTCTATAAAGCGTACTTTATTTTCAGTTGGTCAAGAAATGGTTGAAGCAGATTTGTGTACACAACAACAACAACACATGTTGCAACAAAATCAAAATTTTTATCCATAGGTTCATCTTTTAGTGGAACAAAATTGTGAGCCAGTATATCTTGATAATCAAAAGAGTTCACATTACCTCTAATCAATCCAATAATAGTCTTAATTCGAACAGATAAACCTATCCAAATCATGACAGATCCTTCTATTTGCACTCTCTTTGAAAAATACGTAGGATTTTGTCTTAAATTATGCCAATAGTTTCGTAAACTATCAGATCCATCTAGGTTAAATTTCTTTTCATCCGTGAACACTATTTTTAGCCAAAAATTGGGTTTTAAAACATTAGAAGTTGCGAATTTCAATCTTGCTTTAATATGCCGTTTTTCAAGCTTAGGTTTGCTTTTTATTTTTGAATATTTTATGTTTTCCGCATGATTCAGGACATTTCTAACAGTTCTAGCTGTTACTTGAACCTTTTGAGCCGATTTTATTGGCAAAGAATATGCATTGCCTTTAACAGCTATTCTTATAACACTTCTTTTCCTTCTGGCTGATGGTTTTCAAGGCCTTTCTTCTCTATTTTTTGTACCATATCTACATGGATCTGCCAGAAATTGATGAACTACAGTTTTAGACCTATCGATTTTGCTAGCGGTTTGCTTTCATTCATTCCACTTTCTCGAAATGCTAAGATTTTTCCCTTTTTCAATTTCACTCCGTAATTTTCCTCTACCCATAATCTCAATTGATTCAAGACTCAGCTAAATGGTTAAAAAATGTTTCTTTTCATTCTAAAAACGGTCCCAAACAAAAACGTGCAAATGAGACGTCATCTCATTATGCAAGCAATCACTTCTAAAACTTAGAGCCTCTAAATAAAATTATAGGCCGGCGCATCACCGCCATTTTTTTGCCTACGAAGAGGACAGCATTACCGCTTGGCGTCCTTATCGCTTCCCTAATGATTTTAAGAAATCTTAATCTGAAGCTAATCCGGTCAAGATAAGAGCAATAAGCAACAA
Source organism: Salticus scenicus (assembly GCA_963930645.1). Classification (NCBI taxonomy): domain Eukaryota; kingdom Metazoa; phylum Arthropoda; class Arachnida; order Araneae; family Salticidae; genus Salticus; species Salticus scenicus. The sequence goes on along the minus strand of OZ005652.1, from coordinate 334,441,058 downwards.
TAATATTCCTAAAAACACATTTTTTTCACAGTACATTCTCGGGATGTCATTTTATTCTGAGGATATCCTATGGATGTACTGGTGTAAGGTGTGTTGTTAACTTGTTAGGGCGATTTCTGTTTCTTTTACAAAATGTCGCCAAAACTCAAATACACAGTAATAGAAGGTCTCTGAACACTTTATATTCACTTCTTGAATGATTATAGCAGTTTATCGCTAAACAAACTTCCATATCCTATTTTACTTAGCTAAAATTATGAAATATAATAAAACAAGTTACTCTAAAGTAACGTAAGGCGATAAAAAAAATATGTTTATTGTTTGTTTATCAGAGAAAAGCGCTGGGAACATGTGGCAACCCTAAGGCAACAAAATGCCTGATGCGTCAGCTCGTATATATAGGAGCCTTACTAAAACTGGTCTTAAAGTTTTTTCCGTTTGATTACATTACGTATTTTTACTTTATATCGAAAATAAACGTATTTTAAATTCGAAATTCATATTTTTGTATTTCTTACAATTTATATATTAAATGTAAAGGTAACTTACAAAGAGAATTTCATTTTTGAATGCAAACAAAAAATTTCGATGGTGGTCTTAAATTTTTTCTACCACTGTATATTTGTTATTTCAAACAAGCAAAATTTAAACAATAATTACACAGATGTTTTCGAAAAGGAATCATGTTTCGTCAAAAATTATTTAGCACTGTAAATCTTGATATTTCATTATCTAAAGTTACATTATTAAAAATTGAATAAAAACATCTGATTATCAATTATTATTTATTATCAATAAAATTAGATATAAAAGTTTATAGACTTTAACAGAATACGTTATATTTGTATGGTTTAAAAAATATGTATTGTAAATGTCATTTTAATGAATGTTTTTTCTAATCACATTGCAATGCAAAACATGATTTTAGAAAACAGTACGTTGTGATGTTAAAAACATCACTTCTTTTTAAATTTTAAATAAGATCGTTTTTCTGCACTTAAATGCATTGTTTCTCTCAGCTGGCTCAACTCACCCTGTTGTGTTTGCTTTACTGCAATACACACACAGGAGAAAAATTGGTTCTTCTTTCCTAGTGGTGATGTCATATCACACCATTCTGAGAACCAATAGGGTGATGGTTCTGACCCCACCTTCTGTTATCCCGGCAGTTTTAAATTCAGTTGGGTTTGAGCAGCTCTCAAGAGAGGAACATGGGGTGAGAAAGATTTGTTTTTCTTCTGTTTTCAAATAATGACCATTTTATCATTTAGAGAGAGAGTGCCTACTTATTAATAATAAATATATATATATTAGTTTATATGAATATATATATTCAAATTTTAAAAACCATCAATTTTTTATATCCTACTTAATTTGGATTTACTAGTGTGGATTTGAAAATAAAGAAATTAATTTTGATGCAGCAGTTTAGTTTTATTACAAACATTATTTTTGTGTTCTGCATTTTTCCTTTTACAGCATTCTACCAATTAAGTAAGTTTATTCCTCTTTTATCTTAAGTAAATAAAAATATTTGACCTTTTGATCCAAAGAATAAAAAGGGTTTGTGGCCAAAACGCAATGTACGATCATGTACGCCATGAGGTTTTTGATTCCTCAATAACGAACTTCTTTTGATAATTAAAATTAAAAATATTAATAAAAAAAATTAAAATATGAAAACATAAAAGGTAAATGAATTATTTACACCACATTTGGTGCCGGTTATGTCAAATTGTGATCCGATGGAAAAAGATTGAGATCACAAACCAAAATATTCAGTTAAGCTAAGCTATTAGATACATTTATTTAGATTATCAAAATATTGCAAAAGAGGAAAACATTAGGTTATTTAAATGTTTATTGAATTAAACATGACTTTATATTATCTACAATGATTCTATAAGCTGCAATGTTTGAAGAATATATGCATAAAAATAAATAAAATGGAAAATGAAAGGAATACTTGATTATTGTTCTTAAGAATGAATGATTCTGTTACTGTAGAGATTGTTTATTTTGAATAAGTTATTTTATTTTTATTGCTAGAATTACTGAAATTATTTTTAAAGTCATACATAACCAATAACATTTTTTTTTGTGATTGAATATATACCGAGTGACCTATAAGTCAATTCCCTCTTTCAAAAATTGTGATATGCTGGAACTTTGTACAAATGAAAAATTTTTTTTGGTTCAATATATTTTGAATAACTGATTAAATAAATAATAACCAACAGAACTTTGTATTGTTGGCTTAAAAAAAAAAAAAAAAAAAAAATTGTAGGTATGTCTCTCTCTTCTCAACTACTTGAATTTATTAAATGCAAATAGCTATCAACACATGTAAAAATCAAGAAATTTAAATAACAAATTTCATACATCTGTGTTGTTTATTTTTAAACCAATATAGTAGTTTCATATATATACAAAAAAAATAATGGCTTCTAACAAAGGATTGACAAGATGTTTACCGTTCAAAACTTTAGTAACGCCATTTTCTGGAGACCCTCATTTATTGGATTTTTTTATTGAACAAGTGAAATTTAAAATTGAGAACAGCAAATGGGAGGAATCCCATGCTTTGGCTTTTGTGAAATCAAAATTGGCAGATACTGCTCTTAAGTTTTATGTCTCCTCCCCAGCTTGCCAAAAAGCCAAAAATACTAAAGAATTATTTAATATATTTAAGAAATATTTTAAGGTAGAGTCGGCAACTGCAATAGCACAACAATTTAACGAATTTGAGTCCGATGTCAATGTTAATATTTTTGCTAATAAGCTTGAAAATTTAGTGAGAAAACGATTTCCTGATATGGAAGAAAAAGCCCTTGAACAATTACTAATCGCAAAATTCAATGATCTCATTCCGCCCCACTTTAGAATTCATCTACTATCACAAAAAGCCACAAGCTTTTATCAGATGGTGGAATGTCTCGAAAAATTCCAGGAAATTTATAACGTGCAAGTAAACCCTGTCTTACCAGGAACATCTTTTGCTACTATTCAGAACTTCAATCATAAAATAGATAGTGAAGTGATAGGTACAAACTCAGAAAACAATTTGACTAAGATTAACAATTCATCTTATAGCAAGCGGCCATACAATAAATTTCCACAAAATAAAGGTACGCACACGATTCAATGCCAATGGTGTGAAAGACCTGGACATTCTGCTCAGAGGTGCTTTGCACTTAGAAAATTACAAAATAATAAGTTTTCTCACAGATATCGTAATGGGCAAATTTTCTCTAGACCTTATAGAGACATGTCACGGAGAGCCAGGGCCCCTAAAACATTTAAATCCAACTCCCCTCAAACCAAAAGTAGTCATTCACAATGACTAGAAGTGGAGAATGGCAGAAGTGACACTACACTCCTAAGTACAAAGAGTTCCTCATATAGGTCAGGTTTGAATAAAGTCAATTACCATAACAACTTTTCACAGACTAACTCAACATATTCTAATCTACCTAATAATTTTTTTGTAAATAACAATGAAATCATTCTGAGATCTCCAGACACACAGGCAAAGTTCCCTTTGTCATTAGAACGCAAAGTAAAATCTGTTGCAATACAGACAACATCTCCAGTGCTGGTAACGTCCCCGAGTGTGGAGGAAAATGGAGATTGTATATTAGTTAATTCACTGGAATTCTTGTTACACACAGACAATGATCTGCCCAATCTCCCCATCATACAATTACTGTTAAACAAAACATTAGAGAATTTTCTTCTCGACTCAGGAGCTTCTGTGTCATTACTCTCAAAACATTACTTTTTACAAAATCAAAACAAATTATATTACAAAAGAATTGCTTCAAGAGTCAAGATATCTACAGTAAACTCTGTAGTCCAATGTGACGGATGTGTTTGCATTTCCTTTAAAATAGGGAAAACTTTTTACAAACACACTTTTTTTCTTATTGAAATACCAACTGAATCTAAATTTATTGGTATACTTGGCTTTGATTTTTTAAAGTCCCATCACGTAGTTATCAATTTACACAATAACAAAATACAAATTAATGAAAATGCTTTAGATATTCTAGACACTGTACCCTCTTGCAGTCTTCTATCATCTGAATCAGATATGAATCGGGCATCGCATAAGATAGCTACTCATACGGATTTTCCCCAAACTGGATATAAAAAATCTAAAATTGATGTTCATAAAGATAACTTACCCTCTTATCAAAAATGTTGGCTTACCCAGAAGATTATGATTGATCCTCAGGTGCCTGTGCGGTCCACGCTTATTCCAGAAAATCAGTTAGTAATGTTTACATCGTCTAACAAGCACTGTCCACTTGCATCCTATCCTTCTCTTATGGAGGTACAACATATCAAGGAAAATTCTACTAAACAAGAATTAATTCAATTTTTTATTCCTATGTATAACAATTCGAGCAAGAAACTGCATATAAATAAAAATACCGTTTGCGGATACATTTCAGAGATAGATAAAATAGAAGAAAATACCTTAGATCTTGCAACAAATACACCTGATCACATGTGTAATCTAATTAAGGCTACACCAGAAGTTTTATCCTTAAGACAGAAAGAATTAAATGTAAATATTTTTTCTATTCAGCATTTAAAACCTACAGAAAGGGTAATAATACAAGATATTCTTCAAAAATTTAACTCTGTATTTTCATGTTCACTAAAGTCGATTGGACACACCGATCATATCACTCCACATATAAAATTCATTTCAGATATTCCCTTAAAAACTTACCCTTTTCCTATTCCACAAGCTATTCAAGAAGAGGCAAAAGATCAACTTGACAAATTACTGGATGCAGGGATCATTGAGAGAAATATCTCTGAATGGGCATGCCCAATGCTCATGGTTAAAAAGAAAGCTGTGTCTAAGGAGGATAAACCTTCCTTTAGACTGGCCCTAGATTTAAGGTTAATCAACTCTATGATTCGATGCTCCACTTATCCTCTTCCAAGAATTGATACGATAATAAATAACATCTCAAAATTTAAATATTTTACAACATTAGACTTTCCCTCAGCGTATCATCAAATTTCATTACCTAAAGAATACAGACGACGTCTCTCATTTACTACACAATGGATAACTTATTCATTTAAAAGATTAATGTTTGGGCTGAGATCAGCCGCATCAACATTCCAAATGCTTATTGACACAATTATACAAGAGTGCAATTGTTCAGGCATATATGCTTACCAGGACGACATTATTATAGGAAGTGACTCTTTCCAGGAAACAACAGAAAAATTACAAACACTTTTAGCTACTCTACAAAAGTACAATCTGACATTGTCTCCAAAGAAATGTAAATTCCATCAGTCATCTATTGAATATCTCGGTTTCAGCATCCAAAATCAAAAAATACATCCTATTTCTTCCAACATTACAAAAATTACTCAATTTCCTATCCCAGCAACCAGAAAACAACTAAAAAGATTTATAGGATTGTGTGGATTCTACAGAAAACTCATTCCCTGCTACTCGCGATTAATTGATCCTTTGATAAAATTAACATCTCCGAAAACTACATTTAAATGGACAGAGCAACATGCTGAAGTCTTTAAACAAATACAGAAAGTTTTTTTCTCTAAACCTTTTCTTTCATTACCCGATTGGTCAAAACAATTTTTTCTTAATACAGATGCTAGCAAAATTGCTATTTCAGGGGTTCTTCTACAAGAAAAGGAAGGCGTTCTGCTTCCGGTTAGTTACTTTAGTAAAACACTATCTAAATCAGAACAGCGATATTCAGCCATCAAGCTTGAGCTGATGGCCATAGCTAAGTCAGTCAGTGCATTTAAATTTTTCCTTTTCAACCGACCTTTCACCATTCTCAGCGATAACAGACCACTCGAACACTATAAGAAAATTTCCTCTCCTGCTGATCTAACTACTAAATGGCTAATTGAGTTATCAAACTATCAGTACACATTCAAATATGTAAAAGGTAAAACAAATGTTTTGGCAGACTATTTTTCAAGAGAAGACTTTTCGTCATACACAGAAGATCTAACCTCAAACCCAGAATTAATTAAAGAGGCTAACAATTTACCCATTTCTTCAGATTCTCCAACAATTGAACTTCATCATATCATTGTCACACATAAATCTGATAAGTCACTCACCTCATCAGAGCCTCATCGTTCTTCCTTACCTCAGTTGTTAAGTAACGACGCTGCTCCACTCAGTCGCTCCTTAAACAGCTCTGACGCAGATAATCTTATGATGGAAATCTCGGAAGAATGTTTTTTTAAAGAGCAAAGAGAAGATGACTTTCTGCTAAAAATTATTGTCGATATCACTTCGGAGAAACCTTCTCCTAAATATAAAAATTATTTTGTCCATCCGGACACTGGTCTGTTAATGATCAAACGAAAGTTTCACCAGCCTGAAAACTCTCCAAAAACAAAAATTGTAGCACCACAGAAGTTAAAACCTAAAGTATTAAAAATTTGTCACATGCCTCACTTTGGAATTAGAAATACATACAGAAGAATACTTAAACACTTTTATTGGACAGGATTATTTGAAGATGTGAAAAACTTTGTTCTGTCCTGTACATTATGTATTCAATATAAACCGCACAGAATTCCACCTGCTCCACTGCAGGAAATGTTTGTTCCTTCTGCGCCGAGTATGTTAGTTTCCATGGACTTTTTGGGTCCTTTCTCTAATGGCTTCCATGTGTTAACATTTCTCGATCATTTTTCTAAACATATTGAATTGGTACCAGTAAAAAATGCAACAGCACAAGCTGTAGTTAAAGCCATTACGGGATACATCACTACCTTTGGTCGACCCTCTGCGATACTCTCAGACTTAGGCCCACAGTTCACAGCAAACATCTTTAACAAATTGGCACAGACATTGAAAATTACAATCTCCCATTCATAATCAGGACACCCGCAAACACAAGGCTCATCTGAAAGAATTAATACCAGCATCAAATCTTCAATTGCCACTCTTACCAAGGAAGGATTTGATTTTCATCAGGCTTTGATGATACACAAGAACCTGTATAACACTACCGTTCATTCTTCAACTGGATATTCTCCAGCCTTTCTGCATTTTGGCAAGTCACTAACAAGCATCTTTGACTTGTTTGAAGCTCCTCAGTTAGAAACACTGGAATTTCCATATGAATACCATAAATACATGGAATCAATGAAACAGATCTTTAGGCAAGTGCATAACATGAAGTTTCACCAAAACCAACGTAATACTAGACAACATAAAAAAGCAGTTCTCCGGAAATTCAAAGAAAATGATATGGTCTTTATAAAAACCAAAGATACATTTAAACCAAGATTCATAGGCCCATATTCAGTTCAAAAAGTAATATCTGATGTGTTACTCTCCGTCCGAGAATTCGAGAATGAAGGGGCTGAACCATTCACTATCAACATAGACCGTGTCATCCTGGCTCATAAAAGAAAGCAACATCTCATTCCACAAACAATTCTGACAGGTCAACCAGTTGGGATTGCTCAACCGCAGTCTCATCATGATCTCAGACCAAGATGCAAAACTTAATTTTTTTTTTTTGTTTTTTTTTTGTTTCCAATTTCACAAATGTTATTTTAACATATTTTTTTTAAGTTTTTTTTGGGGGGGGGGACTTAACTATCAAGTGTTTCGCCAAAGTTGCCTGTTGTGTAAACAAAGGTGAATCGGTACAGGTATATTTGATAAGTTGTATTTTGTATATTGTCCTATTATATATTGTGTAGTTATATATATATACATTTTTTTTTTCCTGTGGCAAATGTTGAATATCTGCAATAACTTAATGAAGTGTGTATTGTATTTAATATGAATATAAATCTTCTGTTATGCTGATTTATTTTATATATTGTCTTATTTGTTAAATTTGATAACTATACTATAATTATTTACTGCTCAAAATGTACAGTATGTGTGTGTTATATGTATCGGAAACTTGCATATTTATATGTGTATACATAATTTTTCTTCTTTCTTTTCATATATTAATTTCTACACATTGTCATGTTTATAAATATATTGGGTTATTAAATACAATTTCTGGAAGCTTCCACACCATTTTCACAGACACAAACATCACTTATACAACACAAGTATACACAACATCCACACTATTACACAATCAAATTAATACACAATCCACACATGATATGTATAATGTTTGATAAAATTCTTTGTTTATTGTGATTATTGACATTGCAGTTTTGTTTTGGTTATATCTGATAGTATGTTTATTTTGAGTATTACTTGACGTTTATATAAAGTGCATTTTTGATTTTGTTTAGTAATCTAACTTGGTTGCCTCAGTAGCCACTCACATTTATTATTTCCATTTATAATATGTATATTCTTTAAATAATAATAATAATAATGATAATGATAAAATTAAAAAAAAAAATCTTATTCGAATATTATACTTAAGTGTGTGGAATGCCTTTTCCGTATCTAATGTAATATTTATCTGTAAGATTATTTTGACATTTGTATTGATACTTATTTTGATTTTTTTTTTCTCCTTCATAATAATGCTTCAAGAGGTCAACTGTAAATATTTTATACTGAAATATAATAATTGATTTTGTTTTATCATAATGCATGTATTTAATATCAAGATTATTGGTTAAATATTTTTGTTGAAATTGCACATCCACTAAAATTCTTTTGTCAGGTCATGCAATTTTTTTTTATTCTCTTTAACTAATTATTTTTACAAATTTATAAGAAAGAAATTTTACAGCACTTAGCATGTGTTTCAATGTTTCTGTTTATAATGCTATTTTCTTTAAAAGGTATCAATATTTTTTTTTACTCATGTCACTTGTTGATAAAAGCTGTGTCTGTTTGCATTTATAGATATATTTTATTAGTTGTCTATATCCTAATAAATATTGTTATACATAGATATGTCACTGACCGCTTTTGTATCAATAAAATCTTTTATTTGAGAATGTCTGTAACCACAGTGCTGAAATAGTATTGTTTTTGATGAAATGGTGTATTCCTCGCCTTATTTGGTAGAATTGATCACCTACCAGGGTAGGCGTTGATATTGGATTGTTTGTCGGAATTTTATTGTTTCAGCTTTACATATCGATTTTGTATTATGTATGGTTCAGATTAATATTGTGGCACATGTACATTGTTCTCAAAATTTCTGAAATTTTTTTTATGAAATGCATGTTATTCAAGGTATTGTAAGACCTTTCATTTGCTTAAAAATTTAATTTGTTACATGCATGCCTTTAACGGCCGTTCTAACAATATTATGTAGTCAATATGGACATTTTTTTTTTCACATGTAAATAAAAAAAAAAAAAAAAAAATTGTAATCCTTCATGTAAATGTAGGTATGCACTCACCATTCACATTTTTAGTCTTCCAAATTTTTTTAATGGTCGTTAGGGGTAATGTGATGTTAAAAACATCACTTCTTTTTAAATTTTAAATAAGATCGTTTTTCTGCACTTAAATGCATTGTTTCTCTCAGCTGGCTCAACTCACCCTGTTGTGTTTGCTTTACTGCAATACACACACAGGAGAAAAATTGGTTCTTCTTTCCTAGTGGTGATGTCATATCACACCATTCTGAGAACCAATAGGGTGATGGTTCTGACCCCATCTTCTGTTATCCCGGCAGTTTTAAATTCAGTTGGGTTTGAGCAGCTCTCAAGAGAGGAACATGGGGTGAGAAAGATTTGTTTTTCTTCTGTTTTCAAATAATGACCATTTTATCATTTAGAGAGAGAGTGCCACTTATTAATAATAAATATATATATATTAGTTTATATGAATATATATATATATTCAAATTTTAAAAACCATCAATTTTTTATATCCTACTTAATTTGGATTTACTAGTGTGGATTTGAAAATAAAGAAATTAATTTTGATGCAGCAGTTTAGTTTTATTACAAACATTATTTTTGTATTCTGCATTTTTCCTTTTACAGCATTCTACCAATTAAGTAAGTTTGTTCCTCTTTTATCTTAAGTAAATAAAAATATTTGGACATATATATATTTGACCTTTTGACCCAAAGAATAAAAAGGGTTTGTGGCCAAAACGCAATGTACGATCATGTACGCCATGAGGTTTTTGATTCCTCAATAACGAACTTCTTTTGATAATTAAAATTAAAAATATTAATAAAAAAAATTAAAATATGAAAACATAAAAGGTAAATGAATTATTTACACCACATACGTTTCATTTTCAATTTAAACACATTTTAAAACAAGAAATACGCAATTTAAAAATTAAAATTGTAAAATAACAAATGAGAAACGTGTTATTTCTTTTTAACTGAGAAATAGTATAAATTTCACAAACTACTGATGTACATTATTGGATATTTATTATTTGAACTTACTGAATATTGCTGATAAACATGTAGAAATAAAATATTTTTCTTCCTAAACTGGAAATAGATTTTAACATTGCTATTGTTGGAGAAATAAATTCTAGAAACTTAATATAAACTACAAAAAAAAGCGGAAATTAAAAACTGGATATTAAAAAAGTTTTTGTGGGTTGCTTACGTACAAAATGCTCTTGAATGCAAAGAAAAACAAATTGTATTTGAAAATGCCAAAAACTTGAGGAAGAATAAATTAAACTTTTGAAACTTTTCAAAGAACTAAAATATCTGTTCCATCTGAAATAAAGCGAAACAGTATTTTTAAAAATGCAAAACATTAGAAACATACAGAAAATATTAAAATAATAAATTAAGATTTATATATATATATATATAAATATATATATTTCTTTAAATAGGGGGTCAGATAAAATAAAACTGTTTAACGAATAAAATAATACTATTATTAACTGTAAGCAAGTAAAAAAACAGCTCATTGAAGGCATAAGAAAAAGAAAGAAAATTTTATATTTAATTGAGCAAAAAGCTTTCATCTTGGATGTAAATTGGAATCATTTTAAGCTATAGAAATATGTTTCTCTCTCTCGAAAAAAAAAAAAAAGCGCGTCTTTTCTTTATTTTTTCTTTTCTTTTCTTTTCTTTTTTTTTTTTTTTTTTTTTTTTTTTAGAAAGGAAATTTTAACAAGTGAAACATTTCTTGGAAACTTTTATTAATAATGAATTTGAATCAAAAATGCCATTTTTGCTGCCCTTCACATAATTTGCAATAAATGTCGAATTTTTCTTTTTCGATTTAAGAACTTTATGACTGGAATTTTGTAAAGTAAGAAAATATACACTGTTAATTTAATCGAATTTTAAACCTACTTTTAATGAAAAAATATGAAGTGTTAAAAGTTTTATGCGCACATTCATTTTAATTTGCAGTGTGAGGGAGAGCATCGAAAATCCTTTGATTAACCAAAAATCCACAAAAACGAAGTTATTTGTATTTGAATACTGATTAATATTGAAATGTGTTTAATTTAAATGTGATTCTATTCCTTATTTATCATATCAATAAAAGGCGGGGAAAGTTTTTTTTTTTTTTTTTTTTTTTCTGAGGGGGAAAGAAGACGTTACGAGAAAGTCAATTTATGTTAATATTTATATGTGTATGTGTATAAACTGCTGTTTCTGTAGTAGTCTTTATTCATTACAGACTTTATTTATTTATTTTATTTTATTTTTTTTTTTTTTTTTGAAAATATCCATTATTTTACGAAATATATGTTAACTTTATAAATGGAAATCCGTAAAAAATGTTAGATACATTAAGGTGATTTACACCATAATATGAAATTGAAAGTTCTGTTTGAATAGCTAAAACTGTTCACAATTTGAGCTCTAAATGCAAAATAAACAAAATTTCAAATTATTTGCGTGTCGTTTTCTACTTTTTTTTTTTCTCAGATTTTAAAATAACTCCTTAAAAGTTAACTGAAATTGTAAATTAATAATTTCAATTTGCAAAATGCAATATTCAAAAGATTTTTCAAATAAAATAAAGTACTAAATATACATTTAACTTAAGCGTATATGACTTAAACAAGGTTTTATTTTTTGAGACGTAAAATTAAATACTCTCAACGACAAGTCACTTCGATAAATAGTAGAAAATTTTATATGAAATGATCAACTATTTCATCTGTTAATTTTAAAGTTATTAAATAACTATTTCGGAAACATTTGTTTAGCAAGCTATTTTCAAATTTATTAAAATTACTTGCATTTGACGAGGAAGTACTTTGTTCGCGAAGTCGTATGCGCCTTTAGGTTTTGGCTGCGACTACATCCACGGTACCGTATATTTAGCATTGACAGAGAGAATTTTGCTAGCTACACGGGAAAGTATTGATTGGATAGAATTTGATGATGTCATCAGCAACCTCCCGTGAGTCTATCTGTATTTCTTTTAATTTTTAAATCCACGGTCCCGTGTATGCATTATTATGTCTACGGTCCCGTGGATGAATACACTCCGTTAGGTTTTTACCCACCAAATATTCGAAAATATTTAACTTTTTACGGATTTTTTACTGGGATTTCGCCGATAAATTTGACTGATCTTTTAGTATGCAAGTAACTAGCATCAGTGGATTTTTTTTCCCCCAGAATATTTTGAGTATGCGCTTTAAGGAGACTTTTCTTGTCAGTATCACTGCCTGTTGAATCATAAGTCATTTTTTTTAACCGACTTCAAAAAAGAAGGAAGGTTCTCAATTCAAACCGTATGTTTTTTTTATGTTTGTTAGCTCATAACTTCTGAACGGATGCTCCGATTTTGATACTTTTTGTTTTGTTGAAAAGGTCTTGGTCTGCAATAGGTCCCATTGTAATATCTTTACGATCTAAAGAAAATACAGGGTGCCCAACAAAATCAGTCCTAACTCTTTTAACTGCTAAACGGCTGCAGCTACAGTGATAAAAATGGTATGTAAGTATGGCAAAGTACCCAGCAGTACAAGGTTAAACCGCTTGCAGCGCCACCTGGTGGAAAATGTTCCTATCTCGAAAACGGTTCTAAAGAAAAAGTGAATTACAAAGCTGAAGAGTATCACCGATTTAGTACAAAAAGATAGTTTATACATTCATGCTAACGTTCCTACCTCGGAAACGATTCAAGACAGGGGGGAAAAGTGAATTATAAAATTGCAGAGCATCATCGATTTAGTACGAAAAGATAGTTTTGACATTGGTGCTAAAAATACAAGGCTAAAAACGTGCATTTTTTTGTTCGCAATTTCTTACACTATACACACTTGAGCTACATTGCTCACGTTGTAGCGTAGCTGGTGAGACATACGCTATATAGTTCAAAATAGGGTTACTTGACACTTTTTGTTTTGTTGTAGAGTTCTTCGTCTGAAGTAGGTCCCATTATAACATCTTTACAATCTAAAGAAAATAAAGCGCCATCTGGTGAAAAACAGCAGAATTAGCGCTCCTATCTCAAAAACGGTTCAAGATGGGAGAAAAGTTAATTACGAAGTTGTAGAGCATCATCGATTTACTACGAAAAGACAGTTTTTAGACATTATTGCTAAAAATAGAACGCTTAAAACGTGCAGTTGTTTGTTCGCAATTTCCTACACTGTGCACACTTGAACTACGTTGCACACTTTGCAGCGTAGCGGATGACACGTATACTCTGTGGTTCAAAGTACTGTTACTGTAAGCGGTCACATCGATTAGTGCAAAGTCGTTTTCGACCAACTTCAGATAGGAGGGCGTTCTTAATTCGAGCTATATGTTGTTGTTGGTGTTTGTAAGCTTGCAACTTTGTAAGAGATGATGTAATTAACCGACTTCAAAAAGGAGGAGGTTCTCAATTCAAAGCGTATGTTTTTTTGTTTTTGATTTTGTTTCTTAGCTCATAACTTCTGAACGGATGATCCGATTTTGACACTTTTTGTTTTATTGTAAAGATCTTGGTCTGAAATAGTCTGATTTGTAAGATCTTTACGATCAAACGAAAATACAGGGTGCCCAAAAAAGTCAGTCCCGACACTTTTAACTGCTGAACAGGTGCAGCTATTGTCATAAAAGTGGTATGTACAGTAAAGTGGACATGTGCTACGTGATTCAAGCGCCTAAAGCGCCACCTAGTGGGAAAGAGTGGGGTTAGCGATTCTATCACGGAAACGTTTCAAGACAGGAGAAAAAATTGAATTATAAAATTGCAGAGCATCATCGAGTACGCAAAGATAGTTCAGACATTAATGCTAAAAACAGAACGCTTAAAACGTGCATTTGTTTGTTCACAGTTTCCTATTTTGTTCACACTTGAACGACATTGCATATGTTGTAGCGTAGAGGGTGACATTTATGCTATGTAAAATTCAAAGTATGGTTATTGTAAGCGGTCACATCGATTAACGCATAGACGTTTTAAACCGACTTCATAAAGGAAGAGGTTCTCAATACAAACCATGTTTCTCGTTGTTGTTGTTGAAATTTGTTAGCTTATAACTTCGTAAGAGATGATTTAATTGTATTTTTTTTTTGTCGTAATGATCTTGGCCTGAAATAGGTTTCATTATGATTTTATTAAGATATAAACAAAACAAATTACAGGATACTCACAAAAGTCTGTTCTCACTCTAACTGCTGAACGCATGCAGCTACACTGGTAAAAGCAGTATGTAAGTATCGATGTTGAAACTTCTGTCCGTCAGCTGCAATGCATATTTTGCTCTTTGTTTGAACTTTACGCTGCGCAATTTCCAGCGCAGCGGGTGGCACGTATTAACTGTAAAGTTCAATATATATGCCTAACAGAATTTTCGGTTACGAATACAGCGTATCCGTTCTTTACATTTCTAAAGACTTTTTAATTTATCGCATGTTCGTTCAACAGATAGTTTTTTGCTCATATCCGATAAAGGCAAGAATAAGTGGCACAACTTAAAAATGCAGCATTTGAGAAAAATCAACTTAAAAATAACTTGACTAGAATAACATTGGGTGAATTTCCTGTATTTTTCAGTGACATAAACCATTTTTTGAGTAATGTCACTTTTCTTGGAAGTTGCGATTTGTGAAACTTCCGTCGAACATCTTCTGATGCACTGCTATATAAATAAGTTTTCACTGAAAAGAGAAAAATGAAATCTTTTTGTAAAAAAATAGAACCGACTCCAAAAAGGAAATACTATTCAAACAACTAAAAATGAAAGAAAATTGGCAGAAAATGGAGTTGTAAATTGCGCCTAAAAGTATAAAATAATTTCCTTCGCCAAACAACCTATAACACTACAATTAATCATAACTTTTGAAGTCGGCGCAAAATTAAATAAAAATTTATACCTTTATTCAATACAAAAATCAAATCCTATTCAAAATACTCATCCCACATTGTTACCTGTAAAACGCAGCCGAAAACTACTTTGATTCAAGAAAACAAATAAGATTTCGTAAGCAGCAAAAGTTGGCGAAGATGCTGGTATCTGACGTCTTTGGTGAAAAAAAAATCGCAAAATTATCTGGCAAACATATTTAATTTCTTTGGGATATCATGATTATTCGGCTAAGGCATATCAAGAGAGTAATCAAGAACATGAAACAACACATCGTACAATATATACTATGAAAATATACATCTTGCGTGTATATTTTTGCCTTACGTTTTGATCGCCAAATCCAAAAGCCACCAAGGATCATAGTTATCAGAGATATACCGAATTTGCAAAGGAAACTCTAACTTCGTAGAAACATAAATACCGCATTGTGAAGAATGTTCACTGTTCTTTGTAGATGCTACTAATGGACCAATTGTATACCGTGATAAAATAATAAAGGAAACATGAAAATGGGTCATTCGAGAAAACAGCATTTGTTGCTACCTATCTAAAGACAAACATTTAAAAACTAATTAAATTTTATTTAATTTTGCGCCGACTTCAAAAGTTATGATTAATTGTAGTGTTATAGGTTGTTTGGCGAAGGAAATTATTTTATACTTTTAGGCGCAATTTACAACTCCATTTTCTGCCAATTTTCTTTCATTTTTAGTTGTTTGAATAGTATTTCCTTTTTGGAGTCGGTTCTATTTTTTTACAAAAAGATTTTATTATTATTATTATTATTGATCAGCATGTTTACACAGTATATAATTTCTTACATTCTTTAATTTTTTACCAAATATTGTATTGTTGACCAGTGTACCCATTATCGCAGTTCAACAATTGGAAGAACAAATGCAACAATGGTTAATAATATGAACAATGGATTTATATATAGATATAAATACATATTTTACAATAATGGAATGCTTTACTTTTTAACTATTTTATTCATTCTAATTACTATCATCTAAGAATGGCGCTTCTTGTGTTCTTAGGTGCTTTTTTAATTGGTTGCTTTATACAAAAGCTTCTCAATTGGTTTATCTTTAAACTTTCCGAGTATCATTCTACGAATGATACTCGGATTGTTTTCGAAAACAATGATATTCCAGGTCTTACACCTAATTATTCACCTTTTTCGGCATCTAATCCTTCGCCCAATATTTCTTTTAATAATACTGATGTCCTTATTCAAAATAGTAACCGTAATCCAATAACTGAAGAACAAATTCACCTTCCCGAAATCGAAAGGAAAAATTATAGCAATAAAAATTATATTTTAAACCGCAAGAAAAAACTCTATATTTCAGCCTTAAATACCGGTCGCCCTCGCAAGCATCCCAAATTAAAAAAACTGCCGCAATTTGGATACCTTCATACTATTTCTGAATCACTGCCTGAGACTGATACTGACGAACCTCCGTTGCAAATCGAAGGGGAATCAGTTCTTTCTCAGGTAGTGGTCTCAACCAATGAAAATGAACCAACGTCTAATTCATCACGACTTAATAAAAAAAAAGAAATTGAGGAATTTGAGGAATTTTTTTTAAATATGCTCTTGTTGCATTCGCAGTACGAAAGACTAAACCACCCTTGGGATGTGTGCTTGTAGTAAAAATAAGAACCTGGATATCAAAACTCTCCTGGCAGTAGGCAAAGGGGCCTGCCTTATCGAAACACCTCGATGAGAAACGATGCATGGCGACCACCTCGTGGTGTTTCTCGGGTAACGCTAAGAACCATGCGTATTTAATCTAACATATAAGGTTTTGCGCGTCCAGTCATGCGTTTGTGTGTGAGTAAGTGTGTCCCGACGCACTTGTCAACCCCCCCCCCCCTTTTTTTTTTTTTTCTTTTTTCAATCTGAAATTTGCGTCGTGCCGAAATTTTATAAACCATAAGAAAAGTACTTTTTTTTTCTTTTCGCATTAAATTAAAATTCCTATTTTGGAAGAGATTTCTTAAAGAAAGATTTTTAGAAAAGTTAAAACAGTTGGAAATATAAATCGAAATTTCTCTTAAAATTTCTTCCAAAATAGCATTATCTTCCCGTATGAATACATCAAAAGCTCTATTAATTGGATTTATAAAATACTTTATAAAAATTGATAAACATATATGTCAATGAGTTTTCAATGGATTAAAACAATCTTATATTATTCATTTTTAACATTTTCCAACGAAATTTAAAAGTTTTTATGACTTCGATTTGTCTGTCTGTCCGTCCGTTCTTTGAATTGATTGAAATGGAATTTCTGGAAACTGATGTATGCCATTTCAAGTTCGCTATCGGATGTTCTGTATTGAAAATACAGTAAATACCAAAACTGTTTTTTTACGAGGACACCGGAAAGAATTTGAAAGCATTGCATTCTATGAGAGGTATTTCTAAAATATTTTAGTAACTTTGCTTTGCACAAATGTTAATGAAATAAAAAAATATATTAGTCAAGTCATAGCCTCCTAAACTAGATGCCTGTCGCGTAACTCGGAAACTTGGCAACGGTTGAAGCGATAGACATTGCCACCTGGTACAGATTGCGCGACTTTTTTTTTTCATAAGCCACCAAAAATTTTTAAAAATAGGATATAATATACATAAAAAGGGAATAGAATCGAAGAAACGTTGATTATATATATATATATCACTTCTTAAAATTATTGGTGACAGTTGAATAGAAAAGTTGCGTAATCTGTACCAGGTGGCGCTGTCTACCGCTTCAACTGTTGCTAAGTTTTCTAGCCACGCGACAGGCATCTAGTTTAGGAGGCTATGGTCAAGTGCATTATTGGATAATTCCTATTAAAAATAAAGTAAATTTGTGTACAGGGATACCCAAAAGTAGTCCAAAGCATTTTTTTTTTTTTTTTTTTTTTTTTTTAGTTTTATCGTAATTTTTAGCACCAACTTACTTTTTTTTTATTATAAACAGCATAAAGACTAAGATCGTGACTCGACAAATATTCACTTAATAAAAGAGTATTAGGTGCACATCTTTTAAATACAAACTATTGATAGTGCTTCAATAATTTTGCTGCCAACTGTAACAGAATGCACTAAAAACATTCGTAAGTAAGTGTTAAAATCTTTTTTCGTTTACTTTCAGAAAATATTTTGTAAAACTCTGCTTTTTTGTCCCTTTTAACTCTTTTATTTAAATTATTCTAAAAAACATCAAAAACCTTTTTGGACAGCAGATATGAAATTTTATGATCATTTTGGGGAAGATCCAGAAAGCCTTTATCTTTAGAGCATTAAAGATTAGAAGTATAAAACTTTTATTGTCTTAGATGGATACGAATATATCTTTCGATCACTATTTGTTTTAGATGAAGGAAGACTTTTATTTTATTTTGTTTTATTATTATTATTATTAATCTGCATTTAAATATTTTTCTGTTCTCAACAAATCCTAAACTTTTCACATAAAGATATTTAAAGGCATAATACGTACTTATATGCAGAAACTCTGAAAAAAAAATGGTTTCTCAAATATGAATTAAATTAAGTAAATTTTAAGTATGGCACATACTCAGAATAGCTCCGATATAAATAAACTCAATTTTAAAAATTCCATGTGTTCATTATTGAGTATATTGATATGCTCAAAAACGACATCGACCTTAATAAATCCCTATATCCCAAACATAGATTTTTATTGGTGTATTTATCCGCACACCCCTATAAAACTGCCACGAAATGTGAGAAGTTAAAAATGTGAGATAATAAAATTTCTTTTTGAACTATTTCTATATAAATATGTAGATATCTTAAATAAAAAAGCACCACAAAACTGGCGTAGTAAAAAATATTACTTACAAACTTTGAATAAACACCATAAAATGCAATAAACTCGCAACAATTGTTTCGGGTCGAAAAAACACACGACCCTTCATCAGGCGAATAAAGTAAGCACGAGTGCTGCAGTCAAAGCGGCAACGCACAAAATTGTTTAAAGTGAAAAGAAAATGTTTATAAAGTAGAAAGTAAACATGACAACTGGTGTGAGTAGAATTGTACACAAAACAAGAAAATAAATAACTGAGTGAGATTAACCATATAACAAACTAAGGGTATCAAAATTAAACGAAAAACTGAGTTACGTGAGTAATTTCCAAGCATCAGAGAAGAATGGAGTGGAAGAAATATCATTAACAAGATTTTTCGAATTTTTAAATGTGTAAAATGCTTCATGAATATCCAAATGGGAGGAACAGACAGGAGATGAAATTATGTTAGGTTTGGAGAAATCAAAACGATGACCTTGAGACCAGCAGTGGGAAAAGTGAGTGCTTACTTTATTCGCCTGATGAAGGGTCGTGTGTTTTTTCGACCCAAAACAATTGTTGCGAGTTTATTGCATTTTATGGTGTTTATTCAAAGTTTGTAAGTAATATGTAGATATCTTGTTAAAGAATTTCTTTTAATTCAATACATTTATAATAAATTATGAAATAAACAACTATCAATTTGAAAACATGCGATGTTTCATTAATGAAACAAGAATATTTTCCTTATTGAAACAAAACTACTCATTCCAAAATCAGCATTTCCATTTTATACTCATTTTTAAGCACTTCATTTTTAACAGTGCAGATTTTATTTGATTTCAGACATTTTATTTAAAGAACATTCCAGAGTTCTTAAATCTAGTTACAAATAAGATAGATAAATTTACAATACTTAAGTAGACTGATGATAAATCTATGGTAATTTCTATATTTATTATTTATTAATGTTTGCTTAATTTAATATACCAGTTTATTCAAAATAGATGTTATAGTGAATCTCTTAAACTTTCAGTCATAGAAATATACTACGAATTACAAAATTGGTGAAAAAAAAAAAGAAATCAGTAGATTTCAGGTATGCTATTTTTTATACAAGGGCCGTATACCATAATAAAATAGTAAATTTACTTTTTATATGGTCCCTTCTTTCCTAAGACTCATATTTAGAAAAATACTGCCCTCAGTCTAAGAAAGAAAACAAAAGATACTCCATGCCTCTAAGTAAAATAGTCTTAGTTATTTAAATTGATGATTATGATGACTTACACCGCTTTACCTGTAATTCTGGCAATCATTTTTCGACGCCATCACTTTAAGGGCCGATCCATGAGATGATAAAGATCTATTTGTATCAATAATAACAATTAAAATTATTCACACGTATGGAATCAACCGTTGAGAACTTATTGCAAATTGATGTTATGCTGTATTGTTAAAAAAATTTAATAGTTAAAAATCTTACGGAGGGGTCACCTGCAAATTGAAACACAGTAACAGAGAAAAATATATTAAAAGATATTCAAAAATAAATAAAAGAGTGATTTAGCTTGATTTTGGATATCACTCTACGGTCATCTTTTGCTCGTGAAGGCTCATTAGACCGAGACTTACCTTAAAAGTACATTCCAAAACACTATAAACGTCAAAGTCTGACAGAGTTTCAACACCGGCTCCTACAAAAGGATAGAGCGCTGACCATTTCGTCACCAAATGAACCCGATAAAGTGCTGCGAGTTATATTGTATTGTGAAATGTATCTAAACTAGGATTATATATACACTGAAGAGCCAAAAAAACTGGTACACCTGACTGAACACGATTAGGCTTTCGGCTCTGAAAGGTTATATCAGTGATGATTCGTGGAAGAGATCGTACGTTGACACTTGTTGATACCCCAGCATTCAAATTTGCAACAATTTGAGGAAAGGTTGCACATCTGTCATGTTTAATGATTCTCGTCAGTCGTCACTGGTATATACCAAGAATATAGAGAATAACTCATAGAGTTTTAAAGATATAGGTATGCGGTGTTTTGTATTGATGTGGTTGCATTAAAAGTAAAACCTTTCTAATTGACCAAATTTGTCTACAAGGATCGCATAAAAATTTTAAAAGGGTAACTTTTTAAAAGTTAGCACTTAGAAATTTTTAAAAGCGTAGTCTTATTTTGAACCTTGTTTAGAATACTTTTTCAATGTACATTGTCTGCGTATCTCTAATAACTACAGTATTAAATCAATTTTCAATCTTTTTGAGACACCCTGTATATTTAACTTCCTGACGCCCTTGGCCAAATATGTAGACATTTAGTTTTATTATTATTATTATTATTATTGCCAAAATTAATAAAAAGGAAAGAAATCAACAATAAATTATTCACTGCAGAATCTCCCATCAAGTAAAATACAAATATTATGATTCGGTTGCATTGATAACGGTATTTACGGTGTACAATTGAGGAATATAAATTTAGATATTTCTTTCTATGTATAAAAATACTGTCCCCAAAGAGATTAATTGTCATTTTTCTTTATTTCACAGTAATATATCATATATCACAATTTAAATTTTTATTTTTAATGTAAAAAATCTGATATGAAAATACAATTAATCAATTGTGAATTAACCATCTCTTTTTTTTTTTTAAGTGAAAACTTCTTTAGGCGCGTTGAGCACTTTTGGGTGAACAAAAATCATGAAACTCGCATCATCGTCAGCGAAGGCATTCCATGAGAATCGAAAGTGGAATTCGAGATTTCAGCTGATTTACACGTTTTGAGGTCTCCTGAATGGGTTTTCTTTTGTATCTCAGCTACTAATTAAAATAATTTCATAAGAAATACATCATTTGAAAGCTTTGTTGAGTTGGAGTCGAACAGTAACTTACAGAAATGTCTACCGCTAGATGGCGCTGTAATATTTTAAAATTTCAATATTTCAATTTCTAATTATGATTAAAATATTTTTAATACATCATTCGAAAGATATTTTAAAGTTCTATTATATTATCAAAAGTGGAATTCGAGATTTTACCTGATTTACACGTTTTGAGGTGTCCTGAATGGGTTTTCTTTTGTATCTCAACTACTAGTTAAAATAATTTCATAAGTAATACATCATTAGAAAGCTTTGTTGATTTGTAATCGAACAGTAGATTACAGAAATTTCAACAGCCAGATGGCGCTGTAATATTTTAAAATTTCAATATTTCAAATTCTAATTATGATTAAATTATTTTTAATACATCATTCGAAAGATATTTTAAAATTCTTTTATATTATCGAAAGTGGAATTCGAGATTTCACCTGATTTACACGTTTTGGGGTGTACTGAATCGGTTTTCTTTTGTATCTTAGCTACTAATTAAAATAATTTCATAAGTATTCAATATTTTTACCTAATATAAGGCTTAGTTCATTTAATTTGGGTAGCTGCAAATATTGTGCCGAATCATATAATACAGATCATAAACCCTTGTTTACAAACCAAAATTAATTCGAAAATAATAATCTAATAGCACGACAATACAATTCACAAGTTACTTAGTTTTCACTTCTATCGGCAGTCCCCAAACACTGCTTTGATTTTTTTTTTTTTTTAGTATTTAATATCGGTAGAAAGAAACTGGAGATTGACCAATATTTATTATCAATGACATTGATAGATATTATAACATATCATCTACAATCTAATATATATCTTTCATGCTCTAGTTCTCTTTCAGTTATAGTATACCTTATCATCGATAACAGCATATACTTCTTCAAAAATATAAAAGAGAAAGAGAAGATTAATAAGGGGGGAAAAAAGCAATATTCTAAATAATGTATAACTTATATATGTTTATTTTCTAAAACTTCCAGTTACATATTTATGTTTATAAAGTTTTTCATATTTTTAATACTTTGATAGTATTTTATCATTTTCGCATGCGCGAAAGATAGAAAAATGTTTATTGCATAGGTTGAAAGTTAGATATATTGAGCAACTTTTGATAAAAGCTCATTTGAATAGCGTAAAATTAAGCAAATTGTCTACAAAGGAACGGGCCCGATTTTAGATATTTTCCAGAGTTGAAAATTCTTAAGGGATTTTTCCCATGCTGCGTAATTAATTTGAAGATCCAATTATTTCAATCATTTTGCAAGAGTTCTCTTTTGTGAAAAACCCCTTATAGGCTTGTAACTCTAACATATTTTAATTTATTTGCTCAAATTTGTGAGTTTATTAGGGTTTTTCACAAAAAGAACTTTTGCAATGTATTTGAAATAATTGGATTGTCAGATTAATTACGCGGCATTGGAAAAAAAAAAAACATTATGAAATTTCATCTTTGGAAAATACCTAAAGCGTAGCTCGTTCTTTTGGGGAAAATTTGCTTAATTTTTACTCTGTTCAAATGAACTTTTGAAAAAGTTGCACAATATATTTAGCTTTCAATCTATGCAATAAAATATTCTCTATCTTTCGCGCATGCGCAGTAAAATTATATTTACTAAAAATGCTCATATCTCACCGAATATTACACTTTTGAGTTTTATGTTTGAGAATAATATTATTTCTCTAATGTTTTGTCAATTTTTCGACAAGTTTTGTAAACTTTTATGGAAATCCGTTCTAGTTATAAGCAAAAAACTTGTAAAAAAAATTAGTAATTTTTGAATATATATATATATCTGGGTAAATAATTGCGCAATTCCCGCACTAAAACATACAAATATTGTACATAGTATGTGCAATAATGTATTCAACTTACAAGTTATTTGCAGCTTTTTGTGATACAGGGTGATCCAGAGTATTTTCACTCATCTTTAATTTGTGGTTGGTTCCCTAATTCGACTTTAGACTAAATCAATAATGGACAATATGAGTTTTTAAATGTTCTTTGCATGTATGAAGTTTCAGGACATTTCGTCAAGTATTTTGTTAGATAATCAAAAAAAAAATGTCCAAAAAAAGAAAATAAATAAATAAATAAATAATAATTAATAATTTGAACCCCTGCTGCATATACTAAAATTAAAAATACTACTCAGCTAATAAAAACAAAGGAACTAACTGAGCATTTTTAAACTTTATAAAAAGAAAAATACAAATTAAAATCTAATTCTTCAGAAATATAACAAATTTTATAAACGATGAAATTTTTTTAAAAATAAAATAAAATAAAAAGCCTTTCAAATTTGACGTATATTTTTTTACGATTTAAAATTCTTCAAACGCTTCCAATTAAATATGCTTTGAATGTTCTGAAAGCAAAAATATTTCTTTTAACTTTCTTTATTCAATAATTCTTTTTTGAAAGGAAAAGTTCTTGAAGCAGAAGTGTCAGGTAAACTCTTCAAACGCACCTGCTTTTCCCATTGTTAGTTGATAATTAAATGAAATATTGCTCAGGGCAAAAATTTACAAATGTCATTTAATCGGTATTACTTTTAAGAACTGAAAGAGTATAAAACTAGTTAATTTGTTAGTTTGTTTGGAACTTTATTTTATTTTATTTTACTTTTTTATTTTTTTTTTAAGTAAAGCTACAGCATTCGTTTTCTATAAATATTTTGTCAAAATTTACATTCCCCCCCCCCCCCCCCCCAGAAAAAAGCGTTCTTCCATAACAACGGTTTCGCGATTAGCTTTTTAAATGTTTTTTAATATATATATATATATATGTAATATAAAAATCCTCTAATTAGATCTTTTTATATTAATTAATATATTCTTTAATAATGATTCAAATTTGTTCTTTACAAATCGAAACTTTCATTTCCGCTTTATTAAAAATAACCGTTAGAAAAATTCTTTTTTTTTTTTAAATTATTATTATTATTATTATTATTATTCTAACGTATTTCTTCCAAATTGTCTTTTTCCCCCAGAACAAAAATATCCTTTTGGACTTGGTCAACGCCCTGTCTGAAAAGGAAGAAACCAATAGAAGAATTAAAAAAAGCACTAAATTACACCCTTTTTTTTTGATCACGTGACATTACGTCAGTAGGGGGAAAAAGTCCTCCGCCTTTTCTCCTTTTCCCCTCATATAAAAGCGTTTGCATCATTAAAATATTGCCTTTTTTCGTTTTAATTTTCTAAAGAGAATTATGTAATAGCTTTTCCATATTGTTTAAGACTTTTATCATGTAGTTACTAAAAGCATTGTACCTGGTTCCTCACCTACGTGGAAAACCCCAGCCTTATATTTTAAAATAAAGCTAACTGGTTAAATGACTATATGCATATATATATATATATATATATATGCAATCCCACAAAGCAATCCTGTTATGTGTGTAAGTAAACATAAAATGAAAGATTATTACTTACAAACTTTGAATAAACACCATAAAATGCAATAAACTCGCAACAATTGTTTCGGGTCGAAAAAACCACGACCCTTCATCAGGCGAACAAAGTAAGCACGAGTGCTGCAATCAAAGCGTTGCCGCTTTGATTGCAGCACTCGTGCTTACTTTGTTCGCCTGATGAAGGGTCGTGGTTTTTTCGACCCGAAACAATTGTTGCGAGTTTATTGCATTTTATGGTGTTTATTCAAAGTTTGTAAGTAATAATTTTTACAACGCCAGTTTTGTGATGCTTCTTTATTAAATAAAATGAAAGAGACAACTTAATTTTAAAATTAATTAGTAATCCAAATTTCAAAAATTAGTGGAGTTTTCAGAGGTGAAAATTACTATGAATCTTAGAAATTTAATTTTCATCATAAGCGCAAGCATTTCAGAAACGTAATAATATTGAAAGAAGACTAAATAGCAAAACGTAGGAGAAATCTTCAATGCCTTGAACGCCAAAGAGAATAATGGAACAGCAGACAGCTATTTCAGTAGCATTTAGCGTACCGTCATCATTGAATGATGACAATAAGCTTTTAATTTGATGAATTTCTAATGTACTGATTACGGTACGCTAAATGCTACTGAAACAGCTGTCTGCTATTCCATTATTCTCTTTGGCGTTCAAGACATTGCAGATTTTGCTCTTTTTTTTTTTTTTTTTTTTTAGAAATGCATTTACGAGTGGGTTGCAGTATATCCCCTGATATTGTCGTGTATTTTTCACCTATCTTATTTATTTTTGTAACCAAATCGTATGATTAATACGTCCATTACCCGGCTTCTGCAGTTAACGTAAGTATTATATTTGGCCAAAAATTTCGATATCCAGTTTTCCCCATATTTTCCTATTTTCAGTTCTGAGCCCAAAAAGTGTTGTTTGGTAATTGGTCAGTCAGTGTGTGTATGTGTATGGGGAGGGGAAGGGGATCTTCTGACTATCACATGTTTAAATTATAATTATAATAATAAATAAAACAAGAAAGAACAACGAAATTTTATGTATAAGAGATGTTCGGCGTACAGATGGTTTTATCAACTTGTGATGAAAATTCGAAAACTGAAAATGAGACATGGAACTCTGGAAGTGGGATCTTATTCATTTATGTTTGTATCTTAAAAACGACTGTAACAATTTTCTTTAAATTTTTATGTAAACCTCCGTTAGATGTCTTTTTGTATGTATTAGTTGGTTAGTGCAGGAAAATTGATAGGCTTCCAGATATTTCAAGAGAATTTTAGTTCTCAGAAACAGATACCTTAAAAAGCAGCTGTGCGGATTTTTTTCGAACTCGCCATATTAACTTCCATTCCGATGTCCTATTTTAGGTATTAATCAGTTTCCTGTTTACAAATGATTTTTGTAAGTTTTGATGAAAATCGGAAGTGAAATCGACAGTCTTTATCTCAAAAGAGGCTCTAAGAAATTTCTTCAAATTTACTCCATAAGAGCCTTATTAGATGTTCTTTCGTATATAGGAGTTGATTAGTACAAGAAAATCGATAGATATTCTTATTAGGTAGGCCCGATTTATACTTTGAAAAAGAGTGTCAAAAAATGAATTTACTAATTTTCTTTAAACTCACTGTATGAAGTACCATTTACGTGTCATTAGATGTTTGTATTAAATGGTTACTATAGGAAAATTACTAATCAATTTTATGTTATTTGACCACACTCTCTTCAAAAAGAGTTTATAAAATATGTAGTAGTGCTTAATGGAAAATGTGTGGTTGTTACACACCAGTATTTTTTAGGTATGATATTGTTTACAGATTTTTGCAAACTCAAATTTTAAGTCATAAATGGTAATACATAAGAGTCGACAATTATTTTCAAATATCGAAAAAATTATTAATAGTATTTTCTTATAGGGGAATGCCTCCTGTTATGGGCATTATCTGATTATGGGCACCCCACCATATCTTTTAACAGAAAGCAAATATGGTGGATTTGAGTACTGTCAAACTTGCATTAGGACAGTATGAAGTTTTTTGTGCTAGCATCAAAGTGACTAGACGAATCTGTTTAGTAAGTGCAAGCATCGAATAAAAAATCTTAAAAAAGGCAACAAAAAAGTAATTTGTGAATATTTTCAGAATGCGATAAGTCGAAGTGAATTAATTCAAAGCTTAAGTGTAATGTATATTCATGCAGTATATTCATTATATTTTGTGATGCAATATTGAATTCAGCCAAAATGTAGACCGAAAGTTGATTTTTTTTGTCATTATAAAAATGGCTGCCATTCGCGGTTGTGGGCATCTTCATGTAACCGCTTGTGTTTTTTTTTTTTTTTTTTTTTTTTTTTTCATTTAAAGCATGTTTTTAACTTACAAATTGTCAAACATGGTCGTTTATGTCAGCATAACATATTTTAATAGCGTTTTTATGTATTTTAGGACATTTTTATCCATGTCAACCCCGAAAAAGTCAACCGATCCAAAAAGAAATGGTTTTTAATGCGCTGGTTAAAGCCATTTAGGATTGCTTAGTAGATAAGAAATCCATAAAATCAGCTGTTCGAGAATGTGGATTTCCTCACAGCATCCGTGTCCCTCCAGAAGAAGCTTGGCAAAAAAGTAAATCAATTCCACCTGTCAAACTGCCGGCCAAGTGAACCAAAAATAGGAACACACAATATTTACACAATATTTTTTGGGTACACAATATTTTTTGGTACACAATATTTTTTGGTTATCGGGTACACAATATTTTTTGGCCAAAAATGACAACTTCACAAAATCGGTGATAATTTTTTTTTTTTTTTGGTTGAAGGAATCGATACAGGTACTTTATCAAACCTTAGCTAAAGGTTCTAGCTTTCTATTAGTATTCGTATGTTTGCATAATATTTACTCTATCAAAAGTTATAAGCCAAAATGAAAACTGTACCTACAACCAAAGACATTCCCCTATATATACATGTGAAAATGCATAGAAAATGACTGAAATATAAACAGGTATAAAAGGACCAAAATCGACGAAATTAATAAAACTGGTGGATCTGCAGATATGCCTCAACGTCCTATTTTCATCACTCATTAACCAATACATTTTATTTATTCCATATTATATGTATATATATATATATACTACACTGTAAAAAAATAACTATTACCAGCTGCAAGAAACTCTCTGTGATTGGAGAAAATAATTATTTTCTCCAATCACACAGAGTTTCTTGCAGCTGGTAATAGTTATTTTTTTACAGTGTAGAGATGGGATAAATAGTTACTTTTCAGTAATAGGTTACTTCGTTCCATACTTTTTTTGGTAATAGGTTTCTGAAACATATTACTTTTATAACCTATTACTTTTTAGTTTATATATGGCTAATGTTTTTCTAATCCTTTCGGGATGATATACAATATGTACATGTGTCCTGCATAGTGGATGCGGTTCATGTTTTTAAGTCCCAATGCTTTCGAATAGTAATCTTCACTTTATTTAAAACTGGAATTTCTTCAATTAAAAAAAAAAAAAAAAAAAAAAAAACGCTGATATGAAATAGTGGTAGAGTCAAAATTTTACACAAACGTTTGTCCCAATCGTGTAAACATAAGGTTCATTAAACCAATTCCTTTAAACACGAAAACAGAATATTTCAAATAATATCAAGAAACACGTACACCAGAGCCATTTCCTGAAAAAAGAAAAAAAAAAAAGAATTCTCATATTATAAGCCATATATGTAATTAATAAACAATTAAATAATAATAACAAATTTTTAAGAAATATCTTTAAGGCATCCCAAATTTTAAACTACCGAGTGACTGTTTCTTTCGATTTTCCGAAGAACTTGAACTTTCCATATTGACAAGAAAATTAGTGTTTTTCACTCATACATAGCAAACAGTCACTTTGAATATGTTTTCTAAAATTAGAAACACTTGTTTAAAAATATAGATTTTGCTTACAAAAATTGCATAAAATGATGTATTTTCTCAGACACTTAACTTTAACATAAGAGCATGTTTAACTATTCTTAACACCTTTATTCATTTTAAATCGTAAAAAATAATCTCAAGAAAAAATCAGATTAAAAAAAAAAAAAAAAAGTGAAGTAAAGCTAAACAGTAAAAATAAATAAATATTCAATTTTCTTCTCAAATTATTCTTAATTAAACTTAAACAATATTCTTGATAAAACCACAATAAATAAATGCTTCCGAACACTATCCCTATGCTGTATGTGATTACGCATTTTCAATTCCATCTGCTATAAGCAATTAAAATATAAACAAACACTCCTTCCTTTCAATTATCACACCCGAAACATCTGTTTCCAATACGCAAGCGAATCCAAACCTACCAAGTGTAATCCCATTCCTCACCTTCATGACGAAATAATAATCAACATCTAATAATCACCCCTTACCCATCTCATGTTAGCTGCTTAAATTAACACTATTTCGTTAAACCGTGGTATCAAAGTATCTCTATACCCAAACGATTTTATTATCCCATGAAAAATAATCAACACCAAATAAAATCATTTCTTAGTTAATATCAAGGGTGTTTAATATCAGCACGATGTTATTTGTCCTAGACGTTAAAATTATCTTGCTTATTAAAATTATTTTGATTGATATGTTTCCCAAGAAATATTCCGTAATGCATTCTAGAAAATATTCGAGAGCTCAGCTGTGTTATTTTTCTAACGATAATTTTATGAACATGGAAAGAGATTAATGACTGACAATATCATTGAGTAACAGAGCTGTATCAAACTCGTTACTGAGATACGCGTATTCTTTCAGACTTAAATTAACGAAACGGTATTCTGGAATTTGTCTCGTTTCTCGTTACTTGCGTATTCTATTACTATACCTTGCGACGCATGAATCTTATTGTCCAGATGCCGCAGAGCAAAGTTAGAACATTTGTGCGAGAAGTCTAATGCGAATCTTTTCGTTACCCGTTTATGTATGATGCTGTATGTAACATGTGGAGTGCGGGGATTGTTAGATGCGAAAAAATGGGTGTTTTATTCGTTACTCGGTGCTTTTTTCCTACCGTATGACGCGATTTGGACTATCAGTTTTTGTATGATTTGGATTTCGGTAGTAGCCGGTGTTCATAATATTGTTTTTGTATTTTGTAAATAAAATAAAATAAAATAAAAAGGTAATTATATAAAAGAAATAATTCAAGCTTTTTACTTGTATGATGGTGTATTATATCAGTTTTATCGCCACAAATTTCTTGTCTATTTCTCGAGCAGAGATAAAGTTGAAAATATTATTTTTTTTAATAGGATATTTTTAGTAATATATTACCGTGCTAATAGGCTACAATGCAATAATAATATTACTTATTATGATATGTAAAATAACACCCATCTCTAATATATACACATATACATGCATATATATGATTGACTCGCTACATAAACAGATACGATTCTGAGGAACATCTCGCTGTATCTCTCTGTCTATATCTATACGTATGTTTGTATATATTTATATATTTTCCTAGTAACTGATATCATTCTGTTAAATCCTTGTGACTCATAAATATTTGTACCAAATTTTATGAAAAATGATTGCATAACATATCGGAATTATTTTGTGCAATCTTGTAAACTAACTGACAATTCTATGCTCATAATTTTCCACAGAAAACCATGCTTTTAAACATTCATTGCGTTATATTTAATGGTGTGTAACCATGTTAAAAAGCACTTTTAAGAAATACCGTCTATAAACCGTAGTGGTATGGAATTCTATTGTGTGTCCCTGAAAAGGAGCCAGAGTTATTTTGTACACCAATAAAAAGAAAACTCCTAATCAATTGTTATTCATTAATATTTTACCCTAATTCGTCACCATTTGGATGATTACAGAATGACATTGGAATTCTTTTGTGCAATCCTCTAAATAAATATAATCTATGCGTACCTATTTTTTTTTTCCTTGAAGGAAACATGCTTTTAAGTATCTTTAAAATGTATGTTAGTTCCAATATGTCGAATGCAGCATAAACGCACTAAAATGCGCTTGGATAAAAATTTGTCCAAAGGCGATTATGTCACGAAATTTATTTGTTTGTCTCTGTAAACGAACCACAAACATTGTATACACCAGTAAAAACTATTTAACTTATTCTACGTTTTTCATGAATAATTGTTTGTAATTTGACAAAATTTCGATTATTACGTGACATTGTCGAAACACTTTTGCAGGGTCCTGTACATTAATTACGAAGCCAAATTACGCATATTTTCTATAGAAAACATGAGTTCAAATATTGCAGCACTGTGAGTTAATTTCATTTTGTTAAATGCAGAGTTAGTTAAAATTAGTTTAAACGAAATTTACTCATAGGCTTTAATGATAAGAAAACTTTAGTGTGTCTCTGTACACGATCCGTAATTAATATTGACATAAAAGACTATACAGCTACTTTTATACAGAGCCTGAAGGTGTGTACCAATATGCAAGTCAATCGGAGGATTTTTGCGGTCGCTACTGCGGTACGTACAAATTCTATCTGTAGGATGTAATGATAAGAAAAACTTTAGTGTATCCCTGTACACGAACTACAAATAGAATATACGCTCAAAACTATACAGCTAATTCCGCATGTCTCATAAACATGTTTACCAAGTTACAAGTCAATAGGATGATTTTTGCGGCTGCTATTGTAAGGACAGGTAGACAGACACACAAACAGACAGAATAGTCCGTGGGGCAAGAGCTGATATTGTTCCGTTTCGTTTCCTAAGTCACGCAACTACGCGCATGTTTGCACATGGGTTAAACATGATATTTCACTGAAAAATTTGCAGTGGCATTTGCACATTAATTTTTAATTCTGTCTGTCTGTCCGTCTGCGTGTACATCTTCGCTCTAACTCCTGTAAATATTCATCAAATTCCCTAAAACTGATATATGTTATTCAAGTTTAATAGAGGATGTTCCCTATTGAAAACAGAGTAAATATCACAAATGGTTTGTCTACAGGGACATTCGAAAGAATTCTAAATCATTACGTTCGATGAGAGTTATTTCTATAAACCATGTTTTAATAACTTTATTTTGCAAAAATCATAATTAAATTTATATTTATCATTCATATGCACAAAAAATGGTTTTCTGTAGCATTGATGATTTCCTATGAATAGCATTAAGATGTATGATTGATTTCTTTTGATTAGCATTAAGATGTACAGTGCCATAAAAAAGTATTCAGAAACATTAAGAGTTATAATTGGAAATTTAAATAATGGAATTTTCATTTGTATTAAGCAGTTTTAAAACATTATTTAAGACTGATTATTATTTGAATTAGTCTGTCTGTATGTCTGTCTATCCATCTAATTTTTCGTCTGTCTATCTGCCTGTCCGACCGATTCTAGCGTCTATAAATATTTTCAGAATGTCTTCAAAATCACTATGGTAATTTCCTATTTAAAAATAAATGGCAGATTTGAATTGTATACAAGGATACCCAAAAGGATGTCAGTGTTCTGTGTTTTTTTTTATAAGTCATATATAAATAACTTTGTACTGCGCAATCCTTAGTAAAATCAACTTTAGTTATTCATGTGCTAAAAAAAAATGTTTTCTATAGTATATGGTATGAATAAAGTTCAAATTTACGTGACTACAATAAAATATTCAGATATATTAAAAGCTTCAATAATTGCTAAAATAGATGATTTGGTACAATCTTTTTATAAACAATAAAAAGGGTAGCCACTTATTATGATCGTTTTGAATAATTTCATCAATAACTGTTGGATTATGGGTTGACATTAAACTTATAATCCGATAAAAATATATTCATTAGCAGAGGTCCAATAACAATGGAGCGTGGTCACTGTTTTTAGTTAAGCTTAATTTAAATCTAAAAAGAGCTTTGAGAAATAGAAATATTTAAATCAGAATTTGAATAACTTAACCTTATTCATAAACTTTAAATCCTTTCAGAAATTTAAATTAAGTTGGATCTATAAATAAGATAACTTACACACATATGATAAGGGAAACAAAACAGAATCATAGTTAAAATAAATTTAGTTTATTAAAACTAAAATGAAAATTTTGTTTAAAATAAAAACAGAAAATGAAATAGCCATTATGGCATTTTTACAAAACTTATTCAGCTTTTGCACCAGCTTAGTGCTTTTAAATCCTTCTGAAAAAAAAGAACTGAAAACGAACATCAGCCTCATACATCAGCTAGATACTCTCTATCTGCAGGACTGAAAAGAAACCAAAGAAGCAAGCAAGCCAGGAAGCAAGCGAGCAAGCAAGCGACTCTTCACAGTCTGACTGAAGTATTTATAGAGCATTTCCTCGTGACGTCAATAATTAATGGGCACCCTGGTGGATGGCAAAAGAGCTCGATTTTCCCGCGCCCACCATTGTTTTCAATTGACGATCCTAGTTTTATCATATGCTATTATTTTCGCTATATTTGTGTTTTTTTTTTAAATCATTCGCCTTATTTCAAAAAATTAATAATATTTCTTCTTTATGTTTTCCTATCAATTCATTTTTTATAGTAACTAAATATGGTGACAAATTGCTGTACAAACGAACATGCTAGACACAGACGTTGAAATAATTTCAAAGCATGCAACGATAAAAAATATATGGATCAACGCCATTAGAGAGAGAAATTACACTGTTGTACCTTAAAAGTGTGGATAACATCTTTAGATTGGTAAGAATTTTTTACTTACGTACTACATTTTTGCATCTATTTTTAATTTCTTGTGTGACTCGTTGACTATATCACGCAAGGCTTAATAATCATTTGTTGTGTTTATTTCATATGAAGTTTTATTTAAGTTGATTTCGTTATTTAAAATAAAAGTTGAGTAATATAGTATTTAGAAACAGAGCAGTGTTAAAAATTTCATCAGTTCTTACAGTTTACATAATTATTAATTTTTATTTTTAATGGTGTACGTACATATGTTTGACAAAAACTTGGTTTGGTTTCTCTATCTCTGCATAATTTTTATACTGTTCTGGGTTTTAAAAAAAACCATATTAACCATGCTTATGTGTTAATTTATTGTTGCTTCATGTACTTGAAATTTTGAACTTTATTTAAGTTATAATTAAAGAAAAACATATTCATGTCTTTTTATTAAAAATGAAAATGGGGAAATATCCAAATTTAGCAGATAACTCTTAATGAACGTTATATGAAAACAGCGAAATGGAAATAAAAATATGAAATGAAAGTAATAAACAGATTAAATAATGAAATATAAAATCGATGACACTGCTGAAATTTGTGACACTTTTTAAAAATTGATTGCTTATAAACTAATGCAGAAGAGAGTTAAAAGTTACATTAAAATTTAAGTAAATATATTAGCACCATCAGTGTATGTTACCATAGAAAAGTAAAATTAATCAATTTAATTTTCTTTCACTAAAATAAGTACTGATTAATTTGCATTTGTAAAACTTATAAAAAGCATTTTGATATTGTGTTTCATGTGAGAAAAATATGTTGCATAAATATTTAAGTAAAAATAATCACTATTTGGTTCAATTGTAATTTTTATCTTTTTATTTCCACTCTGCCATAGATAAACTAAAACATTAACTAAAGTTTCTTTTGTTAAAATATTTATATAGATTCATTTAAAATAAATCTTGTAAAAATATTTATAAATTATCTTTCATGTGGTTATACTAAATTACTTAAAAAAAAAAAAAAAATAAATAAATAAGTTATTTTAGTGCAGTTAGATTTTTTTTTTTTTTTTTTTTTTTTTTTTTTTTTTTTTAACTATCATTTACCATAGATAAACTAAACATTACTGTGATTTGCTAATGCTAAAATAATTAATTTTTCAAAATAGTTCTTGTAAATGAAATGACACATATCTTTTGTATAAAATAATAAATCATTATTATAATTTAGAGAAACTATAAATTTTCTTTACTGTTATCATAAACAAAACTATGGAAGAATTTCCCATTGCTAAAATAGTCATTTAAAGCGTCTTATGATAATTTAAAAACACTTTATTTTTGATATTTAATTATTATACGTGATATATTTTTTGTATAACTGATAGTTGAAAGAAAATACTGTATAATAAATATCTTTAATATATGTTTATCGTATTTTTTTTGGTATGTGTGTGGAGTTGGAGGATAAGATAAAGCTATTTAATATTTTTTTGTAGTTCAATCCAAAATATTACTTATAAAGGTGAAGCAATCCTTAGAGTGGCTAGCTTTATGGCTCTATAGTAGTCTATATTTTCAAATAAGTCACTTTTCTATATATATGTATACATATTTTAATTTCCTCCTGCTTTTTTATTTATTTTTACTCATATTTCAAGTACTTAATTCTTTAACATTCATTGGTTTCTCTCTCCTCACTTTCAAATAAGTCACTTTCAAAAGAGCGAAAGAAAAGTTGAAGTTTCTCTCTCCTCAATCCAACCATGAACTCTGAAAGTCCACACTGAGGCAGCCCTCCTACAGAAATATGAATGACCACCCTCTAAGGCACCCCTTCTGCAGAGGTCAACGACCATGGGTCACTGTAACTAAAGTCAAAAGCCTGGTGAGTGTCTAAATTGTGCGGTGTATATTAAAAAGCTGCACGATTGAGGCACTTCTCCCTGGCAATAATTTAGTGGACATCGATCACATCTAAGAAACACTATGTACAGGTAATTTTATATTTTCTTTTTCACTTAAGTTTAAATTGATTTTTTTTTTTTTTTTTTTTTTTTTACTGAAATGAATTTTTACTTGATTTCATGTTGTTGCTTTAAATTACTTCTATTGAATATTAATTGTCGTAAAAATGTTATTTTATTAACTTTTTGTCTTTTGTGTGTGAATTTGTTCAATCGGCTAATCAGATAAAACTTAATTGAATACTAAATCATAAAATCATTTCTTTTTTACAAATTGAAGATTATAAAATATATTTCTTACTCTAATACAATAAATTTTGTTATGCATTTAATTTCAATGTCTTGTCTTGGCATATAGTAATACAGTTTAATCTTCGTCTTTTTGATCACATCCCTGATCAAAAGATAGTTTTGTTATGACTCGCAGAGCTCAATTGTGATGACTATATTCCAGAGACACACCAAAGTAAAAGAGAACTTTTTGTTTTCTCTACTACTATTTGAATATAACTGTACTTGTAATTAGATGGTAATAAACTGTATCCAAACAGTAGTGAAAAAAAAAAAGGACTTTGTGTCAGTTTCTCAATTTATGTTAATTTTAATTATAAATTTAAATAACAGTTCAATGTATAAATATTTACACAACATTAAAAATGCCAATGTAAATAATATTAAGAGCAAACTGCAGTTTTCGTACCATATAGCATACTGCACTAAATACGTTGGCATTTTCAATGTTATATTTCTGTTTAATATCAAGTCTTATTACATATTTTAACTGTTCAATGTGCTAAAAATCTGTTGTTCAAATTTAATAAATAAACTTTGTCAGACGATACGAAAAAGTGAAAAAAAAAAAAATCATCTTACAAGGAAACATTCAAAAGGTGTCGTCTTCAAAAAATATTGAAAAAAATGTATGTGATTCTACTTTTCCTAAAACACCAGAAAGGGAAAACATTATCGGCTGAAATGAATTCACAAAAAATTATCAAAATTAAGTATATTTGGCGATTGATTTTGAATACTCAGCGAAGAAACAAAACACGGTTCTGTTCGTACATGGCAATCTCGGTGCTAGCAAACTGAACGCCTAACAGCACTAAATTGCCAAATAGGCTTAGTTTTGATAATTTTTTGTGGTCGCTGTAATTCATTTCAGCCGATATTTTTTTCACTTCCTGGTGTTTTATGAAAAGTAGAATCACATATTTTTTTCAATATTTTTTGAAGACGACACCTTTTGAATGTTTCCTTGTTAGGTAAACACACTAGCCTTAACCCTTCATCAGGCAAAAAAAGTTATGCAAGAGTGCATGAAAATGCCACTTATGTCTCCTTTTTTGCTTGATGAAATGTTGTACTATTATTTTTATCTAAAGCAGTTGGAGTATTTTTTATTTCATAATTTGTGTTTCATTACAAAGTTTTTCATTTATGAAAAAATTAACACACTTCAAAAGACAATCCTTTAAAATTTTATACTTTACAAGTGCTGCACCAAGAACTCAGTATGTGCTCGGTGTCAGTGAATACTGAGTAGGTATAAAAATTTCATTTTTAAGCCTTCTGGAAGACAGATCTTTATTAATAAATCAAACTATTAAGCAAAAAGCTTCTAGGTAAAACCACTCCAAAAAAAATTTCTGGACGGTGATTTTATTTTGATAAATTGCAGGATGCGTTATATTAGATTCTATTTCGTTATACAAAGTAAACAGTTCACTGATCTCTACAAAAATTTGTACATTTATTAACCAGACAAAAATCTATCTAGCGCTGCAACTTTTAAATCAGTAGGATAATTAGTTTGCAAGATATTAAATAAAAACCCCATTTTCACTTCAAAATTAAAAAAGAAAAAAAAAACTTCCTTACACATGAACATTAAATTTAAACCTGTTCACACAAAAATATCTGATAAAACTAATGTCATAATAGCTTTAAAATTTTATTTAACTTATTTATTTTTAAAATATTCATTTAAATTAATCGAATTGTCTTATAGGTTTTCCCCTTGATCCACAAACTAAAGTAGGCACAATTTTATTAAACAATCCCCTTGGCAACTTTTATTATCTTTTGCCAGTTTGGTGATGAATTAAAATGGCTATTGCAATTGAATAATAAAAAAAAAAACTTTTCAAAAATCGCCCGAGCAACTTAGGAGCCAGTTTTCAAATTTCGTTAAGTGGTCCTATACTAAAGCTGTTCCTTAATGTCAATGCATTTTTAGTCTATTCAATTCCTATTATTAGTTCACACTTTCCCTATATCTTGTACAAATCTTGCAATCGATTTTAAACTAACTTCCCGACTAGCTAGAAATTTGAAACTTTCAGGATTGCTCAGAACACGGTGACAACACAATACTTCGAAGTCCGATTTTCGAATTTTTGATTAGTTTTCTTACAATTAATTAAAATATGAAGATAATAACATCCTAATAGCGTTTCAATAACCATTAAAATATCAGCTATAATTTAATTGTTGCCAAAAAAAAAAAAATTACGAGTTAATTTTTTTTCGACATACAAATAAATACATTTAATTTAGAAATTTTTATTCATGAATTCATCAACCATGAATATTTATTTAAATCAAATTGGAGTGTAAAGGTTGATATTTTTATTTATTACCAACTATGCGAAAAATACCAGAGCCTGGAATCAAACCCAGGCACCTCCGCTTAACGCACGGATGCTCTACCGCTGAGCTACCCTGGCTGACAACCAGCTAGGTACTTCTCGCATAATATGCGTTGGCAAAGTCACCGAGTCTGCAAATGCAGATATATCAGGTGAGACAATAATAATCGTAGCACAACTCCATAGACCACGAAATTTTTAATTTAGAAAATTTCTAAATTAAAAATTTCGTGGTCTATGGAGTTGTGCTACGATTATTATTGTCTCACCTGGAATATCTGCGTTTGTAGACTCCGTGACTTTGCCAACGCATATTATGCGAGAAGTACCTAGCTGGTTGTCAGCCAGGGTAGCTCAGCGGTAGAGCATCTGTGCGTTAAGCGGAGGTGCCTGGGTTCGATTCCCGGCTCTGGTATTTTTCGCATAGTTGGTAATAAATAAAAATATCAACCTTTACACTATAATTTGATTTAATTAAATACATTTAATTAAACGTGAACATTAAAAAATTATAAAAAGTTAAATTATGCATATCACAAAAATTGACGTCATTATCACTTTAAAAATTTTATGCATATTGATAAGAGCTCTATGATTCATCAGAAAATTTAAAACATGGTATATAAAAAGTTTTTTTTTTAAATCTTATAATTATTTTTATTGCATTTTTCACACACGCTTTTTATTTCCTAATTCAAATTTAAAAAAAAAAAAAAAAAAAAAAAAAACTTTTTCGATAGTGTTTGTATGTAGGAATTGACTTAAAATTTTTTCTTTTTATATTCCTTGTTTTAAAGTAACCGTGTTTCTAATCAACATAATGATTCTCAAATAGTTGAATGTCATTTATAATTTCTTAACAGCTGTATATGACGGTACTTAACCATGACTTTCATTTGCTGAAAATAGGGCACAACTTTAGTATGAGACTCTCTTGGCGAAGTTTGTGATTTTTTTCTTTCCCATTTTTTATTCATTCTTCCAAATAAAGAATAAATTTTTATTTCTTTATTTCAATAAAGTGTTTTAGCAATGATAACAGTTTACAGTGTTACTTTTCGGGCACTTATTTTATTAGGCTTATTAATAAAGAAAATAAGCTTTTAAAAGATTAGCTTATTATTAAGAAGCTGTTTATAAGATTTAAAAAAAAAAAAAAAAAATGAATAAATAAACAATCATGCTTATGTTGTTGCAAGTTGTGAATTTTTCAATGATTTTTACTCTAACTTACAGTTTACAGAGAGCCAAAAATTAATCTTATAGGAGGAATACAGCTTTCAGATTGTTTTTGTTTTTCATTCATGATCAATTATAACTTGAGAGTGATTCATAATTTGATCTATTGTAGTTAATAATTTTGAATCTATTAAATGTGGGGTTCGAACTCAGGACTAGCTTGTCAGACTGGGAGTTCAGAGATTTTTCTGAAACTTACATGAATGTGAGCTAGGACTCTTTATAAAGAGACCCACGGAGAGGCCACCTATGCTTAGTGTCCTCTCATAGTCAATTTATGTTAAACAACACAACACCCTCCATTATATGTGATATGTGTGTATGTGGGGGGGGGGGGGTGATCTTTTAAGGATTTTCTTTAATGAAATCTTGTGTACAAATGCGAGTAATTCAGAAAATTGTGAAGTTTAAATTGACATGAACAATCAGTATAATATTCAATAATGGTAAAGGGCAAAACTGGATCGTGTTGTGTAGGTTGGGACTGATTGACTATGCAAGGTTTCTAGGCCATGTTTATGCAAGTTTCAGGGAAAACCCTGTAAAACTCCAAACAGCTAAGATGAATGTGACTTAGGATCGAACCCAGCATCTTCTCCCTTATGGCCATATCACATGAGGGATTTCGCTCAGCTTTTTTACTAAACACAGCATGCTAAATTTTTCTGAAAGACAGTCTAAAATGTTGATGACACACTGACCTCGAATCTTTTAAAAACCATTAATACACATTTCACTAACAGCGTTTAAAAAAAAAAAAAAAAAGAAAAAAAAAAGTAATGACTGCTTTCTTTTTTAGTTAAAAATACAAGAAAATTTAATTTTTTCTTCCGACAGTGCTCATGCTTAATATTTAATAGTCTAAATTAATGTTTTGAAACAACAAATTAGAGGTGAAATTGATAGTAAATTGACGTAGAAGAGTGTATGTATGGGAGGGGGATTTATTTTTTTTCTCCTCACAGGTACAGAGCTTCATCACATCTAACACACACACACACAGTCAGTTTCTGAATGGTCAAATCATGTTTAGAACATCTTTAACCCCTTGAACTGC
This sequence comes from Salticus scenicus, assembly GCA_963930645.1. Taxonomy (NCBI): domain Eukaryota; kingdom Metazoa; phylum Arthropoda; class Arachnida; order Araneae; family Salticidae; genus Salticus; species Salticus scenicus. The sequence continues at coordinate 334,400,063 of OZ005652.1, read as the reverse complement.
AATTTATTTTCAGTCAGCACTGCTCATGCAGACAATTTAATTTTCTTAGTTTTAATAGGTGGGATTCATATAGAAACTTACGGTTTTGTTGCTCAAATAATTTGTTATTATTAAAAATAATACAGTAAAACCTCTCTAAGTTGGACACCTACGGTTCCAAGAAAAAGTGTCCAACTTAGAGAGGTTTCACACATTTATATGAATGTTTATTGTTATATATACATATAAGAACATAATTAGTGTTACGAAATTCATGACAAGCTGGACTCATCATTTAAGTTCAAGGGGTTAAATATGCAATCCATTGAAGACTAGAAGTTGAAAGGTTTTACGAATCCAATACTTTATGAATATTGCAGAAAGTAAAAATATGTTTTTAAAGAATATTTCTTATGGACTTTCATATATTTTGATAGATTCTTGTAAAAAAGGCTAGAAAATATTTTTAATTTAGGATGCATAAGGTTTAACTTTCGACTGGAAAAATTACAATTAAAAATAAAAATATTTTTCAGCTCAATTTTCTATGAATAATTAAAACATTAAAAAAATTCTTTCAAATACAAGTTTCATGACAAATTAACTAAAACTTCTGATGAAGAAATTACTCGAATGTAAAATTATATATAAAAAAAAATAAGCTAATCGTTATATTAATAATTTAATCAGTCACCATATTTAAAAAGGTATAAATTTCCAAACATTCAATTGACTAACTAATTCAGTCCTAAATAATAATAATAATAATAAAGATTTAATTCTAGAATTATAAAAAATTCCTGTTAAATTTTAACATTTTGAGGTAAATAATTGACAAAATTCATAAATTAAATGCATAATAAAAATGGAAAACTTATTAATAAAAGAATAATTCGACAACAGAAAGGTATTATTAAGTATGACAAAATCTCGTAACATTACAGGTGCAAAATGCAATGCTATACAGCAACTACTGTATTCGAATAATATTCATGTTTTAGTTATAAAGTAATAGAATCCATAAGTATTATGGATACATTATTAAATAAATCACGTCGTGAATAAACCTTATGAAAATTTGATTACATTAATCATCCCATTTTTCCCCAACAAATTGCCTTCGATGGAACACTGATTGGCCTAACGGCCGATCGCTTTTTTCCTAAGAAATATGAATCTGTATGATATTATATCCTTTTATATGGGCTTCGTCGAGCTGAGCTTAATTTTTAAATGTATTTTTTATTTCAAACACATTCTGAAACATCTGCATAAGTAGAACGAAATATAAATGATTTAAATATCTCTATGATCAAAAACAGCCATAGTCGTTTGGTTTGGTTTGGTTTGGTTTGGTTTGATGAGTACTGAGATTTTTTGCTTGCCTCGAAGGCCGCTTATATCTCGAAATATCCACACCACAAGGGTTTACAAGTTTTTATTTAATACACAGTAACAAGTACACAATATTTTGAAGACATAAGACAACACAAACATCCATGCCCGCACCAGGATTCGACCATAGTCGTCAATGGTCGTCAATGGTGGGAACGAGTGCTTTCTGCCAACCACTACCGAGAGTTGAGATGTTTGTTTACAAACAAGGAACTGCCCTATACTCCTTCCAAGTACTTGTATTTTGTATTAGCATACTGACGCAATGCGCCCTCTGGGGAATTCTGTTGAAGAACCATTTAGAGATTCACTGCAGTTGCGGCTTGCGTTGGAGGAATTTGAATTCAGAAGAAATGAAGCCGCTGCGATCATCACGGATTCGGTCACATGGAGTCAGAATGAAGAAACTGGGTTATTTTTCCGATGGAAGTCCAATTGTCAATATCTGACTGTCTCGTATCTTGACAATGACGAATAAATAATCAATTATTTAATAAGAATAACAAATAATATATATATATATATATATATATTGTAATTCAAAAAATCTGCAGAAAATATTAGCTTATTTTTCTGAAGATATTTTATATTTTTCTTCTAAAGGCAAGAAACAAATCCTCAAGCATTTGTCATTAGGAATGACAGTAAGATATTTAACTGGATCTGCAAGACTAATTAATCTGTTGAATAGTTTAGCATACTCTCTTTCTCATACTCTTAAAAATATGGCTTGCTCAAATGCAGTTGGTTTCAACTCTTGCTTTGGACAACATTGATTTTACTAAAGAAACTTTAGACGGTAGAAAGCACCGTACATAATACTAAAGGCACCAATGATACAAAGTAGCTATATTGATTTCTTTGAGAAGAAAAATTTAAAGATAAAGTAATGAATTTACGAAAATGGAGATTAAAGATCGGAAGATAACAATTAATTTTCTGAAAAGCAGAATTAGTTGTTAGAAATATATTTTATGTAATATAGTGTATGTAATATTCCTTTAATTAAATACGTTCTGGTTATATATATATATATATATATATACAATCCGTTTATATTACTGATAAGTAAAAATATATGAGGAGCAAACATTCAAACCCTGTTTTCTCCTTCGGATACAATTTTCCAGAAAACACAAAAAACTAATAAAATAAAAAATAACTAAACTTAAACCCTAATTATCATTTTTCAGATATATTAAGAGTTACTAGGGGGACATATAGATATCTAGGAAGATATGTAGACATATATTATGTTATGTTAAGTTTAAAGCAAACTCACTAACTCATTTTTTTTTTCATCTTGGAGAAAACACAGTTTGAATGTATGCTTCTCATATATACGATGAATAAGCTCACCTTTAAATATTTTTGCATTTTCTTTTGACTTGAGTATACCGTTCATAAATTCTAGCAGCGCAATTGCTGCAATGTATATATATATATATATATATATATATATATATATATGTGTGTGTGTGTGTATTTATGCATTCTACTACTGTTAGAAATATATTGTATGCAATTACCTTATTAAAACAATTTCTGACAAATATATATGTAAATTATATAATTACTTTATAGTATAGATCAGTATATATATATATATATATATATATATATATATAATGAATTAGTTCATCTCTAATTACTTTCATTGCATTTTATTTTGACTGAAGTATACCGTTCATCAAGTCTCACAGCAAAGTTACTGCAATATATATGTATATTTTATGCATTCTACAACTTTTTAACAATATATATGGATAAATATTATGTTGTCTTTTATTATTACTGTATTTATTAAGATATTAACGTTATTAAAAATACTATTATTTAACTGTATATTTTGCTGAACTTTGTGTTTCAAATATGAATTAACACAATTTACTGCTTTTGCGTGAAAATATTTTATAGTTACCCTCTATTTCATTTGAAGATAATGCATGTAGTGCAAAAAGCATTTTTTTTTTTTTTTAGATATTAACTAATTTTAAATATCTAGAGTATTATTTTATTGATTGCATTATTTATGTATAAAAAGGGTGGATTCTTAAAAAACTATCGAAAATTTTTCATCGATTGCATAATAACATCAGTAAAATTACACATGTATTATACATCATTAAGATTACACATATGTATACTTATGCAAATTAAAAAAAAAATTGAATATAATGCATAAATAATTGTATTCGGAAGTAAATAGAAAATATGAGGAATTTAGTATGTATTTTGTTTCAAAATAAATGCGCTTTAAAAGTAAAAGTTATTTAGTTGTGTAATTATTTGGCATTCTCTTAAAATGCATTTAATTTACATAGAAAAAGGGTCACTTTTCATAGTTCTTTTCTCTTTACAACCAGTTTTAAAATATTTCTATTATCCTTCAATAGAAAAAATAAAATTAAGTATACTGTAAAATGTTAAATATAAATTTTTAAAGCGTTCAAACAGTTTTTTATGAAAATATTGCCATACGACTTTTTTGCTTGTAAAAAAATTATGTGCATGTATTTTTGGGGGAACATTGTATTTTTCTACTCCATATGCATCTACCTTTTACAAAAATAAGCATTTCTTTGTTATCAGATGTGGAAAACGAAACTTAATTTTTAAGCATAATTTGGTCTGTCGTCCCACGGACTAGAACCTAAAATCTTTCTGAGTCTCCACCTGGAGGCCTCTACTGACATTTCGGCAGTTAAAGAGCAGATTGAAAAAAATCAAGATTAGACGGATTTGTATGTATTATACATTAGATACAAAATAAAATAAAGAAGATAATCATTCAATGTAAAAGTAGACATGTTCCTCAAATGAAATAAGACATTAAAAAAAATTACTTTATCCAAAAATGAAAATTTCAATAAATTACAACAGATGAAAATAGAAAATCCAAAAATAGAAATCAATGTTTCTGTAGAAGGATCACTTCATAAAAATTGGTAATTTTACTATAAGTTTTAAGTACTGGTTGTCAGCCCTGTTTGTTTCAGTCATCCTGATTACTTAAGTGTCTAATGAGTGCAAATAAAGACAAGTCATGTAAAAATTAACGTTCTTTATTTTAAACGTTAACGAGGAGGAATCTTCAGACTTTCACACTCACACACATGTGTTGAACTTAATTAAAATTAACACTTTCGCGACCGTATGTTTTTGTCTTTTTGACAGTAAGGTCCGCCTGTGGGCGTTATTCTCCCAAGTTATAATATTTCGGAACAAAATTTTCTGAATTAACATTTGTATTACAAATGGATATACATTATAATCATACTCTGTCTAATCGAAGTATTTGTATTCATAGCATATTGATTGTACAAATATGAATATTGTGTATATTTTAAGAAACAAATAACATAAAAATTACAAAAGAAACGCCCACTGGTGGAGTTACAGATTTTCAAATAACATAAATCTGTACTTACTTAAATCTGTACACTTTCGCGACAGCTGACGTACGGTCGCGAAAGTGTTAAGCATATCTTAAATCTTAAGAAACTGTAAAATAACGAGTTTACCAGACTTGTATTAACTCTCGCATGTGAATTAGCCTAAGAAACGAGCTCCCATAAACCATATTTGTAAAGGATAAACTCCGACGTTATTCCGAATCACTTTAGTAATATTTAGAAACTTGAATATTATCGCCGTCAAAATATTTCATCCCCAAAACGCAAATTTCTCTAATTCAAAAACCTCATTCTCATTCTAAAGAAATAAGATAGAGAACGGTTCATTTCATTTTCTCTGAAATATCCATCCTAAAAATGCCTATATCCAACAGAATACGAAAAGCTTATCTTCGCTGGAACCAAACGACAAGTTAAATTCGAATAACGACAACCTTCTTTTACAGCAACCCAAAGGCCCTCCGTGACCGAGTAGTTATGTCACCACACTGCTAATCGCCTTCGAGCGTAGGAGAGTGGGTTCGATTCCCGCGCTGGCCCTGGGTGTTTTTCCATTTCTTCGTAATATAATTATGTTATGTGCTATCTGTAATTATCTGACGAAGATTTACAAGCGGTCTACAAGTCAAGCATACAATCTGATGTACTGTACATGTTATCAATAAATCAACCCAACACTTCAATGCTCAATTTGACACTTTCGCCGAGACTATCGCCAGCTAACGCTAGATCCAACTGGTGACTTTAACTCTTCCAACTAAACACACAACGGATAACTAGACGCGATTCCGAGCAATTGAAACCAAAACCGATTGCGTGAGGCCTCACGCCTTACAATGTTAATAAAATAATGAAACTGATTTCCATTAAAACTTTTATCGTTTAAATTATTGAAAACGGGTAATTAAGTATGGAATTTTATTAAAGTTTTCTGAATTCGGTAACTTATCACATATATTTAATTTTTTACCACATTGTGATATGAAACGAATTTTATAGGAAAGCTACAGTCGGTAACAAAAGTATCCGAGCACTAGCAAAAATTTCTATGTAAAAAAGTCGAGTTAATACTGTTTTGCTAAATAAATCCTTGTCGAATCATGTTCTTACACTGACTAAGAACATGATTCGACAAGGATTTATTTAATGAAACAGTATTAACTCTACTTTTCTTACATAGGAATTTTTGCTAGTGTTCGGATACTTTTGTTACCGACTGTATTATGTTATTTTAGAGTGAGGAACAATAACACTAGAGGAAAAATAACTTTTTGTGTGTGTGTGCGTATGTGTCTAAAATTTTTGAACTGATTCTGAATATTTTGATGTCGCTGGCTCTGAAAATACCATCCATTTTGTATATCACAGCGCTAGTTTGTGAGATATAACTATATTTATAATTAACCCTATTGCTATTGTTTTTATTATTATTACTATTATTATTATTATTATTATAAAAATATAATTAAACTCAATGAAGGATGCTGAGAGAACGAAGAATTTTAGAGACGAATTTCATTGGAAATTATAAGGCTCCTAACTATGAAGAACCAGTGGAGATTATATTCACTATTTTTTGTGTGCTAGGCTGTAACATAAGCATAAAACTGTACTACATGCTCAGTCATTTTGACCAATTTCCACATTGTTAAAAGTATGGTTACTTTGTCATGTAATGTGGATAACCTAAAAAAAACTAAAGATGATGAGGGAAAACTGAAAATATTTTTGGTTTTTAGTCTCACTATGTGTATTTGGTTGTAACATGAACATAGAATTACACTCCCTGCACAGTTATTTGGACCTATTTATATATTTTTAAAAATATGCTTACATTTACATTTAACGTAGATATAGTTTTTTTAAAAAAAAAAAAAGAAAGAAAGAAAAAACTGGAGATAATGAGGCAAAACTGAAAACATTTGTGGAATCAGTGATCCAAATATAAACAATAATAGGTCGAAGTTATTAGGCACCAAAATCACTCTTGACCAGTGTAAATAATTAAAAGTACAAAATAAAGATTAATTGTAGTCAATGCAACAAAACTTATATTATATACTATATATATATATATATATATATGTATATCTGTATATACATTTTGTTGTTGTTAATTTATATCAACAACTCACTCTACCAACCAACCTACAATACCATCCAGCATACGTATGTGTATGTGTTGAAAATTCTCTAATGTGTCATTCTTTTTAAATTTCATTTTACAGCAAAATTTTATAAGCAGTATGATCTAAAATCCATGTTGCATAAAAAGTATCTACGATATTTTAATCAACGTCCATCTTGTCTAATGGACGGCTTAAAAAATCCTCATAGCAATAAAAGATTATACTTAACATAACTGCGGATATTATATTCGGTTTCCATAAAACGCCTTAAGCAAGTAATGAAAAAAAGTCCATTAAAAATCAACTGAGTTGTTTCAAATAACTGCTTTACAATAATTTCAATAATAGTAGCAATCCGAAATTTAAAAAAAAAAAAAAAAAAAAATTATTAAAGCTTAGTAATTACAATTATTTAACAAAATTTAATATGGATATTTATATCCCATTTTAATTAAACTAATTTTATCCCATCTGCTTTCCGACTTAAACGATGTTATATACAAATAATAAAAATATTATTCAAAATATAGATATACAAACATACTAATCGCTCATTAGTTGGATTAATTTTTTTTTAAATTTGCGTGAAAATTTAAAGTTAATTTCATCTAAACATATCCTAATGCACGAAAATCTGAATTTAAAACCATAATTTTTACATCCGAATGAACTGTGTTTAAATATTTCATAGCTTAAATAAAAACTTAACAAAACTTTATGACTGAAGAATAATGATTCTCCTTTATGGTGAAAATTATTTTCCATTAAATAAATGAATTTAAGCTGTAAAATTAAAACTTCTTTAAAAGAATTCTAGTTAGAAAATATTCTGAATATGTGCGTTTAGTGCAGCAAACAACACTTCTTTAAAAGTCAAAAAGATCATTTATTCAAAAGATTATTTAAAACTTGACAAGATAAGGTTTTAAATAAATGATTCTAACTTATGTTCTTTCATAGGTTTGTAATTACATTTGCTAGAGATAAAATACATAAATTTGCAACATATGGCAACAAATTGTTTAACTTGCGTGCCATCATTTGAAATTTAGTTGTTATATTTTGCATTTTAAAGCATGGCATAACAAGCAAAAAAGTGAATTTTGCGATTTAATTTCTTCTCAAATTAGAACTTTTTTTCTTTTAATTTTAGATAGTTATTTGAAAATATTATTTAAATTTAATTGCAATTTCTGTAATATATTATTTAGAAATATTATGCGATTTTGGAGTGCAACGTATAATTTAAAGTTAAAAGTGCCTATGAATTCTGCACAAACGGTATCATTTTTTAAAAGTTGTATAGAAAGAGAAATTTATTTTAAGGAGGCGATTTAATTTTTTATTTTTCCGGGAAGTAAAGGATCGTTCTATGTTTTCATAATGCATTTAAAATGATTTATACAATATAAGATATATTTTTCGTGGTCATTTTATATTTTATTTGGTTTTAAATATTTCCATTTAATAGTTTACGCCAAAACTGACAATTTTAAAAGAGATTTTTTCGGGTGTTATAAAGTACTTGCTAGTCATTCTAATTGATATTTTTTAAAAACAATAATTTTGCTTCTTGGAATAAAATAACAATTTAAGCCGAAAAATGAATTTTTAAATGTCAAACATACATATTTGTATGACACAGAATTCAATAATATTATTTAACTGAGCATTATTTAATAGCATTTAACTGATTGTTTTTTTTTCTTTTTATTATTAATATTTACGCAGCATGAATGTTTGCGTATATTTTTTATCCAATAGAAATTATTTTACGTAATTTTGAAAATACCAAAAAACTCCACAAATATTTAAAATGGGAATTTTTTTAACTGTATAAAGCATTTAAATGCGGTGAACTTTCGACTATCAGCAGTCTTTCTTTAGTTTCTCTTTTTTTTTTTTTTTTTGAAGATTAATTACGGTGTATAATGAACTAGGTCAACAATTAAACGTTACGCTCACAAAAAAAAAAAAAAGAAAGAAAGAAAGAAAGAAAAAGAAAGAAAGAAAAAAGAAAAGAAAGAAAGGAAAAGTGAAAAATCAATATTAATGAATGAGCAAGGTGAAACTGGAGGATTAGATGTGGTTTTGGAGGAGAGAGAGGAAGAAGTAGAGGATAAGTCTGGAGAGGCAAGTGTGGCTCATAAGGGAAGACTTATTCGATATTTGAGGAAACAAAATTACTTATTAACCATAATTTTAAAAAAGAAAAATACAAATGAAAAGAGAGGTCAGTAAACAATAGACCAGAGAATTGCTGTTGAAAAGAATGAATAAAAATATTTGTATAAAACCTAAGTTTTTGCGAAACTTTGGCGAAAATTGTTCCTGGTCGATATAATACCGCGACCCTTCCTGTAAATAAAAATTGCATAAAAATATTTTCGTGATATGAGTCACGTTTGATTATATTGCAGATTATCCACGGAATTTTCTTATTGTATTTTACCGAGACGCAAAATTCTAAGTATAATCGAATGTACAGGGTGTTTATAAAGTCCCGGACCCCTTTTGATGTTTAATAACTCATAAAATAATGAAGATATAAACAAACTTATGGCATTTATTGATGGAATAACTCATATATTTTCTTTTCAGGTTTGAATATATTTACTTTTGTAAATATCGTCTGCGCGTGTGGTTAATTTCAGATAATTTCATTTTCCAGTCCAAATATCTGTACTTTTCTAAATATCGTCTGCTTATTAATTTCATTTTTCTCTCTTTTGTTTTTGGCAACTATTGCAATGTTATGTTTACTTTTGATGTGATGTGTTTGTTCTATGTAGTACTTTTGTATGTGATGTTTTATTCGAGCGGATATTAAGGAAAATGCATACACCACAAGAGAAAGCACAGATTTTATGGTGGTACATAGAAACTAAAACTAACTAGAACCGCTACCTGACGTGAAATTGACTATCGACTTGATATTCTCCGTGCGACGAAGGGGGCACACGTGGAAGTTCATTGACAAGGGTCATAAAACTTTTTGAGTCTATCTAACCATTTATGTTATTAATTTTAATCTATCTTTATTATTTTATGAGTTATTAAACATCAAAATGGGTCCGGGACTTTATAAACACCCTGTATACTGCATTACGAAAGTAGAATTATAAAATCATAAAAAATAGTTATTTTTCTTTTATTATTATTATTATTATTATTATTATTATTATGCTTTGTCAGTAAAACCAAACTTACAGTGTCAACCCGATTTTTGAAAATTTTAAAAAGCATAGAAACAACATAAAAATTCCTGCAAATACGAAGAAAAAGAAAGTAAAAGGCCAGAAAAGAACTGAAAATGAACTAAACAACGTTTTGTATAATAATGTTCTATTATTCAATAATAATATTAATTTTCTCTTACAATTAAAAATTTAGAAAAGTTACCAAAAATTTCAAACTCTTCTAAAATGTTCATTAATTGCGCTTCTCATTAAAATTTGGTATTTCAAAATTAAATGGCATTAACAAAATTTAGTGCCATAAAAATGTTTAAGTTTTATTTATAAATCATAATAAAATTCAATTTCTAATATATTGATTGTATGATCAATAATAACTGGATCTAACAAGGAAATATTCAAAAGGTGTCGTCTTCAAAAAATATTGAAAAAAAAAATAATGTGATTCTACTCTTCATGAAAAACCAGAAAGTGAAAAAATTATCGGCTGAAATTAATTACGGTTACGTGCTAACTCCGACGTGCCATCTCCGGACATAGTCAAAGTCCCTCTTTGTAAGGGATTAAAGTGTTGAAAAATTCCCATTTGCGCGACCAGAAATTGCAAGACCGGGCTTGCAGGGGATTTCGTCCTTTTTGACTTGATAATCTGAGAACGCCTGTAAGTCTGTTCCGCGGCAATCCCTACCACGGACGTAAAAAGGAAAAGGAAAAATAAACACTGGACACCCCTACGATCGCTGGGCATGAATCTGAGAACGCCCGTAACTCGATTTTGCAGCAATCAGTATCACGCACCGCATGCGCGTAGCCAGGGGGGGTGCCCTGGGTGCCCGGGCACCCACCCGCTCACGCACATACATTCAGTATATTTAACAAAAACATATTGAAAACTGAAAAAAAAAAAAGATTTGAAGGTTAAAAGAAAAATTGTTATTACTAATACCAATGATTCTATGCAACAGAAAGACACTTTCTTAAACATGGTGGTAAAATATATTTTAAAGAATAATCTAAATTGCTCATAAATCCAAATTTACTTGCACATTTCTGACAAAAATTTGCAAAGTAACTTTTCTTGGTAAACAAAAAAATAAAAGGAAATTAGTAGTTTGTTTTTCCTTCAAGGAAAAGCAGGAAAAGAAGCGATAAAAGGATTTAGTTTATTTAAACTCGTGTCCTTAACAGAAAGTCAAGTTTTTTTTATCATTTCTTTTTAATAAACATTTTTTTAAACTTTTTCTTACCCATACATGTTGGAGCAAAAAAAAAAAATAGCAAACCAAATCAAATTTGTAACTTATTACTGCAAGAAAATGTTCCTTGAAATTGTAACTGAGACAAGTGATGGGGCGTGTTTAATTTGTAACTATGCTGCAAGTGTAAAATTTATGACAAAAAGTGATAACAGCAGAGAGATTGCTCTTTTTTATTTTCCTTTTTAGTTCAAAAAAAAAAAAAAAAAAGCGCAGAATTAAAAAAAATTTTTAGTGTGCATGAATTATGTTTTTTGCTGCTGAAGAGATTTTTTTTTTTTTTAGTTGTTGTTTTTTAACGATTTGCGATCCAGTTTTTGAATATGAAATAGTTTTTACAATAGTACTTCTTGAGGTCCGCTCATTTGTATATCCAGGTTCTTGTGGGTAGTCTGCATGGGCATAACTCAAAAGCAGGTATTGGCAGGAAGTCTAAAATCGTATTCAATTTATATCATAGTGATCGTATACTATGACATGCAAAAAGTTCAAATGCATTATTGTTTAAGTACAAAATTTCTAATTGTACATATCAACAACATTTTTGAAGTGAACTAAACATAATGAAACTAACATATTCTATTGATACAAAAAATTTTCGTATAAAAGATTGTAAAAAAAGTTAGGTTCCATTAAAAGCATTCATACCAAATTACATTGCGTCCAGTAAAAACGTTTAAAAATGATAATTACTTTCCCTTACAATGAGTTACAGAAAGTATTATTTACGGGGTCGAATTTTCGAAACTAAATATTTGCGATAATTTCAGGTTTTGAAGTTCTTTGAACGCAAAATTAATTTTTTTAGTAATTGTTGATTTGAATGCATGTCTGGTATCATAATGACTTAGCGGGTAATTTTTTTCCGATTAAACTGGTCTGTGAAATCGTACTTTTCAAATTTTTTATGTACTGCGTTGGGTGTCTCTAATGTGTTTTGATAATCTGAATTCAGAAAAGATTTTTTTTTTCTTATCACGTAAGAAATTTTCACAAAGTAATGATGAAAATCGGAAGAATTCGTCTAGAAGTTATAACAAATTCGAAACAATTTATATAAAAAATGCATTGAAATAGGCTTTTATTTACACATTATCTTTTAAATGCATATCTTCACATCGAATCTCCCTTTAGAGCAATTTACCTTGAGCAAGGCTTGAGGGTCTTGTATGTGTGCGTGTGGGGAATTCTCTATACAGCATGCAACAATATTCTGCTAACATGTTGAAAATGTATCGTCTCTGATACTTGCTTTAAATTTCTTTGATGTCTTGATGAAACAGCTCTCCTTGTTCTTCACTCACATCACCCAAATTTTCAGGGAAATAATTTAAATGGGAGTCGAAAAAAATGGAGCTTTAAGCTCAAACAATTTTTTTTTTTTTTTTTTTTTTTAATGAGGGAAATTTTTAAATAGGTTTTCCTTAACCAGCATCCAAAAATATATCAGAAAAACATATCAACCTGAAGAAAAAAATTTCTTCGTCGGCCTGTCTTATTTGCTATTTAAAAAAAAAAAGACAACACTGGAAAGTTCAAATTAGTATTGTTAATCATATCATAAGCAGACTTTTCTTAAAAAATTTTACTGTGGGTGAAATGTTCTTTGAATCATTTTAAAAATATTTTTAATTTAAGCCTAAAGTAAATGTTTTCAGAATGCAGGAATAGTAATTAAACAGAGGGTTTTGAAGGATGCAATAGACATGCTTCCCCTTCACAAAAATACATGCCAAACAAAATTGTTTCTAAAACAATTTTCAACTTTTTTAAAGCACCTCAGAAATGGTCGGTCAAGTATACAATATCTTATTTTTGTGACTAAATGCCACATTTTATTTATTTAATTATTTTACCTTATTTAAAAGCTATCACTCAAACTTAATAATAATAAAACATTTTATAATCGTTTGCATTACTTTTGAACATTGACAAACGATTTGTAGCTGAAAATAAATTATGTATTTATGAACAGACGATTTTGTATTTGTAATTAATAAAGAAAAAAAAATATTAAAAATTAGGCTACAGTGTAAATATTTATTCGGATTCCTTCTTCTCGGGAAATTTTATAAAACAATTTCCTCTTTCCTGAAAATCCTGGATCTGGAGAAGGCGGTGTATAATTCTATTAAAGCTGAATTGAATGAAAAAAGAAACGAAAAAATGTTCTGGAATCATGTGCAAAAATGTGAAGTACTTGATAATTATTCCAACCAAAGAAAAAGAGAGAGTTTGAAGAGGAAGCTCAAGACAACACAAAAAATACAAACATCAAAGAAAAGTATGCGTAAAATATGCTCCATTATTTAGTCTTTTAATTTTTTAAATAGCAAAGTCGTTTATTTTGTATGGGTAGAAAATTTCCGACATTATGTCATGATGATTTTTCGTGCTATTTTATTAATGAATGTTTCTGGATTCGATTATGTATGCAATTTTGAATTGTGGTGGGTGCTAGAAAATATTTTCGGCTGATGGCCAGTGCACGGTCGGATAGTGAGACACCACATTAGCTTTTTATCCATCCTTCATTTTGATACATTTACTTTGCAGGGATTTTCAGTGCAATTTTATTGGTAAGTGTCCCTTTTAATGTTTTCATTTTACTTTATGCAATTTTTCAGGGAATTCTTATGTACAGTACAAATTCGTAAATTTATCTGGCTAATGGTCAGCTCTTGGTCCGGTCTGTGGTGTGTTTCTACGCTTTCCACAGTTCGATACATTTATTTTTGCAACTTTTACACACATCACATTTTTATATTATGGTACACACAGCAGTTTATTACAACCTTATTAAGAAGTATCACTTTAATTTTACAGCGAATACCCGTTTGTACTTTTCTGTTTGAAACTAACATCACAACTACAACAATACAACAATGTTTTAAAATATAGAAAATAAATGCTATTCATGAATATGGGAACGAATAAAATAATAATTTTTAAAATGTATCTACAAGATTGTATTAATTTAATATATATATAAATATATTTAATTAATATATATATAGGTTCATAATTTGAAACTGGTAAAAAAATTAAATGAGATTATAAATAAACATATCATTATAATTCTACTTTATTACTTTGTGTGCGCAATTTAAGTTAGATAGTATAAGTTTTTCCGTAGTTTAGTTTTTACGTTTTCGTTTATAACTTAAGGCTTAAGATTTTTAATTAACCTTTTAACGTTCATTGGTTTCGTACTGAAACCAAATATTGGACACCATTCAATATTTTTTATGCAACATTCTTTCCTTGTTTTAATCAATTTTCAAACTTCTGTTCCTTTTCTGTTAGACGGATAGCGGCACTACTCTGAAAGTCCAAACTTTTTCAAATGATATTTCAAAGGAAGCCAAATGCACCGATTTACGCTACCAAAACTGCAATCTGCATTTAACATTTTTTTACAATGTCATGTTTAACGTTGTGTAAATATTGATATTTCTGTTCTGCGTCAAGTCCAGTTATTTATTCTAAGAGAAAGTTACTTAATTTATATGTTAAAACGTACATGTGTTAACTTGTGTAACTTTTATACATGTGTTAAAACGCACACATGCATACATACGCGCACTATCTTCATAATGTATTCATATTGTAACTTTTAGTTTAAAATTTGGGCACCCCCCCGCTCGGAAAGCTGGCTACGCCTATGCGCACGTATGTTCGCTTCGCTCACATGAAAACAAAACAAAAAAAAAACATCACTGGACAACCCTGCCTCACTGTGCATGAATCTGAGAACGCATGTAACTTGTTTTTGCAGCAATCAGTATCACGCACGTATGTTCGCTTCGCTCACATGAAAACCAAAAAAACATCACTGGACACCCCTGCCTCGCTGTGCATGAATCTGAGAACGCATGTAACTCGTTTTCGAAGCCATCACTATCACACACGTATGTTCGCTTCGCTCACATAATCCCCCCCCCCCCCAAAAAAAAAAAAAAAAAAAAAAAAAAAAAAAAATCACTGGACACTTCTACCTAGCTGTGTATGAATCTGAGAACGCATGTAACTCGTACTATTCTTGTATTTTTACTTTATTCGCGCAAATGGGAATTTTTAAAATTACTTAAAACTAGTAAATTTATCGCCAAAATTCAACTTAGCTACATTTCCGGTCAATAGACTTTAGGGAGTGGGCCAAGTATAAAATAATCCTTTTAAGACACATTCCTTCAACACTTTAATCCCTTAAAAAGAGGGACTTTGACTATGTCCGGAGATGGCACGTCGGAGTTAGCACGCCACCTTAATTACAGCGACCACAAAAAATTATCAAAATTAGGCATATTTGGCGGTTTCACACTGTTAGGCGATTGATTTTGAGTACTTGGCGGAGAAGCAAAACACGGTTCTGTTCGTACACGGCAACCTCGGCACTAGCGAACTGAACGCCTAACAGCGCTAAATCGCCCAAAGTGCTTAATTTTGATAATTTTTTGTGGTCGCTGTAATTCATTTCAGCAGATAATTTTTTCACTTTCCGGTGTTTTATGAAGAGTAGAATCACATTTTTTTTTTTTTTTTTTTTTTTCAATATTTTTTGAAGACGACACCTTTTTAATGTTTCCTCGTAAGACATTTAACTCCGACAGTATTACTTTTGCGATTTTACTTTGAAGTATAAATCTTATTCTCTAGCAAGGAAACATTCAAAAGGTGTTGTCGTCTTCAAAAAATATTGAAAAAAAATATGTGATTTTACTCTTCATCAAACACCAGAAAGTGAAAAAATTATCGGCTGAAATGAATTACAGCGACCACAAAAAATTATCAAATTTAAGCATTTTTGGCGATTTAGCGCTGTTTGGTGATAAATTCGCTAGCATCGAGATTGCCGTGTACGAACAGAACCGTGTTTCGCTTCTCCGCCAAGTGCTCAAAATCAATCGCCTAACAGTGTGATCGCCAAATATGTTTAATTTTGTTAATTTTTTGTGGTCGCTGTAATTCATTTCAGCCGATACTTTTTTCACATTCTGGTGTTTTATGAAGAGTAGAATCACACATATTTTTTCCAATATTTTTTGAAGATGACACCTTTTGAATGTTTCCTTGTAAGTATGTGAGGTTGAGACGTTAGAACGTCACCACAGTTGTTTCAATTAAGCTGGATCCAGCAAAGTAGGAAGTGGGGACGGTTAAAATCACTCCGTAGCCAGTGGCTCGGTGACGATTGAGGTCGAGATAGTTTTGTGTCGGCAGGGTGCTGCATTAAAAGACTTAGATTTTGAATACTAGTTAAATTAGAAGTGATTTTTAAAAGTACGGATTGAAATGTAGTGAAAGGAAGTTGTAGGAAGAAGTATAAAAATAGAGATGGTTTTAGTAGATGGTGTGGATGTTGGAGGATCGTATAGTGGATGTTGGAGGATATTATAGCGAATGTGATGATTCTTATTTTGGTGAATAACGAGAGTAGAGTAGAGGAGATTTAGTTGTGTGAAGTTAAGTAGTGTTGAGCGTTGGTGAGTGTCTACTAGTTTTCGGAAAGTTCAAGCTGGGGCAGAAGGGAATCCTCTGTAGTATTGGAGTACGAGTGTGACCGTCTCTACACCTTCGACTATCTGCTGTGGTGAGATATTTAAGGTTATCTACTTAAATTGTTGATTCATATATTTTGATTAAGTAAAACGCTGAGCTAGGCTTTAGTACCAGGCCGCCCTCCCATTGATCTGCTCAAATAAACTTTAGTTATTGTTATTTAAAGTCTTGTGTTCTCTTAGTAATCTAATTAAGTAAGTAAGATGGAGTTTGCAGGAACACAAACTCCACAGTGGCGCCCAACTCAGTTCGACATCCCCCCCACTCGGGTTTATTTTACTGGCTCAAACAATGTACTTAAATTTTTTGAAGATCTCGAACAGTATTTTGATATATGTAAAATTGACGAGGCTGATAAATTTAATTTATTAAAATACTCCTTAAAAGGAGATGCTAAAATCTGGTATGACACCATTGCCTCTAGAGCTCTAGGCCAAAATCCTACGTATGAGGATTTGAAGCTCAAAATTAAAAATTCATTCTCTTCTATTGTGGATAAAACCAAACTCCGTCAAGAACTTTATACGGCAAAGATGTCGTTTTATGACAAACCCACCACATTTTTATTACGAAAATTCGACATTATAAAGCAGCTGTATTTAGTTTTATCTTTTGCCGCTGCAATGGAAATCATAACCCCTCTTTTGACTATTCCTATTCAAGATTACCTTGATCTGAAACCTGTCACCTCTTACGACAGTCTGTTTCAAACTTTAGCTAAATATCAAGAACGACACCCTCCAAGGGCGGAAAACACCTTTAATCGCCAACGGGGTAATGGAAATATACAAAATTCTAGGCGTAAAAATTTCACCTCCCCCTCAAAATTTCAATCGCTATCAACAACAACGTCAATCGCCGCAGACAAGGCGTAATAACTTTCAAAATTCTCGGAACGATCGTTCTAATCAAAATCAGTCTCAAAACTTTTCTCGAGCTGATAGAAATAACAGAAATTTTCGTAACTCTCGTAATAACCAGAGTCGTCAGTTAAACGAGTAAGTGGCTCTTGTGAGGAGGGTCAACAGCCACTGAATAACTCAACCACCTCCATATGTTTAGACACTATTTGTATCATTCCGGTGGACCTTCCTAATTTAAATGCAATAATTCATGATATTTTCATACCTACTTATTGGGACACTGGTGCTGAACGCTCATTTCTAGCGTATGAAACTTATAAAAAGTATTTTGACTTTAAACCTTTAAAGCGGACAAATTTAAATATTACAACGGCTCAAGGCAAGTCCTGTGTTATTAGAGGCGAAGTCAGCCTGAATGTTAAAATTCATAATTTAAGTGTTAATTGGCCTTTTTATGTCATCGACAATCTTCAGCATCCCTGCATTATAGGGTTAGATTTTATGAAAGCAAATAATGTTGAAATTAATTTTGCCAATAAATCTTTACGTGTTGATGATTCTAAGTCAAATTCTAAACCTGTCGAACCGACAGAGTTAATTGTTAATTTAGAGGAAAGTGCCCTCACTCATATTGAAAAAATTGATTTTGTTAATTTTCTTAATCAGTTTAAATAGTTATTCTCTGAGACACCTGGCTTAACCCATGTTGTTTGCCATGAAATTGACACTGGAACTAATAAACCAGTCTTTAGTAAGCCTTATCGTTATGATCAAGCCAAACAAGATATTATAAATTGGCATATTGAGAAAATGTTGCAAAATGATATTATTATGCCTGTAACCTCTCCTTATGCATCTCCTGTTGTTTTATGTCGTAAGAAAAATGGTAAACCTATTACTGACCCTGAGGCATGGAGATTTGCAATCGATTATCGTAGGCTAAATTCTATCACACAATATCCTCAGTATCCCTTGCCTATAATTGATGATTTGTTAGCACATATAACAACGACAAATTTTATGTCTACTCTCGATCTGACATCGGGTTACTTTCAAATTGCAATGAAACCCGCTGATATATCAAAAACAGCGTTTATAACTAAAAATGGCACGTTTGGTTTTAAACGAATGCCTTTCGGATGTTCAGGGGCTGTGGCGACATTCCAAAAAGCCATGGAAACAATACTTAAACCTGTTTTGAATAAATTTGTACATGTTTATCTCGATGATATAATAATCACGTCCTCATCTTACGATGAGCATTTAGATCATTTAAAAACTGTTTTTACTCTACTGCAAAATGCAGGATTAACTTTAAATTCCTCTAAGTGCCATTTTGCACGACAGGAAATTAAGTACCTAGGCGTCAAAATAACGCCTGCTGGTATTTCTGTAGATAATGAAAAAGTTCAGCCAGTTTTAAACATGCCCCCTCCTACAACTTCCAAACAAGTTTCGAGATTTCTAGGCATGTGTGCTTGGTATGGGAAATTTATACATATGCGAGCCCCTCTTCAAACTCAAAAGGAAAAGAGTTAAATTTCACTGGTCAAATGAAGCACAAGAAGCATTTGATAAGTTAAAAACTATACTTAGCGCTCCTCCTGTACTAGCTCATCCTAATTATAATATTAAATTTCAAGTAGCTACTGATGCTTCTTCGTACGGCATTGGTGCCGTTTTAAGCCAAGAAGGCCGCCCAATAGCATATGCGTCCCGTACGCTTAACACTGCAGAAAGAAATTATCCAGTAACTGAACGTGAATGTTTAGCAGTGCTTTGGGGACTGCAAAAATTTCGTTTATATTTTACGCAACTTCCAGTAACAGTTGTTACGGATCATGCGGCATTAACTCGGTTAACAACTGGAAAGAATCTCTCCCCTCGCATGATTCGATGGACTCTTAAGTTATCTAACTTTAATATAAACATCGAACACCGACGTGGTTCTGACAATATCGTAGCTGACGTTCTTTCACGTACTACTCAAACTCAAGAAAATAAGATTGAATCTAATTTTACAAATCAATCCCTTGCTTTACATGAAAAGAATGATCAGTTAAATTCTACTGTTAAAGCCTCATATATTTATCATTCGCATTTAAAGGCTGAACCGGTTCAATCCGAAGTATTAGCAAACGTGACTGAAACTTGTGTAAAGGAAATTGAAAGTGAACCAGTAAACCAAGGTGCGTCTACAAATCTAGTCACTACTTTAAACGATAAATTTGTATCTGATCAGGAAAAAGTAGCTTTAGCGCTTATGCCACCTTCTGTGTTAAATTCGAGAGATCAATTAATCCAAGAACAAAAAAATGATCCCGAATTTGGATTAATCTATAAGTATTTAGAAGATCCTGAGTCAGTTTCATTAATTGAATCGGCCATTGCCTTAAACTGGTCCCAATCTTTTTCTTTAATCGATGGCTTGCTTTTTTATTCAAAATTATTATCATCTTATGGCGAATTACGAGTTGTAATTCCCCAATCTCTTCGTCAAGCCATCCTATTTGAGTTTCATGACTCTCCAATTTCGGGGCACTTTAACATTAGGAAAACTTATAAAAAGCTCAAAGATGCCTGTTACTTTCCTAAAATGAGGAAGTTTGTTAATGAATATGTTTCGAGTTGTCGCTTGTGCCAGCAATATAATTATAAAAATGTAAAGCCGGCCGGTAAATTAATTCCTATTAAAGTTGATTTTCCAAATCAAATTCTTGGACTCGACTTAATCGGTCCTTACCCCCTCTCTAAACCAAATATATTTCGTTATGTGTTAGTTATGGTGGATTATTTTAGTAAATGGGTTGAATTTGTGCCTTTACGTAAAGCTTCGGCACAAGCAGTGGCCACTGCCTTCTTTAATAATTATATTTCTCGTTACGGCGCCCCCCTTCAAATTGTAACGGACCATGGTCCTCAATTTATAAGTAATGTTTTTAAGGCACTTTGCGATACACTCGAAATTAAACATGTCTTCACGGTTCCATATCGGCCGCAAACTAATCAGGCCGGACGTGTTAATAGAACGTTAATCAATATGATTGAGACGTTCATTGGTCAAAATCATGAAAATTGGGATCAGTTTCTCTATCATTTTGGCTATGCAATTCGTACAGCGGTAAGTGATGCAACAGGAAAAACTCCCGCTGAATTGTTTTTGGGCAGAAAGATTCTGACCCCCTTTCAAAAACTGGTATTGGTGCAGCAAAACACATCTCAATTTATTACGCGAAATATTGAAGAATTGCTACCAGAAGTTCAGAGAAATTTGAGAACAGCTCAAGAGCAGCAGGCTGTATATTATAACCTTAAACGTAGAATTTTAGAAGTAAAAGTGGGAGATAAAATACCCCTAGAATCACATTTTCTTAGCTCTAAAATGATTCTAAAGTAGCTAAATTTGGGCCAAAATTCATTGGGCCTTTCTCTGTTTTAAAGGTAGAACATAATAATCTGACAATCGATTTTAACGGCACCCCAACTACAATAAATGTTGACCAGATAAGCATTTTTAAAGAGCGCACTCAATCAGATACTGAAACTCTTGATAGTGATAGCGTGCCGGGTTCAAACCCACCTGACGAACAGTCCGTACTTACGCCTAACCTCACTCCCCAGCCTAGTGCTCCTGATTCTTGTACAGCTGATGAACTACCTACTCCTACAACACCCGAACAATCTGTTCAGGGCACTTCCGCTGACCAATCTAGCGTTAGCAGACCCGTCGCACAAAAGCGAGCTCGTAGTGGGTCATCAAACCATTCTAATGTGAAATTTCCTAGGCAAACTGGTCGCAAACGCGACTATTCTTTTACTAATGGCTCTTTTATACCGCAGATAAAAAAGAAAAAAGCTTGGAATAAAAATTTAAAAAGGCCACAAGCCCCCTCCTCAAAGTTCTCTGGAACACATCGCCCACAGAAGGTACTAGCAGTTCCAGATTCAGTGCACACCGACTCGTTCCGACCTAAGAGAAAGGCAAGGGTTCGAAAAAGACCTCCACCCTCTTCATCAGCTAGCGGACGGCACATGGAGAAATTCCTAGCAGCTCCTGACTCGATCGGCAAAGACGAGTTCTCTTTCCACCACCGATTCAATACCTGGCGTCAAGCCAGACTCCGACAACAGGCTCAGCCATATGAATCACCTGCCGAGCAAGCCTTTGTACAAGCCTTTTGGGATAGCCCTAGACCCCGGTCTGAAAGCCTGCAACCCTGTGGCCTAGCTGACGAGTACATCGAGAACATTCACCAAGACCTCTAACCGTGCTGAAGTTACAGCTGCAAATTCACATCAGGTGATACCGTTCTCTGTTTTTTTTTTTTTTTTTTCTATTACAAGTGCATTTCTGTCAGAGCTGTACAAAATGTTCGACGTACCTTGAAGCCTTTTTGGGACTTTATATTTTAAGAACTCTTACGAAAGTTATGGACTTTCTCAAACTAAAAATACAAAATTTAACTTAGCCATGAACTTTCAAATCAAAATTAATGTTCTGCTTCAATGTCAACATTTTTGTTCTCTCTTAAATATCTATTTTATGTATGTATTAAGTCTTTTACCTTGTAGCCATCTCCTGCAGAAAGCTGGTAATATAAACTGTTTTTTTGGCCCCTTTGTGAATTTCCCCCCCCCCCTTTTTTCTTTTGTCTTTCTATAAATGATGTATTTATAAACTGCATATTTGTATTTGTAAAACTTTTGAATATTTGTCTAAAAGTTTATCTGTATGTACTTTTAGAGGGAAAAAAAAACTGTTTTTTTTTTAGCTATAAGCATAAAAAGCGTGTTTAACCATATAACATTAAAAAGACTAACTGCTCAGTTTTTTCCGCTTATGCTTTAGCTAAGGAGGGAGAAATATTTCTGTATGTAACCTATCTATTATGTTAATAGAAACGAACATGTCTCAGTTTCTTCCAGAGATGAATTCTAACTATTTTTTTTTACTATGCATACTGTAAAAGTTTTTCCCATTCCAGACACACTCTGATGGACTATTCCTCTTAATCTGATGTTAAAAGTATTTTTATCTAAAGTGAAAGATCTCTTAATTTGATGTCAAAAAGTTCTTTTTCCTGGATGTGGACAGCCTGCACATTCCGACGTCTGCTCTAGTATGAAGAAAGTTCATCCTATCCTTCGGTTAGTCATCTCCCTTGCAGACGTAAAGCTCCAGATACCAGTCCAGCCAGTACACTCCTACTAATAAAGATTTTCTCATGTTTTTCTTTAAAAAGAACAATTATTCTTGTGATTATAACAAACTTTAAATGTCACATTTGTCCCAAGCGACTTACTATGCAAAGACACGCAACATCAAGTTTGAATTTAATATATTGCCTTCCTGGCCTAACAGGGAGACGTGTGTAAATCCTACTGTAAGCCTGGTTTTAGCTCAGTCAGAGTCCCGGAGTTCTCGGGGTAAATGTACGCCTTTTATTTAAACTTTTAAATTAATTTTTTTTTTTTTTTTGCGTTCCCGAGTTTTCGCTCAGGGACTTAACAAATTTTAAGTTTTTCTCACCCGGTTAAAATGTAAGTGACGGCTGCACTCACGCTTCAGAGATTTGAGATAGTTAGAGAGGGAA
Organism: Salticus scenicus; assembly: GCA_963930645.1. NCBI lineage: Eukaryota > Metazoa > Arthropoda > Arachnida > Araneae > Salticidae > Salticus > Salticus scenicus. The sequence continues at coordinate 334,376,672 of OZ005652.1, read as the reverse complement.
TGAAGCTATTTAAATTTAATCGATCAAACCCGTTGGGGATTTTCCCGACTAAATTTTTTTCTTGGAGGGGGACTGTGAGGTTGAGACGTTAGAACGTCACCACAGTTGTTTCAATTAAGCTGGATCCAGCAAAGTAGGAAGTGGGGACGGTTAAAATCACTCCGTCGCCAGTGGCTCGGTGACGGTTGAGGTCGAGATAGTTTTGTGTCGGCAGGATGCTGCATTAAAAGACTTAGATTTTGAATATTAGTTAAATTAGAAGTGATTTTTAAAAGTACGGATTGAAATGTAGTGAAAGGAAGTTGTAGGAAGAAGTATAAAAATAGAGATGGTTTTAGTAGATGGTGTGGATGTTGGAGGATCGTATAGTGGATGTTGGAGGATATTATAGCGAATGTGATGATTCTTATTTTGGTGAATAACGAGAGTAGAGTAGAGGAGATTTAGTTGTGTGAAGTTAAGTAGTGTTGAGCGTTGGTGAGTGTCTACTAGTTTTCGGAAAGTTCAAGCTGGGGCAGAAGGGAATCCTCTGTAGTATTGGAGTACGAGTGTGACCGTCTCTACACCTTCGACTATCTGCTGTGGTGAGATATTTAAGGTTATCTACTTAAATTGTTGATTCATATATTTTGATTAAGTAAAACGCTGAGCTAGGCTTTAGTACCAGGCCGCCCTCCCATTGATCTGCTCAAATAAACTTTAGTTATTGTTATTTAAAGTCTTGTGTTCTCTTAGTAATCTAATTAAGTAAGTAAGATGGAGTTTGCAGGAACACAAACTCCACAGTGGCGCCCAACTCAGTTCGACATCCCCCCCACTCGGGTTTATTTTACTGGCTCAAACAATGTACTTAAATTTTTTGAAGATCTTGAACAGTATTTTGATATATGTAAAATTGACGAGGCTGATAAATTTAATTTATTAAAATACTCCTTAAAAGGAGATGCTAAAATCTGGTATGACACCATTGCCTCTAGAGCTCTAGGCCAAAATCCTACGTATGAGGATTTGAAGCTCAAAATTAAAAATTCATTCTCTTCTATTGTGGATAAAACCAAACTCCGTCAAGAACTTTATACGGCAAAGATGTCGTTTTATGACAAACCCACCACATTTTTATTACGAAAATTCGACATTATAAAGCAGCTGTATTTAGTTTTATCTTTTGCCGCTGCAATGGAAATCATAACCCCTCTTTTGACTATTCCTATTCAAGATTACCTTGATCTGAAACCTGTCACCTCTTACGACAGTCTGTTTCAAACTTTAGCTAAATATCAAGAACGACACCCTCCAAGGGCGGAAAACACCTTTAATCGCCAACGGGGTAATGGAAATATACAAAATTCTAGGCGTAAAAATTTCACCTCCCCCTCAAAATTTCAATCGCTATCAACAACAACGTCAATCGCCGCAGACAAGGCGTAATAACTTTCAAAATTCTCGGAACGATCGTTCTAATCAAAATCAGTCTCAAAACTTTTCTCGAGCTGATAGAAATAACAGAAATTTTCGTAACTCTCGTAATAACCAGAGTCGTCAGTTAAACGAGTAAGTGGCTCTTGTGAGGAGGGTCAACAGCCACTGAATAACTCAACCACCTCCATATGTTTAGACACTATTTGTATCATTCCGGTGGACCTTCCTAATTTAAATGCAATAATTCATGATATTTTCATACCTACTTATTGGGACACTGGTGCTGAACGCTCATTTCTAGCGTATGAAACTTATAAAAAGTATTTTGACTTTAAACCTTTAAAGCGGACAAATTTAAATATTACAACGGCTCAAGGCAAGTCCTGTGTTATTAGAGGCGAAGTCAGCCTGAATGTTAAAATTCATAATTTAAGTGTTAATTGGCCTTTTTATGTCATCGACAATCTTCAGCATCCCTGCATTATAGGGTTAGATTTTATGAAAGCAAATAATGTTGAAATTAATTTTGCCAATAAATCTTTACGTGTTGATGATTCTAAGTCAAATTCTAAACCTGTCGAACCGACAGAGTTAATTGTTAATTTAGAGGAAAGTGCCCTCACTCATATTGAAAAAATTGATTTTGTTAATTTTCTTAATCAGTTTAAATAGTTATTCTCTGAGACACCTGGCTTAACCCATGTTGTTTGCCATGAAATTGACACTGGAACTAATAAACCAGTCTTTAGTAAGCCTTATCGTTATGATCAAGCCAAACAAGATATTATAAATTGGCATATTGAGAAAATGTTGCAAAATGATATTATTATGCCTGTAACCTCTCCTTATGCATCTCCTGTTGTTTTATGTCGTAAGAAAAATGGTAAACCTATTACTGACCCTGAGGCATGGAGATTTGCAATCGATTATCGTAGGCTAAATTCTATCACACAATATCCTCAGTATCCCTTGCCTATAATTGATGATTTGTTAGCACATATAACAACGACAAATTTTATGTCTACTCTCGATCTGACATCGGGTTACTTTCAAATTGCAATGAAACCCGCTGATATATCAAAAACAGCGTTTATAACTAAAAATGGCACGTTTGGTTTTAAACGAATGCCTTTCGGATGTTCAGGGGCTGTGGCGACATTCCAAAAAGCCATGGAAACAATACTTAAACCTGTTTTGAATAAATTTGTACATGTTTATCTCGATGATATAATAATCACGTCCTCATCTTACGATGAGCATTTAGATCATTTAAAAACTGTTTTTACTCTACTGCAAAATGCAGGATTAACTTTAAATTCCTCTAAGTGCCATTTTGCACGACAGGAAATTAAGTACCTAGGCGTCAAAATAACGCCTGCTGGTATTTCTGTAGATAATGAAAAAGTTCAGCCAGTTTTAAACATGCCCCCTCCTACAACTTCCAAACAAGTTTCGAGATTTCTAGGCATGTGTGCTTGGTATGGGAAATTTATACATATGCGAGCCCCTCTTCAAACTCAAAAGGAAAAGAGTTAAATTTCACTGGTCAAATGAAGCACAAGAAGCATTTGATAAGTTAAAAACTATACTTAGCGCTCCTCCTGTACTAGCTCATCCTAATTATAATATTAAATTTCAAGTAGCTACTGATGCTTCTTCGTACGGCATTGGTGCCGTTTTAAGCCAAGAAGGCCGCCCAATAGCATATGCGTCCCGTACGCTTAACACTGCAGAAAGAAATTATCCAGTAACTGAACGTGAATGTTTAGCAGTGCTTTGGGGACTGCAAAAATTTCGTTTATATTTTACGCAACTTCCAGTAACAGTTGTTACGGATCATGCGGCATTAACTCGGTTAACAACTGGAAAGAATCTCTCCCCTCGCATGATTCGATGGACTCTTAAGTTATCTAACTTTAATATAAACATCGAACACCGACGTGGTTCTGACAATATCGTAGCTGACGTTCTTTCACGTACTACTCAAACTCAAGAAAATAAGATTGAATCTAATTTTACAAATCAATCCCTTGCTTTACATGAAAAGAATGATCAGTTAAATTCTACTGTTAAAGCCTCATATATTTATCATTCGCATTTAAAGGCTGAACCGGTTCAATCCGAAGTATTAGCAAACGTGACTGAAACTTGTGTAAAGGAAATTGAAAGTGAACCAGTAAACCAAGGTGCGTCTACAAATCTAGTCACTACTTTAAACGATAAATTTGTATCTGATCAGGAAAAAGTAGCTTTAGCGCTTATGCCACCTTCTGTGTTAAATTCGAGAGATCAATTAATCCAAGAACAAAAAAATGATCCCGAATTTGGATTAATCTATAAGTATTTAGAAGATCCTGAGTCAGTTTCATTAATTGAATCGGCCATTGCCTTAAACTGGTCCCAATCTTTTTCTTTAATCGATGGCTTGCTTTTTTATTCAAAATTATTATCATCTTATGGCGAATTACGAGTTGTAATTCCCCAATCTCTTCGTCAAGCCATCCTATTTGAGTTTCATGACTCTCCAATTTCGGGGCACTTTAACATTAGGAAAACTTATAAAAAGCTGAAAGATGCCTGTTACTTTCCTAAAATGAGGAAGTTTGTTAATGAATATGTTTCGAGTTGTCGCTTGTGCCAGCAATATAATTATAAAAATGTAAAGCCGGCCGGTAAATTAATTCCTATTAAAGTTGATTTTCCAAATCAAATTCTTGGACTCGACTTAATCGGTCCTTACCCCCTCTCTAAACCAAATATATTTCGTTATGTGTTAGTTATGGTGGATTATTTTAGTAAATGGGTTGAATTTGTGCCTTTACGTAAAGCTTCGGCACAAGCAGTGGCCACTGCCTTCTTTAATAATTATATTTCTCGTTACGGCGCCCCCCTTCAAATTGTAACGGACCATGGTCCTCAATTTATAAGTAATGTTTTTAAGGCACTTTGCGATACACTCGAAATTAAACATGTCTTCACGGTTCCATATCGGCCGCAAACTAATCAGGCCGGACGTGTTAATAGAACGTTAATCAATATGATTGCGACGTTCATTGGTCAAAATCATGAAAATTGGGATCAGTTTCTCTATCATTTTGGCTATGCAATTCGTACAGCGGTAAGTGATGCAACAGGAAAAACTCCCGCTGAATTGTTTTTGGGCAGAAAGATTCTGACCCCCTTTCAAAAACTGGTATTGGTGCAGCAAAACACATCTCAATTTATTACGCGAAATATTGAAGAATTGCTACCAGAAGTTCAGAGAAATTTGAGAACAGCTCAAGAGCAGCAGGCTGTATATTATAACCTTAAACGTAGAATTTTAGAAGTAAAAGTGGGAGATAAAATACTCCTAGAATCACATTTTCTTAGCTCTAAAAAAGATTCTAAAGTAGCTAAATTTGGGCCAAAATTCATTGGGCCTTTCTCTGTTTTAAAGGTAGAACATAATAATCTGACAATCGATTTTAACGGCACCCCAACTACAATAAATGTTGACCAGATACGCATTTTTAAAGAGCGCACTCAATCAGATACTGAAACTCTTGATAGTGATAGCGTGCCGGGTTCAAACCCACCTGACGAACAGTCCGTACTTACGCCTAACCTCACTCCCCAGCCTAGTGCTCCTGATTCTTGTACAGCTGATGAACTACCTACTCCTACAACACCCGAACAATCTGTTCAGGGCACTTCCGCTGACCAATCTAGCGTTAGCAGACCCGTCGCACAAAAGCGAGCTCGTAGTAGGTCATCAAACCATTCTAATGTGAAATTTCCTAGGCAAACTGGTCGCAAACGCGACTATTCTTTTACTAATGGCTCTTTTATACCGCAGATAAAAAAGAAAAAAGCTTGGAATAAAAATTTAAAAAGGCCACAAGCCCCCTCCTCAAAGTTCTCTGGAACACATCGCCCACAGAAGGTACTAGCAGTTCCAGATTCAGTGCACACCGACTCGTTCCGACCTAAGAGAAAGGCAAGGGTTCGAAAAAGACCTCCACCCTCTTCATCAGCTAGCGGACGGCACATGGAGAAATTCCTAGCAGCTCCTGACTCGATCGGCAAAGACGAGTTCTCTTTCCACCACCGATTCAATACCCGGCGTCAAGCCAGACTCCGACAACAGGCTCAGCCATATGAATCACCTGCCGAGCAAGCCTTTGTACAAGCCTTTTGGGATAGCCCTAGACCCCGGTCTGAAAGCCTGCAACCCTGTGGCCTAGCTGACGAGTACATCGAGAACATTCACCAAGACCTCTAACCGTGCTGAAGTTACAGCTGCAAATTCACATCAGGTGATACCGTTCTCTGTTTTTTTTTTTTTTTTTTTCTATTACAAGTGCATTTCTGTCAGAGCTGTACAAAATGTTCGACGTACCTTGAAGCCTTTTTGGGACTTTATATTTTAAGAACTCTTACGAAAGTTATGGACTTTCTCAAACTAAAAATACAAAATTTAACTTAGCCATGAACTTTCAAATCAAAATTAATGTTCTGCTTCAATGTCAACATTTTTGTTCTCTCTTAAATATCTATTTTATGTATGTATTAAGTCTTTTACCTTGTAGCCATCTCCTGCAGAAAGCTGGTAATATAAACTGTTTTTTTGGCCCCTTTGTAAATTCCCCCCCCCCTTTTTTCTTTTGTCTTTCTATAAATGATGTATTTATAAACTGCATATTTGTATTTGTAAAACTTTTGAATATTTGTCTAAAAGTTTATCTGTATGTACTTTTAGAGGGAAAAAAAAACTGTTTTTTTTTAGCTATAAGCATAAAAAGCGTGTTTAACCATATAACATTAAAAAGACTAACTGCTCAGTTTTTTCCGCTTATGCTTTAGCTAAGGAGGGAGAAATATTTCTGTATGTAACCTATCTATTATGTTAATAGAAACGAACATGTCTCAGTTTCTTCCAGAGATGAATTCTAACTATTTTTTTTTACTATGCATACTGTAAAAGTTTTTCCCATTCCAGACACACTCTGATGGACTATTCCTCTTAATCTGATGTTAAAAGTATTTTTATCTAAAGTGAAAGATCTCTTAATTTGATGTCAAAAAGTTCTTTTTCCTGGATGTGGACAGCCTGCACATTCCGACGTCTGCTCTAGTATGAAGAAAGTTCATCCTATCCTTCGGTTAGTCATCTCCCTTGCAGACGTAAAGCTCCAGATACCAGTCCAGCCAGTACACTCCTACTAATAAAGATTTTCTCATGTTTTTCTTTAAAAAGAACAATTATTCTTGTGATTATAACAAACTTTAAATGTCACATTTGTCCCAAGCGACTTACTATGTAAAGACACGCAACATCAAGTTTGAATTTAATATATTGCCTTCCTGGCCTAACAGGGAGACGTGTGTAAATCCTACTGTAAGCCTGGTTTTAGCTCAGTCAGAGTCCCGGAGTTCTCGGGGTAAATGTACGCCTTTTATTTAAACTTTTAAATTAATTTTTTTTTTTTTGCGTCCCCGAGTTTTCGCTCAGGGACTTAACAAATTTTAAGTTTTTCTCACCCGGTTAAAATTTAAGTGACGGCTGCACTCACGCTTCAGAGATTTGAGATAGTTAGAGAGGGAATGAAGCTATTTAAATTTAATCGATCAAACCCGTTGGGGATTTTCCCGACTAAATTTTTTTCTTGGAGGGGGACTGTGAGGTTGAGACGTTAGAACGTCACCACAGTTGTTTCAATTAAGCTGGATCCAGCAAAGTAGGAAGTGGGGACGGTTAAAATCACTCCGTCGCCAGTGGCTCGGTGACGGTTGAGGTCGAGATAGTTTTGTGTCGGCAGGATGCTGCATTAAAAGACTTAGATTTTGAATATTAGTTAAATTAGAAGTGATTTTTAAAAGTACGGATTGAAATGTAGTGAAAGGAAGTTGTAGGAAGAAGTATAAAAATAGAGATGGTTTTAGTAGATGGTGTGGATGTTGGAGGATCGTATAGTGGATGTTGGAGGATATTATAGCGAATGTGATGATTCTTATTTTGGTGAATAACGAGAGTAGAGTAGAGGAGATTTAGTTGTGTGAAGTTAAGTAGTGTTGAGCGTTGGTGAGTGTCTACTAGTTTTCGGAAAGTTCAAGCTGGGGCAGAAGGGAATCCTCTGTCCCATAGTGAAGCCGTAGTATTGGAGTACGAGTGTGACCGTCTCTACACCTTCGACTATCTGCTGTGGTGAGATATTTAAGGTTATCTACTTAAATTTTTGATTCATATATTTTGATTAAGTAAAACGCTGACTGAGCTAGGCTTTAGTACCAGGCCGCCCTCCCATTGATCTGCTCAAATAAACTTTAGTTATTGTTATTTAAAGTCTTGTGTTCTCTTAGTAATCTAATTAAGTAAGTAAGATGGAGTTTGCAGGAACGCAAACTCCACAAGCAGCCTTGAAAAAAAAAGCATTGGAAATTAAATTTTTGCATTTTCGTGTGGAGCTTTGCATTTGTAGAATCGCAATAACTTTTGCGATTATACTTTGAAGGATTAATTCTATTCTTTAACTATATTTAGTAAAAACATTTGAAATTAAATTCGTGGATTCTTTTTAAAACTTTGAATTTTAGATTCCCAGTGGCTTTTGCGATTGGATTTTGAAATTCGCACATGCCATATATCTGGTTCTCTAACTAACATTGAAGAGAGAAAAATGCGTGAGGAGGGTCAACAGCCACTGAATAACTCAACCACCTCCATATGTTTAGACACTATTTGTATCATTCCGGTGGACCTTCCTAATTTAAATGCAATAATTCATGATATTTTCATACCTACTTATTGGGACACTGGTGCTGAACGCTCATTTCTAGCGTATGAAACTTATAAAAAGTATTTTGACTTTAAACCTTTAAAGCGGACAAATTTAAATATTACAACGGCTCAAGGCAAGTCCTGTGTTATTAGAGGCGAAGTCAGCCTGAATGTTAAAATTCATAATTTAAGTGTTAATTGGCCTTTTTATGTCATCGACAATCTTCAGCATCCCTGCATTATAGGGTTAGATTTTATGAAAGCAAATAATGTTGAAATTAATTTTGCCAATAAATCTTTACGTGTTGATGATTCTAAGTCAAATTCTAAACCTGTCGAACCGACAGAGTTAATTGTTAATTTAGAGGAAAGTGCCCTCACTCATATTGAAAAAATTGATTTTGTTAATTTTCTTAATCAGTTTAAATAGTTATTCTCTGAGACACCTGGCTTAACCCATGTTGTTTGCCATGAAATTGACACTGGAACTAATAAACCAGTCTTTAGTAAGCCTTATCGTTATGATCAAGCCAAACAAGATATTATAAATTGGCATATTGAGAAAATGTTGCAAAATGATATTATTATGCCTGTAACCTCTCCTTATGCATCTCCTGTTGTTTTATGTCGTAAGAAAAATGGTAAACCTATTACTGACCCTGAGGCATGGAGATTTGCAATCGATTATCGTAGGCTAAATTCTATCACACAATATCCTCAGTATCCCTTGCCTATAATTGATGATTTGTTAGCACATATAACAACGACAAATTTTATGTCTACTCTCGATCTGACATCGGGTTACTTTCAAATTGCAATGAAACCCGCTGATATATCAAAAACAGCGTTTATAACTAAAAATGGCACGTTTGGTTTTAAACGAATGCCTTTCGGATGTTCAGGGGCTGTGGCGACATTCCAAAAAGCCATGGAAACAATACTTAAACCTGTTTTGAATAAATTTGTACATGTTTATCTCGATGATATAATAATCACGTCCTCATCTTACGATGAGCATTTAGATCATTTAAAAACTGTTTTTACTCTACTGCAAAATGCAGGATTAACTTTAAATTCCTCTAAGTGCCATTTTGCACGACAGGAAATTAAGTACCTAGGCGTCAAAATAACGCCTGCTGGTATTTCTGTAGATAATGAAAAAGTTCAGCCAGTTTTAAACATGCCCCCTCCTACAACTTCCAAACAAGTTTCGAGATTTCTAGGCATGTGTGCTTGGTATGGGAAATTTATACATATGCGAGCCCCTCTTCAAACTCAAAAGGAAAAGAGTTAAATTTCACTGGTCAAATGAAGCACAAGAAGCATTTGATAAGTTAAAAACTATACTTAGCGCTCCTCCTGTACTAGCTCATCCTAATTATAATATTAAATTTCAAGTAGCTACTGATGCTTCTTCGTACGGCATTGGTGCCGTTTTAAGCCAAGAAGGCCGCCCAATAGCATATGCGTCCCGTACGCTTAACACTGCAGAAAGAAATTATCCAGTAACTGAACGTGAATGTTTAGCAGTGCTTTGGGGACTGCAAAAATTTCGTTTATATTTTACGCAACTTCCAGTAACAGTTGTTACGGATCATGCGGCATTAACTCGGTTAACAACTGGAAAGAATCTCTCCCCTCGCATGATTCGATGGACTCTTAAGTTATCTAACTTTAATATAAACATCGAACACCGACGTGGTTCTGACAATATCGTAGCTGACGTTCTTTCACGTACTACTCAAACTCAAGAAAATAAGATTGAATCTAATTTTACAAATCAATCCCTTGCTTTACATGAAAAGAATGATCAGTTAAATTCTACTGTTAAAGCCTCATATATTTATCATTCGCATTTAAAGGCTGAACCGGTTCAATCCGAAGTATTAGCAAACGTGACTGAAACTTGTGTAAAGGAAATTGAAAGTGAACCAGTAAACCAAGGTGCGTCTACAAATCTAGTCACTACTTTAAACGATAAATTTGTATCTGATCAGGAAAAAGTAGCTTTAGCGCTTATGCCACCTTCTGTGTTAAATTCGAGAGATCAATTAATCCAAGAACAAAAAAATGATCCCGAATTTGGATTAATCTATAAGTATTTAGAAGATCCTGAGTCAGTTTCATTAATTGAATCGGCCATTGCCTTAAACTGGTCCCAATCTTTTTCTTTAATCGATGGCTTGCTTTTTTATTCAAAATTATTATCATCTTATGGCGAATTACGAGTTGTAATTCCCCAATCTCTTCGTCAAGCCATCCTATTTGAGTTTCATGACTCTCCAATTTCGGGGCACTTTAACATTAGGAAAACTTATAAAAAGCTCAAAGATGCCTGTTACTTTCCTAAAATGAGGAAGTTTGTTAATGAATATGTTTCGAGTTGTCGCTTGTGCCAGCAATATAATTATAAAAATGTAAAGCCGGCCGGTAAATTAATTCCTATTAAAGTTGATTTTCCAAATCAAATTCTTGGACTCGACTTAATCGGTCCTTACCCCCTCTCTAAACCAAATATATTTCGTTATGTGTTAGTTATGGTGGATTATTTTAGTAAATGGGTTGAATTTGTGCCTTTACGTAAAGCTTCGGCACAAGCAGTGGCCACTGCCTTCTTTAATAATTATATTTCTCGTTACGGCGCCCCCCTTCAAATTGTAACGGACCATGGTCCTCAATTTATAAGTAATGTTTTTAAGGCACTTTGCGATACACTCGAAATTAAACATGTCTTCACGGTTCCATATCGGCCGCAAACTAATCAGGCCGGACGTGTTAATAGAACGTTAATCAATATGATTGAGACGTTCATTGGTCAAAATCATGAAAATTGGGATCAGTTTCTCTATCATTTTGGCTATGCAATTCGTACAGCGGTAAGTGATGCAACAGGAAAAACTCCCGCTGAATTGTTTTTGGGCAGAAAGATTCTGACCCCCTTTCAAAAACTGGTATTGGTGCAGCAAAACACATCTCAATTTATTACGCGAAATATTGAAGAATTGCTACCAGAAGTTCAGAGAAATTTGAGAACAGCTCAAGAGCAGCAGGCTGTATATTATAACCTTAAACGTAGAATTTTAGAAGTAAAAGTGGGAGATAAAATACCCCTAGAATCACATTTTCTTAGCTCTAAAATGATTCTAAAGTAGCTAAATTTGGGCCAAAATTCATTGGGCCTTTCTCTGTTTTAAAGGTAGAACATAATAATCTGACAATCGATTTTAACGGCACCCCAACTACAATAAATGTTGACCAGATAAGCATTTTTAAAGAGCGCACTCAATCAGATACTGAAACTCTTGATAGTGATAGCGTGCCGGGTTCAAACCCACCTGACGAACAGTCCGTACTTACGCCTAACCTCACTCCCCAGCCTAGTGCTCCTGATTCTTGTACAGCTGATGAACTACCTACTCCTACAACACCCGAACAATCTGTTCAGGGCACTTCCGCTGACCAATCTAGCGTTAGCAGACCCGTCGCACAAAAGCGAGCTCGTAGTGGGTCATCAAACCATTCTAATGTGAAATTTCCTAGGCAAACTGGTCGCAAACGCGACTATTCTTTTACTAATGGCTCTTTTATACCGCAGATAAAAAAGAAAAAAGCTTGGAATAAAAATTTAAAAAGGCCACAAGCCCCCTCCTCAAAGTTCTCTGGAACACATCGCCCACAGAAGGTACTAGCAGTTCCAGATTCAGTGCACACCGACTCGTTCCGACCTAAGAGAAAGGCAAGGGTTCGAAAAAGACCTCCACCCTCTTCATCAGCTAGCGGACGGCACATGGAGAAATTCCTAGCAGCTCCTGACTCGATCGGCAAAGACGAGTTCTCTTTCCACCACCGATTCAATACCTGGCGTCAAGCCAGACTCCGACAACAGGCTCAGCCATATGAATCACCTGCCGAGCAAGCCTTTGTACAAGCCTTTTGGGATAGCCCTAGACCCCGGTCTGAAAGCCTGCAACCCTGTGGCCTAGCTGACGAGTACATCGAGAACATTCACCAAGACCTCTAACCGTGCTGAAGTTACAGCTGCAAATTCACATCAGGTGATACCGTTCTCTGTTTTTTTTTTTTTTTTTTCTATTACAAGTGCATTTCTGTCAGAGCTGTACAAAATGTTCGACGTACCTTGAAGCCTTTTTGGGACTTTATATTTTAAGAACTCTTACGAAAGTTATGGACTTTCTCAAACTAAAAATACAAAATTTAACTTAGCCATGAACTTTCAAATCAAAATTAATGTTCTGCTTCAATGTCAACATTTTTGTTCTCTCTTAAATATCTATTTTATGTATGTATTAAGTCTTTTACCTTGTAGCCATCTCCTGCAGAAAGCTGGTAATATAAACTGTTTTTTTGGCCCCTTTGTGAATTTCCCCCCCCCCCTTTTTTCTTTTGTCTTTCTATAAATGATGTATTTATAAACTGCATATTTGTATTTGTAAAACTTTTGAATATTTGTCTAAAAGTTTATCTGTATGTACTTTTAGAGGGAAAAAAAAACTGTTTTTTTTTTAGCTATAAGCATAAAAAGCGTGTTTAACCATATAACATTAAAAAGACTAACTGCTCAGTTTTTTCCGCTTATGCTTTAGCTAAGGAGGGAGAAATATTTCTGTATGTAACCTATCTATTATGTTAATAGAAACGAACATGTCTCAGTTTCTTCCAGAGATGAATTCTAACTATTTTTTTTTACTATGCATACTGTAAAAGTTTTTCCCATTCCAGACACACTCTGATGGACTATTCCTCTTAATCTGATGTTAAAAGTATTTTTATCTAAAGTGAAAGATCTCTTAATTTGATGTCAAAAAGTTCTTTTTCCTGGATGTGGACAGCCTGCACATTCCGACGTCTGCTCTAGTATGAAGAAAGTTCATCCTATCCTTCGGTTAGTCATCTCCCTTGCAGACGTAAAGCTCCAGATACCAGTCCAGCCAGTACACTCCTACTAATAAAGATTTTCTCATGTTTTTCTTTAAAAAGAACAATTATTCTTGTGATTATAACAAACTTTAAATGTCACATTTGTCCCAAGCGACTTACTATGCAAAGACACGCAACATCAAGTTTGAATTTAATATATTGCCTTCCTGGCCTAACAGGGAGACGTGTGTAAATCCTACTGTAAGCCTGGTTTTAGCTCAGTCAGAGTCCCGGAGTTCTCGGGGTAAATGTACGCCTTTTATTTAAACTTTTAAATTAATTTTTTTTTTTTTTTTGCGTTCCCGAGTTTTCGCTCAGGGACTTAACAAATTTTAAGTTTTTCTCACCCGGTTAAAATGTAAGTGACGGCTGCACTCACGCTTCAGAGATTTGAGATAGTTAGAGAGGGAATGAAGCTATTTAAATTTAATCGATCAAACCCGTTGGGGATTTTCCCGACTAAATTTTTTTCTTGGAGGGGGACTGTGAGGTTGAGACGTTAGAACGTCACCACAGTTGTTTCAATTAAGCTGGATCCAGCAAAGTAGGAAGTGGGGACGGTTAAAATCACTCCGTCGCCAGTGGCTCGGTGACGGTTGAGGTCGAGATAGTTTTGTGTCGGCAGGATGCTGCATTAAAAGACTTAGATTTTGAATATTAGTTAAATTAGAAGTGATTTTTAAAAGTACGGATTGAAATGTAGTGAAAGGAAGTTGTAGGAAGAAGTATAAAAATAGAGATGGTTTTAGTAGATGGTGTGGATGTTGGAGGATCGTATAGTGGATGTTGGAGGATATTATAGCGAATGTGATGATTCTTATTTTGGTGAATAACGAGAGTAGAGTAGAGGAGATTTAGTTGTGTGAAGTTAAGTAGTGTTGAGCGTTGGTGAGTGTCTACTAGTTTTCGGAAAGTTCAAGCTGGGGCAGAAGGGAATCCTCTGTAGTATTGGAGTACGAGTGTGACCGTCTCTACACCTTCGACTATCTGCTGTGGTGAGATATTTAAGGTTATCTACTTAAATTGTTGATTCATATATTTTGATTAAGTAAAACGCTGAGCTAGGCTTTAGTACCAGGCCGCCCTCCCATTGATCTGCTCAAATAAACTTTAGTTATTGTTATTTAAAGTCTTGTGTTCTCTTAGTAATCTAATTAAGTAAGTAAGATGGAGTTTGCAGGAACACAAACTCCACAGTGGCGCCCAACTCAGTTCGACATCCCCCCCACTCGGGTTTATTTTACTGGCTCAAACAATGTACTTAAATTTTTTGAAGATCTTGAACAGTATTTTGATATATGTAAAATTGACGAGGCTGATAAATTTAATTTATTAAAATACTCCTTAAAAGGAGATGCTAAAATCTGGTATGACACCATTGCCTCTAGAGCTCTAGGCCAAAATCCTACGTATGAGGATTTGAAGCTCAAAATTAAAAATTCATTCTCTTCTATTGTGGATAAAACCAAACTCCGTCAAGAACTTTATACGGCAAAGATGTCGTTTTATGACAAACCCACCACATTTTTATTACGAAAATTCGACATTATAAAGCAGCTGTATTTAGTTTTATCTTTTGCCGCTGCAATGGAAATCATAACCCCTCTTTTGACTATTCCTATTCAAGATTACCTTGATCTGAAACCTGTCACCTCTTACGACAGTCTGTTTCAAACTTTAGCTAAATATCAAGAACGACACCCTCCAAGGGCGGAAAACACCTTTAATCGCCAACGGGGTAATGGAAATATACAAAATTCTAGGCGTAAAAATTTCACCTCCCCCTCAAAATTTCAATCGCTATCAACAACAACGTCAATCGCCGCAGACAAGGCGTAATAACTTTCAAAATTCTCGGAACGATCGTTCTAATCAAAATCAGTCTCAAAACTTTTCTCGAGCTGATAGAAATAACAGAAATTTTCGTAACTCTCGTAATAACCAGAGTCGTCAGTTAAACGAGTAAGTGGCTCTTGTGAGGAGGGTCAACAGCCACTGAATAACTCAACCACCTCCATATGTTTAGACACTATTTGTATCATTCCGGTGGACCTTCCTAATTTAAATGCAATAATTCATGATATTTTCATACCTACTTATTGGGACACTGGTGCTGAACGCTCATTTCTAGCGTATGAAACTTATAAAAAGTATTTTGACTTTAAACCTTTAAAGCGGACAAATTTAAATATTACAACGGCTCAAGGCAAGTCCTGTGTTATTAGAGGCGAAGTCAGCCTGAATGTTAAAATTCATAATTTAAGTGTTAATTGGCCTTTTTATGTCATCGACAATCTTCAGCATCCCTGCATTATAGGGTTAGATTTTATGAAAGCAAATAATGTTGAAATTAATTTTGCCAATAAATCTTTACGTGTTGATGATTCTAAGTCAAATTCTAAACCTGTCGAACCGACAGAGTTAATTGTTAATTTAGAGGAAAGTGCCCTCACTCATATTGAAAAAATTGATTTTGTTAATTTTCTTAATCAGTTTAAATAGTTATTCTCTGAGACACCTGGCTTAACCCATGTTGTTTGCCATGAAATTGACACTGGAACTAATAAACCAGTCTTTAGTAAGCCTTATCGTTATGATCAAGCCAAACAAGATATTATAAATTGGCATATTGAGAAAATGTTGCAAAATGATATTATTATGCCTGTAACCTCTCCTTATGCATCTCCTGTTGTTTTATGTCGTAAGAAAAATGGTAAACCTATTACTGACCCTGAGGCATGGAGATTTGCAATCGATTATCGTAGGCTAAATTCTATCACACAATATCCTCAGTATCCCTTGCCTATAATTGATGATTTGTTAGCACATATAACAACGACAAATTTTATGTCTACTCTCGATCTGACATCGGGTTACTTTCAAATTGCAATGAAACCCGCTGATATATCAAAAACAGCGTTTATAACTAAAAATGGCACGTTTGGTTTTAAACGAATGCCTTTCGGATGTTCAGGGGCTGTGGCGACATTCCAAAAAGCCATGGAAACAATACTTAAACCTGTTTTGAATAAATTTGTACATGTTTATCTCGATGATATAATAATCACGTCCTCATCTTACGATGAGCATTTAGATCATTTAAAAACTGTTTTTACTCTACTGCAAAATGCAGGATTAACTTTAAATTCCTCTAAGTGCCATTTTGCACGACAGGAAATTAAGTACCTAGGCGTCAAAATAACGCCTGCTGGTATTTCTGTAGATAATGAAAAAGTTCAGCCAGTTTTAAACATGCCCCCTCCTACAACTTCCAAACAAGTTTCGAGATTTCTAGGCATGTGTGCTTGGTATGGGAAATTTATACATATGCGAGCCCCTCTTCAAACTCAAAAGGAAAAGAGTTAAATTTCACTGGTCAAATGAAGCACAAGAAGCATTTGATAAGTTAAAAACTATACTTAGCGCTCCTCCTGTACTAGCTCATCCTAATTATAATATTAAATTTCAAGTAGCTACTGATGCTTCTTCGTACGGCATTGGTGCCGTTTTAAGCCAAGAAGGCCGCCCAATAGCATATGCGTCCCGTACGCTTAACACTGCAGAAAGAAATTATCCAGTAACTGAACGTGAATGTTTAGCAGTGCTTTGGGGACTGCAAAAATTTCGTTTATATTTTACGCAACTTCCAGTAACAGTTGTTACGGATCATGCGGCATTAACTCGGTTAACAACTGGAAAGAATCTCTCCCCTCGCATGATTCGATGGACTCTTAAGTTATCTAACTTTAATATAAACATCGAACACCGACGTGGTTCTGACAATATCGTAGCTGACGTTCTTTCACGTACTACTCAAACTCAAGAAAATAAGATTGAATCTAATTTTACAAATCAATCCCTTGCTTTACATGAAAAGAATGATCAGTTAAATTCTACTGTTAAAGCCTCATATATTTATCATTCGCATTTAAAGGCTGAACCGGTTCAATCCGAAGTATTAGCAAACGTGACTGAAACTTGTGTAAAGGAAATTGAAAGTGAACCAGTAAACCAAGGTGCGTCTACAAATCTAGTCACTACTTTAAACGATAAATTTGTATCTGATCAGGAAAAAGTAGCTTTAGCGCTTATGCCACCTTCTGTGTTAAATTCGAGAGATCAATTAATCCAAGAACAAAAAAATGATCCCGAATTTGGATTAATCTATAAGTATTTAGAAGATCCTGAGTCAGTTTCATTAATTGAATCGGCCATTGCCTTAAACTGGTCCCAATCTTTTTCTTTAATCGATGGCTTGCTTTTTTATTCAAAATTATTATCATCTTATGGCGAATTACGAGTTGTAATTCCCCAATCTCTTCGTCAAGCCATCCTATTTGAGTTTCATGACTCTCCAATTTCGGGGCACTTTAACATTAGGAAAACTTATAAAAAGCTCAAAGATGCCTGTTACTTTCCTAAAATGAGGAAGTTTGTTAATGAATATGTTTCGAGTTGTCGCTTGTGCCAGCAATATAATTATAAAAATGTAAAGCCGGCCGGTAAATTAATTCCTATTAAAGTTGATTTTCCAAATCAAATTCTTGGACTCGACTTAATCGGTCCTTACCCCCTCTCTAAACCAAATATATTTCGTTATGTGTTAGTTATGGTGGATTATTTTAGTAAATGGGTTGAATTTGTGCCTTTACGTAAAGCTTCGGCACAAGCAGTGGCCACTGCCTTCTTTAATAATTATATTTCTCGTTACGGCGCCCCCCTTCAAATTGTAACGGACCATGGTCCTCAATTTATAAGTAATGTTTTTAAGGCACTTTGCGATACACTCGAAATTAAACATGTCTTCACGGTTCCATATCGGCCGCAAACTAATCAGGCCGGACGTGTTAATAGAACGTTAATCAATATGATTGCGACGTTCATTGGTCAAAATCATGAAAATTGGGATCAGTTTCTCTATCATTTTGGCTATGCAATTCGTACAGCGGTAAGTGATGCAACAGGAAAAACTCCCGCTGAATTGTTTTTGGGCAGAAAGATTCTGACCCCCTTTCAAAAACTGGTATTGGTGCAGCAAAACACATCTCAATTTATTACGCGAAATATTGAAGAATTGCTACCAGAAGTTCAGAGAAATTTGAGAACAGCTCAAGAGCAGCAGGCTGTATATTATAACCTTAAACGTAGAATTTTAGAAGTAAAAGTGGGAGATAAAATACTCCTAGAATCACATTTTCTTAGCTCTAAAAAAGATTCTAAAGTAGCTAAATTTGGGCCAAAATTCATTGGGCCTTTCTCTGTTTTAAAGGTAGAACATAATAATCTGACAATCGATTTTAACGGCACCCCAACTACAATAAATGTTGACCAGATACGCATTTTTAAAGAGCGCACTCAATCAGATACTGAAACTCTTGATAGTGATAGCGTGCCGGGTTCAAACCCACCTGACGAACAGTCCGTACTTACGCCTAACCTCACTCCCCAGCCTAGTGCTCCTGATTCTTGTACAGCTGATGAACTACCTACTCCTACAACACCCGAACAATCTGTTCAGGGCACTTCCGCTGACCAATCTAGCGTTAGCAGACCCGTCGCACAAAAGCGAGCTCGTAGTAGGTCATCAAACCATTCTAATGTGAAATTTCCTAGGCAAACTGGTCGCAAACGCGACTATTCTTTTACTAATGGCTCTTTTATACCGCAGATAAAAAAGAAAAAAGCTTGGAATAAAAATTTAAAAAGGCCACAAGCCCCCTCCTCAAAGTTCTCTGGAACACATCGCCCACAGAAGGTACTAGCAGTTCCAGATTCAGTGCACACCGACTCGTTCCGACCTAAGAGAAAGGCAAGGGTTCGAAAAAGACCTCCACCCTCTTCATCAGCTAGCGGACGGCACATGGAGAAATTCCTAGCAGCTCCTGACTCGATCGGCAAAGACGAGTTCTCTTTCCACCACCGATTCAATACCCGGCGTCAAGCCAGACTCCGACAACAGGCTCAGCCATATGAATCACCTGCCGAGCAAGCCTTTGTACAAGCCTTTTGGGATAGCCCTAGACCCCGGTCTGAAAGCCTGCAACCCTGTGGCCTAGCTGACGAGTACATCGAGAACATTCACCAAGACCTCTAACCGTGCTGAAGTTACAGCTGAAAATTCACATCAGGTGATACCGTTCTCTGTTTTTTTTTTTTTTTTTTTCTATTACAAGTGCATTTCTGTCAGAGCTGTACAAAATGTTCGACGTACCTTGAAGCCTTTTTGGGACTTTATATTTTAAGAACTCTTACGAAAGTTATGGACTTTCTCAAACTAAAAATACAAAATTTAACTTAGCCATGAACTTTCAAATCAAAATTAATGTTCTGCTTCAATGTCAACATTTTTGTTCTCTCTTAAATATCTATTTTATGTATGTATTAAGTCTTTTACCTTGTAGCCATCTCCTGCAGAAAGCTGGTAATATAAACTGTTTTTTTGGCCCCTTTGTAAATTCCCCCCCCCCTTTTTTCTTTTGTCTTTCTATAAATGATGTATTTATAAACTGCATATTTGTATTTGTAAAACTTTTGAATATTTGTCTAAAAGTTTATCTGTATGTACTTTTAGAGGGAAAAAAAAACTGTTTTTTTTTAGCTATAAGCATAAAAAGCGTGTTTAACCATATAACATTAAAAAGACTAACTGCTCAGTTTTTTCCGCTTATGCTTTAGCTAAGGAGGGAGAAATATTTCTGTATGTAACCTATCTATTATGTTAATAGAAACGAACATGTCTCAGTTTCTTCCAGAGATGAATTCTAACTATTTTTTTTTACTATGCATACTGTAAAAGTTTTTCCCATTCCAGACACACTCTGATGGACTATTCCTCTTAATCTGATGTTAAAAGTATTTTTATCTAAAGTGAAAGATCTCTTAATTTGATGTCAAAAAGTTCTTTTTCCTGGATGTGGACAGCCTGCACATTCCGACGTCTGCTCTAGTATGAAGAAAGTTCATCCTATCCTTCGGTTAGTCATCTCCCTTGCAGACGTAAAGCTCCAGATACCAGTCCAGCCAGTACACTCCTACTAATAAAGATTTTCTCATGTTTTTCTTTAAAAAGAACAATTATTCTTGTGATTATAACAAACTTTAAATGTCACATTTGTCCCAAGCGACTTACTATGTAAAGACACGCAACATCAAGTTTGAATTTAATATATTGCCTTCCTGGCCTAACAGGGAGACGTGTGTAAATCCTACTGTAAGCCTGGTTTTAGCTCAGTCAGAGTCCCGGAGTTCTCGGGGTAAATGTACGCCTTTTATTTAAACTTTTAAATTAATTTTTTTTTTTTGCGTCCCCGAGTTTTCGCTCAGGGACTTAACAAATTTTAAGTTTTTCTCACCCGGTTAAAATTTAAGTGACGGCTGCACTCACGCTTCAGAGATTTGAGATAGTTAGAGAGGGAATGAAGCTATTTAAATTTAATCGATCAAACCCGTTGGGGATTTTCCCGACTAAATTTTTTTCTTGGAGGGGGACTGTGAGGTTGAGACGTTAGAACGTCACCACAGTTGTTTCAATTAAGCTGGATCCAGCAAAGTAGGAAGTGGGGACGGTTAAAATCACTCCGTCGCCAGTGGCTCGGTGACGGTTGAGGTCGAGATAGTTTTGTGTCGGCAGGATGCTGCATTAAAAGACTTAGATTTTGAATATTAGTTAAATTAGAAGTGATTTTTAAAAGTACGGATTGAAATGTAGTGAAAGGAAGTTGTAGGAAGAAGTATAAAAATAGAGATGGTTTTAGTAGATGGTGTGGATGTTGGAGGATCGTATAGTGTATGTTGGAGGATATTATAGCGAATGTGATGATTCTTATTTTGGTGAATAACGAGAGTAGAGTAGAGGAGATTTAGTTGTGTGAAGTTAAGTAGTGTTGAGCGTTGGTGAGTGTCTACTAGTTTTCGGAAAGTTCAAGCTGGGGCAGAAGGGAATCCTCTGTCCCATAGTGAAGCCGTAGTATTGGAGTACGAGTGTGACCGTCTCTACACCTTCGACTATCTGCTGTGGTGAGATATTTAAGGTTATCTACTTAAATTTTTGATTCATATATTTTGATTAAGTAAAACGCTGACTGAGCTAGGCTTTAGTACCAGGCCGCCCTCCCATTGATCTGCTCAAATAAACTTTAGTTATTGTTATTTAAAGTCTTGTGTTCTCTTAGTAATCTAATTAAGTAAGTAAGATGGAGTTTGCAGGAACGCAAACTCCACAAGCAGCCTTGAAAAAAAAAGCATTGGAAATTAAATTTTTGCATTTTCGTGTGGAGCTTTGCATTTGTAGAATCGCAATAACTTTTGCGATTATACTTTGAAGGATTAATTCTATTCTTTAACTATATTTAGTAAAAACATTTGAAATTAAATTCGTGGATTCTTTTTAAAACTTTGAATTTTAGATTCCCAGTGGCTTTTGCGATTGGATTTTGAAATTCGCACATGCCATATATCTGGTTCTCTAACTAACATTGAAGAGAGAAAAATGCGTGCATATCCATAATATCTGGAAAACATAGAACCTTGTTCTGGACTATTGCTACAAATCATCTGAACTTAGAGTTAATGAAGAAAATTATATGGAATTAATTTATAAATCAATGGTAAGAATTTTTGCAAATTAAATTCGTGCATTCTTTTTGAAACTTTGAATTTTAGATTCACAGTGGCTTTTGCGATTGGATTTTGAAATTCCGCACATGCCATATATTTGGTTCTCTAACTAACATTGAAGAGGGAAAAATGCGTGTATATCCATAATATCTGGAAAACATAGAACCTTGTTCGGAACTATTTCTACAAATCAACTGAACTTACAGTTAATAAAGAAAATTATATGGAATTAATTTATAAATCAATGGTAAGATTTTTTGTTAAAAATACATTCCGCCTTTTACTTGAAAATTAAAATAACTCGTTTCCTATCGCCAAAGAGCTTTTTTTTTTTTTAATAAGACATATTTTTATCGAATATAAAATATAATCTATATGTTATCATGTATAATAACAAATACATTTGATTTAAATAACTCAAATGTCAAATCTAATCAAATGTCTGGTGACATTTGTTATCCTAATTCATACATAGGCTCCAATGAACACACTTTGAATTATTATTTCATTGCATATTTGAAAATATTTTGTCACTATTTTGTAAAATGTCGATTAAAGCAGTAGTTGCATATAAATATTTTTTTAAGTGCTAAACGAATGATTTACAGAGTCTGTAAGACAAAATTTGACATCGTAGTGTGTAAGGTGCGCCAAATCTGGCAAACCTGATTCGCTGTAAAAAAAAATATGGCAACCTGGCTCTCAAAACCCACGGGGAGGGAGACGGAGTCGGGGTGTGAAGGAAGAATGACTGGAATCTGTACTTATTCTAGCGACAGTTGTAGTTATAAAACGAAATGTAAACAAGAATTGTAAATTTTCTTCATTGTACATGTATCATCAATTCATTAATATTTGTCATGTGTAACTTAGGATGTGTCCCAAGTTAGAGATATTAATAAATGATTTGGGACTAACTAACTGTGATTTTTCTTGATTGTCTCTGGCCCCTCACAAAGAATCCCACTTTGTAAATGGATGCATCTTGTGAATGTGGAATTCTTTGTATGGGGTCAGAGACAAAATCACAGTTAGTCCCAAATCATTTATTAATATCTCTAACTTGGGACACATCCTAAGTTACTCATGACAAATATTAATGAATTGATGATACATGTACAATGAAGAAATTTTACAATTCTTGTTTACATTTCGTTTTATATCTACTACTGTCGCTAGGACCAGTACAGATTCCAGTCATTCTTCCTTCATACCCCGACTCCGTCTCCCTCCCCGTGGGTTTTCTTTCTGGGACAGTCGATGATGGGGCGCGCAAGCGTGCCACCTGTCTTATCCTCTAATAAGCAAAGTAAAACTTTAGGTTTAAATTCGTCGCTAACATTTTCATTTACAAACGCTTTCTCTAAACTCGTGAAAAAATAGTCCCATCTATCTGATTTACTAGGAACCTTAACTGTTAAAAGTCTAACCATCCTTACTATTTCATCTAAAGATTTTATACACGTGATTTGATCACTATTTTGAACCAAATTCTGATTACTCTTAGACAATTCTACTTCCAAACGAAGTTTTTCCAATTCAAATTTTTCCCTTTCTCTATCTGCTTGTAACTTAAATTCTCTCTCTAGTTTTAACTTATTTTCATTTTCTAATTTTTGTTCCCGTTCTACCCTTTCAGCTACAATAGCCTCTAAATATTCTTTTGCCTCATCCTCTAATATATACAATAGGCTTCAATGAACATATTTTGAATGATTATTTCCAGAAAGGATTAATTTGTTCAATTCTACTTTCCGAGTATACATTACGTAAGGAAAATATTATACTCATAAAAAGAAAGAAAGAAAAAAGAAATTAACTATCAGATTTGGTGTATCTAATACATTTTAAGGTCCTCTGATTTCATTGTTACTAGTTTTATGGTTATTTATCATTTACGTATGTGTAACGTACTTAAAACGAATTTTAATGAATTTGT
Source organism: Salticus scenicus (assembly GCA_963930645.1). Lineage (NCBI taxonomy): Eukaryota > Metazoa > Arthropoda > Arachnida > Araneae > Salticidae > Salticus > Salticus scenicus. The sequence goes on along the minus strand of OZ005652.1, from coordinate 334,353,000 downwards.
GCCCATAAACCGTAACATATAAGAACCACATTTTCTACCTTTATAATATATTTATATGAATCGTGTACTCATAAAAATTTATATAGTTCTTGGGACGATGACTTGTAACATACCTATTTAAATTTACCTTTATCGATTAGGGAGTTTAATGTTGACGCACTTCAAATATTTTAAGTCCATTTGGCGTAGTGATAAAGATTTTTCTTTGTGTCTTTGTAAAAAACTACAAGTCCTAGACGCATTAAAATCTATACAGGTCATGCGACAATGACTTTATAATATACCTATCATTTTTTAACTGAATTTGGTAAGACCTTTGGACACTATCGTGTTCCCTCGCACACATATAGATACATCACCATAAAAATCGCAAATTAATTAAATTAACAACAGACATCATTAAGACATTCATTTACAAATATAAAATATGAAGATATATAATAGATATCCAGGAAGACAACAGATGGCGCCACTACACGTTTTTTAATGATTTTAAATAATTAAATTTTGAATTAAGTAATGTCTAGCACAAAATTTGCCACGATTTAAAATAGCTTAAAAATAAAAGTTACTTGAATAGTTAAAATCAATTAATATGGTTTATGTTTATATTTTCTTAACAATTTGGAAAAAAAAAAAAAAAAAACTGGTTGAAAAATATTGTATATAAGCGTTTATCTTATCTTTAACAAACATCGAAATTTTTAATTGTAACGAAAAGTAATAGTATTCACCGAAGTAGCCTTAAATTTATTAGAAAATGAATATGCCACTAAAGACGGATATTTTGCCGAGACATTAACAAAAATCTTTACGACAAAATGTTTTTCTGTATATAGCGTGACTTCAGAAAGAAAATAGCGAATCAGGAGCACTGAAATTTTTTCGTGACCAAAATCGTGCAAGGAAAGTTAATATGCGTCTGGTTCCCCACTGCCTGCGACAGCGAATACTCGCGCCAGATACGCGCGTCCGATTCCCCCTAATATTTTTACATTTTTCGAAAGTATTCGCAATCGCTGCCGCACACCCAAACAATATCTATTTTAAAATTTTTGTCCTCGATTCCTCACATCCAAAAATTTTAAATTTAACTAATTTTCGAGACCCTACCTCTATTTTAAAATTTTTGCTCTCACTAAATATCCCCCCCCCACCCCCTGCAATAATTTTACACTTTCTGAATTATCCGCAGTCGACTCCTTAGACCGAAAACGCTATTAATACCAATTTTCAAGGCTCTATCTGCACTCCTGTTTATGAAAATTGCAACACCGTGAAGGAATGCGAATATCATAATGATATTTATTGGGCACATACATTATAGTAAGAAGAACAATTGATTAAAATTTCAGGAAGTTTGGAGTAGTATGCACTGAGAAAACAGTACATAAAGCAGCGACCTCTGTGAGCATATTAACAGCACTTATCTGACTGTGCCTAGGCATTGAATCAAACAGCGATTGGATAACATGTACGGGTAAAGCACTTCATGAAGCTTCAATGCGATGCCACAATTCATAGATCGTAGTTACTGGTGTGTTGTGTGTGGGGGGGGGGGGGTCAGTCGCTTTTCAACGATAAGACAGTCATTTTCATTGGTGCGAGATCAGGAGAACGCGCTGGTCAGAGCAACAGTCAAACATATCCTGCATCAAGGAAGGTCCGGACAATACGGACAACTTGCGGTCGTGCATTGTCCTGCTTAAATATTGCGTTTCGTAGGCCTTGAATATAGGGCAGAGCGAAGAGCCTTAACTCGTCAGAGATATAATGGCTGGCATTCAGAGTGGCGGGAATGAAAACAAGAGGTGATCGAGACGTGTATCCAATGGTACCACATACCATCACTCCAGGTTGTGACCCAGTATGCGGATACCAAAATTTTGATTACCCTCAAAACTGCATCACTGATACGGGCGCCTTTAATGTGTGATCAATGACGAACCTGGACGCAGGGATAGCGTGAAGTCGCCTTTTAGACAAATCACAATCCTGTTTACAGCAACAAGATTGCCTTATCCGTATTTAACGGCATTGTGAATAATGCACATTGCCAGCTGGGATTCGACATCGTCACGCTGTCCATCACCTGCAGTGATGGTATGGGGTCCCATTGGATACACGTCTCGACACGCGGCCATTAAATTTCTGGTGAGTTAAGGCCCGTCACTCTTCTTTATATTCAAGGCCTCCGCAGCGCAACATTTAAGCAGGAGAATGCACGCCCGCAAGTTGTCTGTGTTGTCCGGACTTTTCTTGATAGAGAATGTGTTCAATCGTTGCTCCCGCTAGCGCGTTCTCCTGATCTCGCACCAATGAAAATGTCTGTTTAATCGTTGAAAAGCGAGTGGCCAGCGACTATTCACCAGTAATTAGGATCGATGAATTGTGGCATCGGTTTGAAGCTTCATGGAGTGCTTTACCAGTACAAGTCATCCAATCGTTGTTTAGGCAGATAAATGCTGTTTTTGCTGACAGAGGTCGCTGCTTTATGTACTGTTTTCTCAGTACATATTACTCCAAATTTCCTGAAATTTTAATCAATTGTTCTTCTTACTATAATGTGTATGCCCAATAAATATCATTATGACATTCTCATTCCTTCTTGGTGTTGCAATTTTCACAAGCATGGGTGTATATTTTAAATGTTTTGCCCAATCTGCCCCCCCCTCCCCCTGTAATCCTTTCCTAATAATTTTACACATTCGAAAATATTATCTGCAATCGATTACTTGGCCCCTAAAAGCCTAATAGTACCCATTTTAAACGATCTAAGTTTCTACATCTTTCCCCTTAGCCCCTTAGCCCCTCCCATCTACTCCCCAATAATTTAGCGCTTTCAAAAGTATTCGCAATCCATTCCCCACCCATGGAAACACCTTAGTATGAAATTTCAACGGTGTACGTGAATTTGAAACTCTGTAAAATAAAAAAAATAAAATAAATTAATCTTGTATAGTCGGGTGGTCACGTGATCACCACGAACTCAAAATCCATATTAATACATAATAATATTGTAACTTTTTTATGTCAAACAGTAGGCCGACCGTATGCCGTCTTGGCAGTTATTAATTTCTGTGTAAGCAGGTTAGAATTTGAAATGTTTGAAAATTGAAGTATTTGTGACAACACAATCACATGTTTCTTAAATAATCAAAAGCATTTCCTTTCCGTCTTCGAGAAATTTCTATTATACAGCCTGCATTGAAACTCTAGTTAATTAAAAAAAAAAAAAAAAAAAAAAATCTAACAGACACATCGATAAGGCGCTTGTGCTTGTGTTTCTCAGAAAAATCGCAACTTTTATTTGGTACAAATTTAAAGTAATCGGACTGATTCATTTTCCTTTCATTTTAAACTCCGTTAAGATAACTACTTTTATGCAATCATAGTCAAATACAGTCGGCTGCAAAATTATTCGAGCACTAGCAATAATCCTTGCCAAAAAAAATACACTTAATACAGCTTTGTTAAATAAATCCTTGTCGAGTCATGTTCTTAATCAGTCTAAGAACATGATTCGACAAGGATTTACTTAGCAAAACAGTCTTAAGTGTACTTTTTAAATATAGGAATTATTGGCTAGTGCTCGAATAACTTTGCAGCCGACTGTAGCAGTCAATTTTTGATCGACATAGCTCGACGTTTTAATTGATATCTCCGCAACTAATAAAGATTTTTAATTTTTTTTTCACTATCCCTTCCGGAAGGCTTAAACACCCGTATGCCAATTTTTGTACTTCTACGTTCAGTGAGGAACAGACAAATAGGCAGACAAACCTTTTTCTTTTATTATATATTATTTTCTATAATTTTATCAATATGATACTCAAAATAATTTGAATGCATGTCGGAAAATGTTTCAAAATCGATGCGTGATCCCACAATCTATCCTTTTTATTAAATTAAAACGTTATAAACTTTGAAGTAACAGAAAAATATAAAAAAAAAAACACATCGATAGTGTTGAATACCAGGTGATGCCGTAGAGTACATCATCATTTATTTTCCGATATGTGTTCTTTCTTCTTCATTGATATCCAATAGATAAACGAAAAGTCGATAATATGTTGAAGACAGAAGAAGAAAATCGTGAATAAAAAGCGAGAAAAATCAATATGAAGTTTTGTTCTAAAAGTTTAAAAAAGAGGGGGGGGGAAGTAAGAAATTATGTTGGACAAAAAATACATTATGATCGATATCGAAAATCAAATCATTGAACGATGACATGACACCATTTTAAAAATTGAAACAGGTGAAATATAATAAAAAGAGAACAAAAAAAAAAAAAAAAAAAAAAAAAAAAAGTTATTGAATTGTGTCGGAAAAAGGGCAGGGTAAATTTTAACATTTATCGTAAACTTTGAAACTTATAAATTGAAAAATCTCTAAATATTTTTAATATTAAACTTTGATAACAATATTTGTTTGAGTATAAATCATGAAATTGTATTGATAAATTATTAAATGTTATACTTTTTAAAGTAAGTTCTTGATACACATATTATGAATAAAACAATCAAATCATGATTCCTCGACGTTTCGTAAAATAAACATATAAAGATTCTTTTAGAAAACTAACCTTTTTTTTTTAATCAAAGCTATATTTTTTAGCGTAACAATGATTAATAATTGCATATAATACGATCTTTAATTAAGTGTCTTAGGGCATATATATGTACATGAGGTTGGAGATTGATGACTCGAGTGCTTAAACCATGGAACAAAATTTCATAATTCGAATAAAGGAAAAATATACATAATTAATTGAAAATACCTAAAAATGTTCACATCAACAACTCCAGAGCGATTGCTCCTCCTTACACGTCGCCGTTGTGTTTCTTATATTACTTTTACACGTGTTTCTTCTACTATATTCTTATATCTTACACAAATGATACTTGTGGAGCATTAGCCCTTGTACTATTAAAACACATTTCCCAAATACAGTAACCGCCGCTTAATAAATTCACTGGTTAATAAAATCAGCCGCTTAATTTGATCAAATTCCCAGGACCGGAATCAAATCAATTCAAAGCACTTTTAAAACTGCCGCTTAATAAAATCAACAACGCCGGTTAATAAACTCAAAAAGTGTCTCTTCAGCAGCAAAAATATCCTTTATGCACACTAAAAAAAATTGTATGTGCACTGTGATATTTTTATTTTTGAAGTAAAAAAGAAAACAAAATACAGCAATCCCTCCGTTATCACACTTTGTCAAAAATTTTACATTTAAAGCATACTTACAAAATAAACACGCTCATTACGTGCCTTAGTAACAATTTCAAGAAATGTATTCTTTAAGCGCGGTAATAAGTTACAAATTTGGTTTGGTTTGTAAGTGATATTTGTTTTAATTTTTAATTATTAAATGACAATTTCTAATTCTTATTCTTAAATAACTAACAGGCAAAAGATTACAAAAATAATAATAATAATTATTATTATTATTATTATTATTATTATTATTAAAAAATCTGGTGTGAAACAACCACACGACTTCCATTACCCGCTATTACATGTATTATATGCATTTTTGAGAGATAATGTGATCAGAAAACATAAAAGTGACCCAAAGAGAAAATCGTTAGAGCCGTTTTTGAGAAACCAACTTTTACAAAAAATCAATTATTGACCGGAAAAAAAATAATTACATACAAAAGCATATTTAAAAGTGAGTTAAAATGGCGAGTTTGAAAAAAATCCGTACAACCGTTTTTAAAGGAACGCCTTTGCGAGGCCTGAACTTGAGCTATTTATACAGGGCGCCTATCAATTTTCCTGAACTAACCAACTATATCATTCGAAAGTACATCTAATAGAGTGTTTATATAGCAAGTTTGAAGAAAATCGTTAGAGCCGTTTTTGAGATAAGGACTTACGGTCCCACTTCCGGTTTCCGATGTCCCATTTCCGGTTTTTCAATTTTCACCAAAATTTGGAAATTTCATCTGTACACCAGACGTATTTCAATTCTAAAGTTTCGTAGATCTATCTTTATTAGTTTCTGAGCTATAATAGCCAGAAAATTCTCCACATACATACATACATACATACATACACACACACACACATACATACACACTGACCAATTGCCAAAAACCACTTTTTTGGACTCAGGGGACCTTAAAACGTGTAAATCACATGAAAACCCGATATCGAATTTTCAGACCGAATACAATACTTCCATTACCTACGGTAGTAGGGTAATGAAAGTAAAAAAGCGTGAACTTTTGGCAAAGTACTAATGATTTTTCCGAAAGGAAAGCATATCGAAACTTGGGGTGTTCTTAATGTACTTTTGAAAGAACAATTAATAAACTGTACGTCAAAAATTAATTAATTACATTTGCTTACATTTAATTAATTAATTAATTTGATTACATTTTGAAAAGTCTTTCCAAATTTAGGGAAGTAATAACTTTTTCTAGTATACAGGAATGTTCGCCGGTTATAAAAAATCAGCCGCTTTATAAAATCACTTTCGCTCAGAACGAATGTGATTTTAATAAGCGGCGGGAACTGTATAAGCAGAATTTTCTCACTTTTGAGAGATTTTTTATAATAGCTCCAAGTAGAAACTTCTCATTTTTAAGATTTTTTTTTTTTTCTCATTTAACTATTCATTTAAAATTTTACATCACTTTACGTACAATTGATGAATTGTATAGAATAGAATATTCTAGAATTCGAAAAGTCTAGAAATTGCAAAACATTAACTGAATAATTAACATAAACATAACTAACATAATGACATAATGAATAAATGAAAAATAAACAATTTAGATTTAAATAAAAACCATTTTTAAACAATTTTCCTTGATGGAATTTGAACCCACAGTTTCTGGTTTCGTAACCCGGTGCTTTACATCGGAGCCACATCGTTCACAAACGAAACAATTTTGATTACAATTATTACAATAGTGAAAATGAATAATTAAATGAAAAAAAAAAAAAAAAAATCTTAAAAATCAGAAGTTCCAACTCGAAAAAAGGAAATGAAACTTCACAAAAATGAGAAGATCCTGCTTATTTTTGACAAGATTATGCTTATTTTTTCTTTTGAGAAGTGTGTTTTAACAGTGTACATCATTCAAGAGATTTACGAAACAAATTAAAACACTTATCGTAACGCCTTTCATAAAATTAAATTATTAGTAATTATACTTTGCTTTTACTACTATTCCCATAAAAAAAAAAAAAAAAAAAAAAACAATGGCTCCCGCTCTTTTTTTTTTTTTTTTTTTTTTTTTTGAGAAAAAATTTCTCAAAAAGATATGAGGAGGCACATCTTCTCATTTTTAAGTAAGTCATTATTAACAGTGTGTCTTTCGATCGTTTCTTGCGCACTTCACTGCTTTGCCTTGCCCTTTTCAGGAAGGCATCGAGTTCTTGGCCTGAAAAATTCCCCTCGCGACTTTTCACATGGTGGATAAAAAAATTAAAAAACTCGCTACATTTTTCTTCAGTCGAAATATTCATAAGCACAAATTTCATTAACTGCCACATAAAAAATCGTATATTTCGGTAGTGATTAAATTTAAATTAATTCAAATTGCGACAAATTAATCCCGCATTTTAAAAATAGGCTTAAAAATATATCACGTATTCGGCATTCTGAACCCCCTCCTTATATATATACACTAAGCGACAAAAAAAAAAAAAAAAAAAAAAAAAAAGCCGTACTGCAGAAAAATTGACTTATACCTTTTGGGTTTGTAATAATTTAAAAACTAATGATTGCAACAAATAAAATTGTTATGTTTGTATAATACGGAAGTCATAACATTATGCCTATGTACATTTTCGATTTAATAATTCGTTTTATTACACTCTACAAAGTATTTAACAAAAATCTACATGAAATTTTCTTTTTAAACGTAATATAATAAACACATACTTTGTATTTCATCATGATTTATTATATGAAATAAACAAGTGCAATTTTAATGTATGAAATAAAGCTATTTATTTGTTACATCTAAACAATTATTTAATAAAGATATGTATTCTGGATTGGATAATTCCGCCTTTATATGTAATCACTGCTTTAATGCGCAATGTCATAGTATTTTACAGTTTTTTAAAATGAAACTCAGAAATTTCACTGTGCTAAATATCATAAATATTTTTTTCTAGTTCTTTCAAAGTTGTAGGCTACAAATTTTTAATCCCCACCCTCTTTTATATAGACTAAACATTATCGAGCAGGTTAAGATTAGGACAATTTTCAGGTCTAATAAAGAAGAAATCCTGCGATATTCTTTGTGGGATTTAATTTTAAGTTAAAAAAGTTATGATAACTTACAAAATTATAGATGCTCATGAGAATGGATAAGTAATTTTAACAACTTGAATCAAATAAATGTATCACAAGCGCCATATAACAAGCTGCATTATCATCTTGAAATGCTGATTATGGAAGAGTCTAAAATACCCCTAAAGTAGTCAGTCATGTACCAATTTTTTAATGGCCAAGTTTTATTTCGGGTTAATTGATTCCTTGAACATGAAAATTTGCCTGTCTCACCGAAAAATTACGCATTTTCGTATTATGAAAAACGACAGTTTTTTGAGTGACGCAAGCGGAGGGACAAACGGAACGCTGCGAACTCATATATACGGCTAGTTTGACATCAAAGAGATTTGTAAAAGCCGACACTTAATATCTCAGCAAATATGCCATATTTTGTTCTGATCTTTTCAACATAATCTTTTATCTTCGGTCTTAATCTATCCTGAAAATTTTACATTTCTACATGCAATATGTTTTGAGATCTGAATCTCAATTTTAAGCCAAAATGGGAAAACGGTTGGTGTAATAGACTGGAATTCTGAAAAATATCTCTAAAACGGCTCGAAGGATTTTCATATAATTAATATATATTGTTAATAGGATCTTTCTGAATCTAGTAATGTTTTCGTTTTTTTCAGGAAAACTCTTGTTTTTTATATAAATCGCTTTAAATATGGAACTATATTACTCCGCCAATTACATGTGTTTCTTCGGGTGAAAACGCTGTTATGCGGTTCTTACTTGTGAGGTATGTGGGCTGGTTGATTGACCGACTTCAATACAGCCAATGAATTATTTGGATTTTTTTAACGCAAAAGTACTTTATTACATGTTTAAAATATTTATTGTATATATACTAAGTCAAATTCACTTAAATATATTTTCTCTTCTGTTATGAAAAAAATATTTTTGATTTTAAAATTTCATATTTAGTCAAAAAAATATTTAGATAATATTTTAAATAAGGAAGTATTTTGTAATTTTAGATATTCCATTTTATCATAATAATGATGAATTTACAATTTTTTAAAGCGAAAAAATTTTTAATCATTCATGAACATCGATTTTATAATAGCTCAATGATTTGCGATTCATATTCATGTATCATTCCGCGCCGGGAATGGAAAAAAACAGCAAATAGAGTTTTGGCGCCATCTATCGTTTTTTATTTAAAACATACACTTCCGTAAATACATATATATTTTTTTTCTTTTTAAAAATTAAAAATCTCTTTTGAAAATACAGTTAGAGTTTATTCATATATTTATTTTTCAGACTTTAAAATGATACATATTTTAAATATTAACATAATCAATTTTTTTTTATTATTATTTAAAGCAATAATGACTAGGGGATGAAACAGTGCTTACACTGTTTATTAGAAATAACATCAATTCATGAATTTTATTAAAATTCATGAAAAATATGTCAAATATCAATTATTAAAAAACACGTCAAAATAAATAAATAACATCTTTACTTTGAAACCCATAATAATGTATTTAAAAAATATTATTCTTTCTTTTATTTTTTTAATTAATTAATTTCTGCATGAAAAATTCTATTTCATAAATATATTTACAATTACAATAAACAAAAAATCCTCCTTTAATTTTAAATAACTATTTCCACCTGTTTTTAAACAAGTTTTTTTTTTTTTTTTTTTTTTTTTTTAAGGGGAAAGAAAATAATATAAAAAAAGGTTAAATATATATGTAATGATTTTAATATAAATTACTAGATGGCGCCACTACATCTATTTATTTTTCTTTAAAAAAAAAGAAAGAAAGAAAAATTGCTTCGAAACATTTAGAAATAATTATTTAAAATTAAAGGAGGGTTTTTTGTTTATTGTAGTTGTAAATATATTTATGAAATAGAATTTTTACGCAGAATTTTTTTTTTTTTTTTTTTTTTTTTTTTTTTTTTTTTTAAAGCTTAACTTATATTTTCCATAAAATTTTTCTCCAGGTGATTTTATCTTATTTTTAAAATTATAGAAATGTAAAGCTTAATTTATATTTTGTCTATTTTTCCCCCAAACATTTTATATGATAATATATGTAGTAATTTTTACCTGCAATTTTGATGAAAATTTAAATTGTGAATATTGGAGCATACTTAGCCTCAAAAGGGGAAACAAAATATACAAATTTCCATTTTTAACATTTACTTGATTTTTTTTTTTTTTTTTTTAAGAGTTTGAGAATTCCAGTCAATAAATTTTTCTAGTGCGAAGCTCCTCCATTTTGTTTCCAAGTGTCAGGCTACTTGAAAATTTGTCAGTATGATAACGTTTGAAATATTGAATTAATTCACACTAAATTTGTATTGTAGATTTATCTTAGAAGTGTATTTGATATGTTCATTTGCCAACTTAATCTACTCTCTTGTTTCCCTGTGCTAACACACTGAATATTTCAAATTTACATTAGAAAGGTTTTATGAACCGATTTGCTTAAAACTCCATATATACAAGCCTTCATTAATAAATCCACTAAGTCCATTAATAAATTGTAGCTGCCATTTAAAAAAAAAATGGTGGCAACTTTGTAAGAAAAGATAAATTAGCCTTCCTAGGAGCCAGAAGGACTTATTTTAATTTTTTGATCAATAACCACTAAAAAGTAATGATATCAGTTCAAAAAACCCTTAACGGCTTAAAAGTTTGTGACGCCGCTACTTTATGGCTATAAGAATTTGAAACATGAGTCTTAAAAATAATGATATCAAATTTTGAGTGACGCTTTGCAATTAGTTAAAGTATACATAGATTTTCTTATTTGATCATTTACTTTTATCTTTTATTTATATTTATAATGCAAACGCAATATTTTTAACTTCAAGATTAGACAGATATATAAAATACACTCACTGATACTTTTTCATTCGCATTTCAAATTCAAAATAACAGTTTTAAAAGGAATTATATAAAAGTTTCAGTGGCACCTCGGTGTTATTTTAAAAGATATGTTTTTAGATTCCATTAAAATTACTTTTGTTTTGTCTAATAAAGTATATTTACACATTTAAACAGTGCTTTTAATTTTCAAATATACTGTCAAATAATTATACTTTCACTGAGTTTGCATTATAAAGTAAAATTATTTATTTCAATAAATTGATTTATCTTTTGCGTCACGCTATTCAAAACTGCAAGTAAAATTTGTGTAAATGTTTTCTTTACGTCACACTACCTCTTTGAGCAAATTTTCACTTAGTTGGATACTATGATACAATGTTTTGGATAGCGTGATGCAAAAGATAAATCAATTTATTGAAATAAATAATTTTACTTTATAATGCAAACTCAGTGAAAGTATAATTATTTGACAGTATATTTGAAAATTAAAAGCACTGTTTAAATGTGTAAATATACTTTATTAGACAAAACAAATGTAATTTTAATGGAATCTAAAAACATATCTTTTAAAATAACACAGAGGTGCCACTGGAATTTTTATATAATTCCTTTTAAAACTGTTATTTTGAATTTGAAATGCGAATGAAAAAGCATCAGTGAGTGTATTTTATATATCTGTCTGATCTTGAAGTTAAAAATATTACGTTTGCATTATAAATATAAATAAAAGGTAAAAGTAAATGATCAAATAAGAAAATCTATGTATACTTTAACTAATTGCAAAGCGTCACTTAAAATTTGATATCATTATTTTTAAGACTCATGTTTCAAATTCTTATAGCCATAAAGTAGCGGCGTCACAAACTTTTAAGCCGTTAAGAGTTTTTTGAACTGATCGTAATATACGGGGAATATGTCATCGTTTTAAAAGTGCGATTTTCATTCAGTCACATTTTTGTGTTCAGATCTGCTTGTTTCCGTCAGTTCAAAATAAGTTAAACTTGACTCATCAGAGAGAACAATTTCAGCCCAATAATTTATTGATCATTTTTTAATTTTTTTAACCCTCTAATGTCTTGGCTTTCTAATTCTTTTCGTTAAGAATGAATTTTTTTCAGATTTCCTGGCAATTATACCTGCTTTATTTAATTGTTATTTCACTATATTTAGATAAATTATGTTACTAAACACTTTTTCTGAATCCCTTCTATGTTCTAAATGTAATACAAACTGAGTTTTTAAGCGTTGACCTTTTAACTTGCGGTCATCTCGACTGGATGAGTAACGTGGCCGCCTAAGGACAAATGTGCAGTTTAAACAGCCAAAAAATATTATATCTTGCTAAAAATCAGATCACTAATATTTTGTTAACATTTAATCATTTTGACATCCCACGTATTAAAATATTTTTTTTATTTTCACTCTAAAATTAATATTTTGTGCGATATCGTTAATTGCCTTATACATTCCACTTTTGAAATACTTTCTAAAATTACAATTTTCCGAACAATTGCATCTTGTTTTTAACACTTGGCTCAATCCTAAATTGCACGTGGAACACAACGTAATAAAATCTGTTAAAAAATTTACTTTTGAAACAATAAAATTAGCGATTACAGAAAAAAAAAAAAAAGGGAAAATATCCAAGTGCAGCTTTTTTTTTTTTTTTTTTGGTCGCTTAGTATATATATATATATATATATATATATATATATATAATTGGAATTTCTTAAACTTTCCATAAAATAATAAAGTATTTCGGTGATCAGTAAAGAGTGGATTATATGCACTTAAAAAATGCATGCAAATTTTTGGTACCCCCCCCCCACACACACACACACACACTCACACACACTTCCTAAAATATGCATTTAAGTTATATGCATGTTTGAAAATGCTACCTGATTTGAAGATATCTAATTCTTTTTACTTTTTTCAATCCTATAAATAAAACCAGTTCCGTTTATTTCATTCTAGTAAATCATGAAAATTTATTTACAATTTTCATGCTACAATAAACAACAATATGTTTTCCAAACTTTCTATTGTAAAATTTTGTCTCTTTTTATCTAGAATCATTTTATAGGCAGAAAAAGTTCTTTCAGCATCAACATATGTCACTGGACAATATTTTTAATTTTTTCCTGTCATCGGTTATACCTGTACTGGCAGTTTATTTCCTACATCGTTTATAAAGTCATTCATTTGCTGTACTGCAATAAATTCTTGATTTTTTTTTTTTTTTTTATGAAATTCCATTTTGTTTTCACTCTACCTGGTATACAGAATATCGAATAACATAAATATATTCTTGAATTTAATTAATCTAAAAAAATTGCATTACCGAACCTCGGACGACAGCAAATACAGGCAAGGAACCATAGTGCTCTTCTAGATTTTAAAGTTTAACCTAGATTGTATCAATTTTACATAAATTTGAGAATTAAATGCAGAAAATTACCTTAAATAATTAAATATTACTACAGGAACATTGTCTCATTAACGTATAATCTCCTCTCTCCCGCCCCCATTGAACGAAATTGTTCAGAAACCAATGTGGCCTATTTTGCTGGAAAATAATAGGGGAGGGTAATGCTTCTATTACACACAACAATTTTTCGCACAACTTTTTAGACAATTGTGTTGGCTCAAATCGCCTCGACCCCTAGTGTAATAGGAGTTGGGATTTTTTTTGACAATTTTTTTTGACTAATCATAAAAAGTTGTTCGTACGAACAATTTCTCATTCGATGATAAACCAGTGAGGTGATAGGTATAGGTATAGGTGTGTGTAATAGGAGCATAAGGGATTGTCTTTTTACAAAACCACGTTTTTCTTTCTGAATTTTGTTTAAACTAAAATTTAGGCGTATCTTTCGATTAAGAAACTAAATTTTTATACTTTTATTTATAAGAAAGTATAAAGTTCTGAGTCAATTTCATGTTTGACAATTAAGAATAACAAGATCACATACAAAGGAACCATGAAGTGAAAGGTGTGTAGAAAAGTGAAACTATGGATTTTTAAATAGTTTCAGAGAGAAAATGCAATTATTTTTAGTCATAAAGTATCAATATTCCATAATAACATTTCAGCTCAAATTCCGTAATATAAGTAACTACCCAGTTACTTATAGATTTATTAGATTTATATATTCATATTGAATACACTATTAATGTATATAAATTTAAAAGGCACGTATTAAAAAAAAAAAAAAAAACTGAAATTAAGAATTTATGTTTTCACATCCAATAACATACTATGTTTATAATGTGCAGTTTCAATGCACTCAGTTGTTCGAACTATGTGTTTTAATACTAGATTGAAGCTTAAATAGACAAAATAATTTTTATAAGAAGGCATTCTATTTTTGAAATGTTTTTAAAAGTGCTGGTAGTGACTAGTGTGCTAATATTTACTATAGAACATCAAAAATAGTTATATGGCTAGTTAATACTTATTTGACTAGTTAATACTTATTTGGTTACTAGTTATTTGGCTAGTAGTATATGAATTCATCATCAACATTTGGTGGCTAGCTAGGGACTGTGTAAAAAACCCTATTTTCCATAAGACTTGTAAAAATAACGCGAGTCGGCATACGTTTAATGAACTTGCAGATATTCGTTTATCTTACGGCGCACGCTGATTGGGGAGGCTCTAAAGCTTGGTTCACACAAGATGCGTCATCTTCAGTTCTATTGCAATTTCACTGATATAGCCTTTTAGCTGCCCTCAACTGTCTTCATGCGTTTTCTGCTTCTGACAAACTCCTGCGGTGATAACTGGCATGAAAAAATTCAATTTCTTTTGTGAAATTCTTCAGGGAACAATAAAAATAATGACTTTCATTATAAAGATATCCAAAAGTCTAAGGTTCACTTTCCTATAACGAATAATTTACTACATTTGACGCGCGTCAAATGTGAACCCAGCTTAAGAACAGCTTTACCTTCAGACAATGTGAATTAGATGCATATCTACAAGCGCATTAACCCTTTAACGACCGAATTAATTTTGAAAAATATTATTAGCTGATTATTTCACTTCTAAATTAATATAGACAACTGACAGTAAAATGTGTTAACTTAAAATATTCTTCTGATAGTTTTAAATTTTAAGACTATCCTCATTTTTTGACGTTCAGTGTTCTAGCCAGAAAACTTCGAGATAGAAAAACTTTGAGATAACAGATTAATTTCTTATTATATGTTGACAAAGATCTTGAAAGTAAAGCATTATAATATATATTATTATTCAACTTGATTTAAGTTAGTATGCCTGCGCAAAAGCAAATATATGTGCGAAGAATGAAAAATCATAAAATGACTATCCAAATAATGAAATAATAATTAATAGTAGGCACATAATCTTTCAGGGATCATTTAGAGTGATGCTATAAACTGTCACTAAAGAGCAGAAATTATTCCAAGTAACCATAAAAAATATACGTATTTTATGAGCTGTCCTCAAATGAAGAGACTGGGCGCTAACGCGTTAAACTTATATAGTTTCATGTTACTTCCGTAAAATCACCTTGTCGAACGATGACAGGCAACGTGGCATTAAAGATCAAACAGCTTTGCGCGTAAATGGGATTTGTGGACACAAAGCTTTTATATGCTTGTTTGCACCATTCTTTCCTACGTGAAATAGTCTTCTTTTCCTATTTCCTACATCCTCACCAAATATCGATGATGGATTTAGATAAACCCTGTATAATAATTATTGAAAGCTGAAGACATCTTTCCCATAATATTCAATAACTTTAGTTTTTTGAGCCTTCTTGATTGTTTACCGGATCATTGATCATATGCAGCCAGTAACAAAAGTGTCCGAACACTATCAAAAATTCCTAAATAAAAAAAGTACACTTCATATGGTTTTGTTAAAAAAATCCTTGTCGAATCCTGTTCTTAGTCAGTGTAAGATCATAATTCGATAAGGATTTATTTAACAAAACCGTACGAAGTGTACGTTTTTTACACAGGAATTTTTACTTGTGTTCGGACACTTTTGTTACCAACTGTACAGTCTGCAGCAAAATTATTGAAGCACACCTCCATATTTTTCATTTTTCATTTTTTTTTTTTTTTTTTTTTTTTTTTTTTTTAGTTTGATCGCTAATTTTTATCATCAACTTACTTTATTATAAACAGCATAAGACTAATGTCAGATCATGACTCAAGGGATATTTATAACAAAACAGTATTAGGTGCACATCTTTTAAATACGAATTATTGCTAGCGCTTCAATAATTTTACTGCCGACTGTAAGCTAATCTACAATTCGTTAGCCCTTACTATTTAAACCTAGCTCACATCCTTTGTAATGCGTTAGATTTCACTCAAACTATGTCTGATGATACTGATTAAATAAGTTTTTAAATATGAATGCGTTTGAAAATAAAATGTTAAAAATATAAAAAATATGTTTTTGAAAAAAGAACTAATTTAACGATTCTGAATTTTCTGAATGTGAAAACGGAACTTTTAAATAAAATGCTGTACGTTATGAGTGATTATGATAGCGAATTTCCGCGCAATTTATTAAAAGAATTACGTTTCTTGTAAATAGTGGTGTCGCACGCTCTCGCAATTTAAAATAGACTGGTTTTAATGCAGTGCAAAATATTCAGTCCCTCGATGAGAAAGTGTTAAACATATGTTAAAATTTTTACTTGAATAATTTTTTTTTTTTTTTTTTTTTTAATCACGCAAAAAAAGTATTTTTAAACCAGTGTCTATCTTTAACTTATTGTTATTTATTTATTTTATTTATTTGTTTTGTTATGCCGTTAGACTTAAAACCCGGTTTTGTAAGTGAAGCCGATACACAGGAAAATAGTTGTTTGCTTTAATATTCTTGTGCGTTTTTATTAATTGCATAAAATTTATTTTGAACTCTAACTTCTAAAATTCTAAAATAAAAAAGTAGTTATAAAACCTCAGTATTTTTAGATCTATAAAGAAAACTCAGTCATAATAAGAAATAAGTTTTTTTTATTATTTTGCTTTAACCTCTTTATTTATATTTTAGCAAAGGAATCAATCAAAAAGAATAAAAAGCCCTGTAAATTTTAAGGCATAAAACAAAAATTAAACTTTGAGCAACTGTATTCTATTTTACTAATATTTTAAAATTTATTACGATTTTTTTTTTTTTTTTTTTTAATTGAGGCAAGTTTCAAAAACATTTCAAAAATAAGACATTTTAAATGAATGGAACGTTTATGACTTGTACTTTTAAGCATTATCTATTTTTATGGGCTATTTAATGCTTAAAGAATCTCATTTCATCATCATTAATTATAATAGAAATAGGGTTTCCTTTCTCTTCATTATATTTTGCTCATAGCCATTATTCGAGAAGGGAAAACGGGGAGATGTTCTTTCGAAAATTTTTATACTAGTCTCATTATTCTTTGTTTTAGTGATGTGATGAATGACCACGGTTCTTGAGTTGATCTTTTTGCTCTAATGCATTTCTAATGGTTTCTGTCAATTTATGCATTAACCTAAATAATGGAATATTTTACTCATATCGTCTGCTTTATAGCAAAATGGAATCTGCATGTTACTCAAATTGTGATCTATATAAGGAACATCAACCGAAATGTTTTCAAAATTTCAATATGATTAACATTTATCTTTTACTTTTTTATTATAAATAAACAGCCAGATAGGTTTAAGAAAAAGCATTACATATAAATATATGGACTATTTTATTAAAAAAAAAAAAAAAAAAAAAATGATTAAGTCTCTGTCCATTTACAAACGCTTACTTATTTTAAGCCTTTTACATATTTCAT
The DNA here is from genome assembly GCA_963930645.1 of Salticus scenicus. NCBI lineage: Eukaryota > Metazoa > Arthropoda > Arachnida > Araneae > Salticidae > Salticus > Salticus scenicus. The sequence continues at coordinate 334,335,023 of OZ005652.1, read as the reverse complement.
TTTAAAAATATTATCAAACTCAATTTAATAAACTTTACTAGTTTAAATGTCCTCAGGTTATATTTAAGTATACAGTGTGATGTGCACGTATATTATAGATGACATGCAAGGCTTCAAATAATAAAGCGACAACAATCTTTTCTATTGTATAAAATTTGTGGAAGTATGTTATTACATTTTACCATGTCCAAGAAAACTGCACATACTGTAACAAATTTCAGCAAATTTACTGAAATATTTATCCAGAGTCTCTGTAAATTTATAATAATCTTTAGTTAAAAGTAATTAATCGAGATTCCCAATCTTTATTCTGTATTTTAATTTATTTTTATTATTTATCAATCGAAGCAAAAATGAATGTTTTACTTTAGAAAAAGTATTCCAAGTCACAAATATATTCGCGCCAATAACACTGCTCTGCATGAAAATTGCCCCCTGACACCATTTCAGCATATTCGTATGTAAAATGACCTCCTGAATTCGAATGTGACCACCATTTTGCCCAATCACCCACCGTCTTCTAGATACACCACCTCCCTCACTTTTATCATTGTTTGGTAATTTTGTACCCATCAGTTTGATTTGAAGAGGAACGATGATTATTTTAACCGTTAAATGTCTTCTGACCTGAGGAGCTACAGAAATAGAAAGTTCTAAAACATGAAACTTGGGGGTAAGGAGGAAATTTTGAGGGGATTTGTACCTAGAAAACAAAAGAAAATCAATAAAAACAATCAGTTTCTGTTCCTTTTTTTTTTTTTTTTTTTTTTCGCAATATTTCTCTTAATTTTTACATATTCTAGCTTCCAGTTTACCATTTTCTTACCAAAACACCCCAAATAATACAAATTATAAAGTGAAATTTTTTTCAAAATGTTGGTGAGTGGAGTAAAGTCTCAAAGCTCTCGCAAGAAGGTTTGACTGATACACTGTACGACGTTTGCTTTCAATAACTCCCACGTTAAATGTTTTGGGCAGTAAAACATGAACAGTAAAATCTCCTGCTTTGACGCGTGTTAAAGGTCATTGCTCTTATCATTTTAGTCGTCAGTCGTTATCTACCTTTAGTATACGTTTTGCGATAAGAGAGTGAACTTTATGGTGTTCTCAACGGTGGTGATCTTTAACACGTGTCAAAGGAGGATATTTCACCGTTCATATTATACAGCTCAAAACATTTAACGTAGGAGTTATTGAAAGCAAACGCCGTACAGTGAATCAGTCAAACTTTCTTGCGAGGGCTTTGAGATTTTACTCCCCTCGCCAACATTTTGAAAAACTTTTCACTGTATAATTCTCATTATTTGGGGTGTTTTGGTATGAAAATGGCAAACTGGAAGCTGTAATATGTAAAAAATAAGAGAAATATTGCGGGGAAAAAAAGAAAGAAACAGAAACTGATTGTTTTTATTGATTTTCTTTTGTTTTCTGGGCACAAATCCTTCAAATTTCTTCCTATGTTCATGTTTTAAAACTTTCTAGCTCTGTAGCTCCTCAGGTCAGAAGACATTTAATGGTTAAAATAATTATTGTTCCTCTCCAAATCAAACTGATGGGTATAAAATTACCAAACAATGATAAAAATGAGGGAGGGGGTGTATCTAGAAAACGGTAGGTGATTGGGCAAAATGGTGGTCATATTCGGATTCAGAAGGTCATTTTACATGAAAATCTGCGAAAATCGTATCAGATCTCGAAAAACATTTTTTTTTTTTTTTTTTTTGCAGAGCAGGTAATTAATTAAATCAATATCAATCATTAAAATACATATGCAAATTAGTTTTTTTTTCTTTTACGTCTATGTTTATTATTTCTCTTTGTAATTTTATATAAGACTTTAGATAAGTGATTACCTGTAGTTTTCTGTTGAAATCTGTAATAGTGCAGAAATGAAAATTAATTCCTCATAGCAATACAAAAGATAAAGTATTTTTTTAATAAAAGTTTTAGCGCTGATTCTTAAGTACAATTACTCGTTTTGAGGCCCCCTGTATACTAATGTCAAGCTTTTAACAGTTAATATTTGTGTATGTCTGCTATGAGCATAAATAAAAATAAAAATAAAAAAAAAAACAGATAATTCCAGGCAATCAAATGTTGTGTTTTGAATTTCATATAAGGTTGCTACTTAAAAAGTTTGATCAAGATTGATAAGTTTCAAAAAGCTGGGGCGGGTGAAAGTTCTGTGAATAATTTGGGAGAAGCTTTCAAATTTAATAACACCTTTGAATTTTATATAAATGTAAGTACTATATCTAAACGGAGGACAACGCGGTGACAGCCCCCTGCTCGCACAGAATTATATGTCAATTAAAACTATTCCTAAACGTAGTTCGAAATGACTTTGTAAGGTAAGAGGAAGCCGTCGCCGTGTGAATGTCACACCATATTATTTTTATTATTTATTTAAAAACTTTTCACAGTGGAAACATCGATTGTCGAGAAAGTATTGACTAAATTTACACAGCGATACATAAATAAAAACTTTTAAAATCAATATAAGCTCACAAAGCATTTCGTGAGGAAAAAAAAATTAAAAATTATAAAGATTATTTTTGTTAATTAAAGAATATCAACGCGGAATTAGCTTTCATTATTTACTAAAGTACATAAACAGTAAATTCCATTATCCTTTAAGATCCAAAGTACTGAAAGATAAGAAAATTTCTTTTCTCTTAAAGTCACAAAATATGGCTATAAAAATTATGTTAAAAATAATTAAAATCTAAAATACTGAATTTATAAAATAAAGCTTAATTTACTTTTCTATGTATTCAGTGAATATTTACTAATGTTATCAGAAAGGCATATCGACTGCATTCGATAAAAAATATAAATAAATAAATAAATAAATAAAAATAAACAAAGTAAACTATTTTTGTCAGCGGTACTTTTCTCTCTCTCTCTCTCTCTCTCTCTTTGCATATTGCTTAGTAAGTTTCTGCATATATTTTTAAACAAATATAAATGCAGTAAAATTTTTATTTTTTTAGTTTCATCAAATATGTATTCTTTTTCTAAAGGAAAAAATATATTTTTTTAAAAATTGTTTAAAGATCAGATTAAGAATTATAAAATTCATAATTTATCATTATTGATGTCGATAACTAATTTCCATCCTTTGTTGTAAACCTTGCAAAATAAAGAACATGTTTCATTTACTTCTTTCAGAATAAGAATATTTTTTCTCTTCATAAGCTTTGTCAGTATTATTTAGTTTACGTGTCGTTCATATTGATTGAATTGTTTTCGATAATGAGTTTGTTTCTTGAAAGTAATAAATTATTTAAAAGAAAATATTTTTTTTTTTTTTTTTTTTTTTTTTTGGCCTTTATCAGATATTTATATTATATGTTCGAATTCTTTTCAACTTATCAAGAAATTATTTATTTGGAAAATGTTCTAATTTACTATAAATCCATAAACAAAGTTCTCAATTTTTAAAATAAAAAGATATTTTATAAATAGAAATATAAATTTAAAATGTTTTTTCCGTTACCCATGCATGGTATATATAATATATATGTGTATAAGGCCCTGGAAAAAAGTATAATAGTCCAAGCGGCGGTTGCAAAAAATTGACTTTATAAGGTGTGAAGCTGATTTTTTTTTTCTATAGATAGAATTCATTGTTACAATGAAAATCTGATATGGTTGCCTGGTCAAAGCCGTCAAGTTTAAGAGAAACAACCTCACTTCCGGTCACAATTTAAACGATTTTCGAACCCCACAAGTGTGAAGAGTAGACTGGTGCTAAAATGTAGAGATTAATATGCTCTTTAAAATGGCATAGAGTTGCCTGGTCAAAACCGTCAAGTTTCAGAGGTTGCCTCGATGGTAGGGGTCAAATTTAAACAATTTTCGAACCCCATAAGTGTAAAGATGAAACCGGCGCTAAAATGTAGAGATTAATATACTCTTTAAAATGGTATAGAGTTGCCTGGTCAAAGCCGTTAAGAAACAGAGTTTGCCACGAAAATAGGGGACGTATTTTACGATTTATTTACCCAAGTAAAAAATGATTTACCCAAGTGTAAAGATGAAACCGGTGCTAAAATGTAGAGAATAACATGGTCTTTAAAATGGCATATGGTTGCCTGGTCAAAACCGTCAGAAAAGAGGTTGCCACGAAAAGTGTGTGTTCGTGTGTGTGGGGGGGGGGAAGGGGGCGAATTTTAGCGGTTTTCTTACCCTAACATATTTAAAAATGAAACCGTTTATAAAATATAGAGAAAAATATTCTCTTTAGAGTATCATAGGGTTATTAAAACTCGAATAAACGACTACATCAGAAACGCCAAAGAAAAATATTGGAAATGCATACAGCTGTTTCGGCAGCTTTAAGCGTGCCGTCATCAGTGCAAAAAAGATTCTGAATCTGCAGAAGTGCTCGTATATATAGGAGAGGGGCCGAATTTAGTTCAACCAATAGAATTACGGGAAAGGTGGGGAGAGTGGCCAATAGGAATTTATTAAAGTTAGCTGTGTAAACAGTAGAAAAATTAAGAAAATGCGGACTGAATATAAAATTTCCAACAGTCAGACAAATAGGGAATAGCGAAATCACAATTTACAAGGTTTTTAAAAATTTTATAAATATGAAAAGCTTCAAAGAAATCGAGTTCATGAATGGATTTAGGTCTGCAAATTATTTTAGCTGAATTAAATTTAAAATTATGATTTTCCTCCCAGCAATGTTTAGAAATAGCCGATTTATTGGTTTCTTGTTTGCGGACGTAATTCATATGTTCTTTAAGACGAAATTTAAGACTGCGTTTAGTTTGGCCAATGTATGATAAACCACACTGACAGGAAATACTATAAATACCCCAAGAATTTTGCGTATCAATGGGATCTTTTAACTGAGAAAAGGTGAGTTTATTAGAAGGCGAAAATATTATTTTAAAGTTATATTGTTTGAGAATTTTAGCTATGGTTTGACTGGATTTAGGAAAATAGGGTAAGACAATACTGATATTAGAAGAGACTGACTTAGTAGAAGAAATACGAGGGAGTTGTAATTTTTGGATAGCTTTGTCTATAATGGAAGGGTCATAACCTCTGTCAATTGCAATGGCTTTCAGGTATTTAATTTCAGATTTTAATAAACTAGGATTTGAACAAATATTAAGGGCACGGTTTACAAAAGTGTAGAAAGCAGCCATTTTTTGGTTAGGTGGGTGACATGAACGTGCATGGGGAGGAAGGGAGACAGCAAAATTTTTTCAATAGACGGTGGTTGAAAATCCATTTACAGTGCGAGAGACGAGCGTATCAAGAAATGGAAGGGAGCCATTATTTTCATTTTCATATGTAAACTGGATATTACTGTCAATTGAATTTAAAGTTTTTAAGACGTGGTCAATATTGTGATGAGATATGTTGATAAGCGTGAAGGTGTCGTCGACGTAACGGGTCCAAAAAGGAAAGGATATTTTCTTAAAAAGCTTGTTTTCGAAATAGTGCATGTAAATATTAGCGAGAATTGGGGAGAGAGGGGAACCCATGGCTAAACCTTCAGGCTGACGATAGAATTTATTTTGGAAAGAAAAAGTGGTTTGTGATAAACAAATGCGGGTAAGAGAGATTAATTCTTGTATTTCAAAAGATGTGAAATGAAACTCTTTTAATCTATTTTCGAGACAGCATAGGGCGCCACTTATTGGAACATTAGTGAAAAGAGATTTTACATCAAAGGAAACCATAGTGAGATTAGTGTGAGGGCAGTTTTGAATGTTTTTTGCAAATTCTATGGAATTCTTAACAGTATAACTATTAGCAGCAAGAAGGGGAGCAAAAATAGTGGTGAGAAATAATGGCTCCCTTCCATTTCTTGATACGCTCGTCTCTCGCACTGTAAATAGATTTTCAACCACCGTCTATCGAAAAAATTTTGCTGTCTCCCTTCCTCCCCATGCACGTTCGTGTCACCCACCTAACCAAAAAATGGCTGCTTTCTATACTTTTGTAAACTGTGCCCTTAATATTTGTTCAAATCCTAGTTTATTAAAATCTGAAATTAAATACCTGAAAGCCATTGCAATTGACAGAGGTTATGACCCTTCCATTATAGACAAAGCTATCCAAAAATTACAACTCCCTCGTATTTCTTCTACTAAGTCAGTCTCTTCTAATATCAGTATTGTCTTACCCTATTTTCCTAAATCCAGTCAAACCATAGCTAAAATTCTCAAACAATATAACTTTAAAATAATATTTTCGCCTTCTAATAAACTCACCTTTTCTCAGTTAAAAGATCCCATTGATACGCAAAATTCTTGGGGTATTTATAGTATTTCCTGTCAGTGTGGTTTATCATACATTGGCCAAACTAAACGCAGTCTTAAATTTCGTCTAAAAGAACATATGAATTACGTCCGCAAACAAGAAACCAATAAACCGGCTATTTCTAAACATTGCTGGGAGGAAAATCATAATTTTAAATTTAATTCAGCTAAAATAATTTGCAGACCTAAATCCATTCATGAACTCGATTTCTTTGAAGCTTTTCATATTTATAAAATTTTTAAAAACCTTGTAAATTGTGATTTCGCTATTCCCTATTTGTCTGACTGTTGGAAATTTTATATTCAGTCCGCATTTTCTTAATTTTTCTACTGTTTACACAGCTAACTTTAATAAATTCCTATTGGCCACTCTCCCCACCTTTCCCGTAATTCTATTGGTTGAACTACATTCGGCCCCTCTCCTATATATACGAGCACTTCTGCAGATTCAGAATCCTTTTTGTACTGATGATGGCACGCTTAAAGCTGCCGAAACAGCTGTATGCATTTCCAATATTTTTCTTTGGCGTTTCTGATGTAGTCGTTTATTCGAGTTTTAATATTCCAACGCCAAGTCTACTGTTATTATCATAGGGTTGCAAGGTGAAAATCTCGGGAAATAGTGGTTGCCTCGAAAAAAAAAAAAAGCTAATTTTTAGGGGGGTTTTATACAATGTGAAAAAAAAATATATAAAGTATTTAAAAAAGAAAAATAAATAAATAAACTGTAATGAAACTGTTTTAAAATTTCTCATAAAAACAACGAATTATTAGTAAAAATTAAAAATGTAGCATGCGGATATAGATAAGAAAATACGTCCGCAAAAATTAACAGAAATGAAGATAATAATGCCCAAGAAATTCATAATAAAAAATTCTGTTAGTATACAAAATAAATAATTAAATAATAAAAAACAAACCCTCTTATTTCAGATTTGCAGCAAGATTTTCAAATTTCAATTTCATAAATTAATTCATGGTTATTGAGAAACGCGAAAAATTTATCAATTTTTTAAAAATGTTTCTCGTTTTTTTTTTTTTTTTTTTTTGTACTCATAATGAATTTGCAGAAGGTATTATTGATTTTTTTTAATTAGATATAAAAAAAAATTAATTGAGAAAATTTTCTAAAATTGACAAATTTTTAATATAACGAAAATCGGCACAACCCAAAATTTTCGTATAAAATTCTACAAAGCAGCCGCATACATTTCTTCAGGGAATTTATCTTCTCAATACTTTGACACAATTTGAATATTTTAAGTATTGAAAAATGGGGAAAAAACGAGCTCGTGAGCTGAAATTAGTTTTGTACAGATTAGAAAAAGAATGGTCACACATAATAATTTAATTTTCTTTATGCTTTAAAATCTCTTACATCATTAAACAAATAAAATAAACGAATATTGAAATTCTCTTCCTTTTCTAAGCTGACCGCTATACCTTGACAGGTTTGAAGCACCAATCGTAAGCAAATTGAAAAGTGTAGTATGTTCTACAGTCGGCTGCAAAATTATTCGAGCACTAGCCAATAATTCCTATATTTAAAAAGTACACTTAAGACTGTTTTGCTAAGTAAATCCTTGTCGAATCATGTTCTTAGACTGATTAAGAACATGACTCGACAAGGATTTATTTAACAAAGCTGTATTAAGTGTACTTTTTTTTTGTCAAGGATTATTGCTAGTGCTCGAATAATTTTGCAGCCGACTGTACATTTAGCTCGCAATTTCATCGTTATATATTAATCATTTTGTGTTTAACCTTTTTTAAGTAGTCTTCATGTGTGTTTCACTTTGTGTTAAACACCTTTAATATTCGTTAGCTTTTTGGAGACTGACCGCTATTTCTTTACAAATTTTACCAGGTAAACATATGCCATTTTAAAATAACTTCTATGCTGTACATTCTGGAACCAGCCAGACCTTTCAAATATTCATATAATTTCATCTTATTCATTTTCTTTGTTAATGCTATTCGTATTTTTTTTTACACTTCGTTAAGAAATCTTCAAAACTCGCCTATTTTTTGTGTTTGACTGCTTTACTTGACAGATTTGACCAGGCAACTTTATGCCATTTTAAAGAGCATATTAATCTCTATATTTTAGCACCGGTTTCATCTTTACACTTGGGTAAATAAATCGTAAAATACGTCCCCTATTTTCGTGGCAACCTCTGTTTCTTGACGGCTTTGACCAGGCAACCCTATGCAATTTTAAAGAGCATATTAATCTCTATATTTTAGCACCGGTTTCATCTTTACACTTGTGGGGTTCGAAAATCGTTTAAATTTGACCCCTATTATCGAGGCAACCTCTGAAACTTGACGGTTTTGACCAGGCAACCCTATGCCATTTTAACGCGCATATTGATCTCTACATTTTAGCACCGGCTTCATCTTCACACTTGTGGGGTTCGAAAATCGTTTAAATTGTGACCGGAAGTGAGGTTGTTTCTCTTAAACTTGACGGCTTTGACCAGGCAACCCTATCAGATTTTTATTGTAACAATGAATTCTATCGATAGAAAAAAAATCAGCTTCACACCTTATAAAGTCAATTTTTTACAGCCGCCGCTTGGACTGCAAGGTTGCAAAATATATTAACATAAAAAGGTATAAAACATAATTAAATACGAAAAGTTAAATATCACTCTTTCTTAGAAATGAAATTAAGAAACATAAACATAGGTTATGGACATACGTAAAATATAATCAAAGCATTAAATGACAATTTAAAAATCTCATGGCACTTCATCTTGAAAATAAATATAAGGTCGAGGACTTATGAATGACAATATAAAGTCAATATCCAACAAATTCACTTTTTTTTTCCCCAATGATTTTTATCAGTCGATTAGTTATCGTTGAACCAAGTCGAAATAAGGTTTCTTTTTGGATATTTTCCCATATTTCTGATTGCATTGATGAACTCACTTTTCCCTTGATATTGTCACATGTCCTTATAAATAGATTCGGCTGGTATGCCCCAAATATTTTCCAATGGGTTTAAATTCAGACTGCAAACTGGGGAATCAAGCTGACGGATCTCATTTGCAAACTTTTATTTAAATCTACTAGGGTGCTCTGCCCCTGCTCGCTCCGCTCACCAATCCCCAGTTCGCTTCATTTATTAATATCCCTGTGAGGCTTTTCACTGAATATGAATATCGATAGTATACAACACAATACAAAAACAGAAAAATATTATCGAAATTTCCATATTTTATGTCAAATTAAAATACAAATTATTTAATACGGGAGAATGAAATACAATTTTTAATAAAATCACACAAACATTGTGGAATAAAATCATATTTATTGAAATTTAATTTTTCCGACTGAGTGAAAATAATGCCTGGACCGGGAATCGAACCCCGGATCTTTGACTTACAAAGTCAAGGCTCTACCAATTGAGCTCCCATTGTTTAATGGTGTTTTCCATTTCCTGCGGCTTATTTCTGTTGAGCTATCTAAATGATAGACCAGATTGTTCCTGCCAAAAAGGTTGTCTGAGTGAATGATGCTGACCGGGATGTCGGCCTGGATAGCTCAATTGGTAGAGCCTTGACCTTGTAAGTCAAAGATCCGAGGTTTGATTCCCGGTCCAGGCATTATTTTCACTCAGTCGGAAAAATTAAATTTCAATAAATATGATTTTCTTCCACAATATTTAATACGGCTTTTTTCTCTCTCTTTTTTGCTTTTAAAATAAGACTATTTTGTGTTACAACTTTATTATATACGACCCCCTTGGCAACTTTTAAATTTCTGTCTGTATTTGGCGTTGAATTTTTTTGTGCAATTGCTTGTTTAAAAAAAAAAAAAGAAAGAAAGAAAGAAAGAAATGGGAGAAAAGAAAAAAAAAAAAAAATCTGGTACTTATAATATAAAGTCTGTACTTTTTCCAAATACATATACTTTTTTCTGTTGCCTACACTTTTTAGGTGATGAACTTTTGTCTTGCCTTAAATAGAAATATGAAATGTGTCCAAGAAATGTCTAATTCAGTAGTATTAAAAAAATATCAGTGCGAAATTACAAGATTTATAAATGAGTTTCATTTTTACTCTATTTGTAACAACTTGCATGTTGGTCCACAACTCTATTTGGCGATTTTCTTTTGGCGATTACGGCGAAATGCGATTTTCAAAGTGGTTGCCATGGATTCTGTAATGCCGTCGAGTCCCACACATTTATGGTAGCCCCTTATCGAGGGGAATATATGTTATTGCAACCCTTAAAGGGGTCGCGAAAGGATGCAAAGAGAAAAGCATCCGTCCGTGTAAGATGGAGCGTAACCCTCGACATCATCGATGATGTCGAGGATGATGTCGAGGGTTACGGTTGGAGACGGTGGAGGAAGTGTGTCCTGCCCCGATCTCGTAGCTCAGGTTTATTGGTAATATTTTTATTCAATATTAGAGAGTGCGGAAAACTTATCTAAACCTTAAAATAGATATTTTTGTGTACATACGTTTTGTAAATAAAAATATTAATTATTAAATTCTGCAACAACTAGCGAAAGGATAAAGACTGTTTATTTGGATACCTTTTTCCCACATACCTCACCGAACCACCCTGAAAGCCGTTACACTGGCACAGTCGACAGGATTCGAGGTAAGAAAATATTAACTTGTTTCTGTTTTGGGGAAAAAGCAGCATGAAAAGTTACTTTAAAAATCTGTTGAAAGATACGTGGAAAATTATTGTTTAAAAACCTGCTAAAAGTTTAAAAGTTACGATAACCTAATTTGCTAGCATGACGGAGATATTTAATGTAAAAGGTCTCATAAAAGAAGACTTAATGAATGTCGCTGAAGAAATTGGTGTGAGCACCACGTCAGATTTAAAAATCCAAGAACTTAAACATAGACCTAATCATGCATGGGATATTTTCCGTGGAAGACTTTCTAAGATGTCTAGCCCGTATTCACGATAGTGTCGGAGAAAGCAACAGAAAACTTTAAATGGCTATTTCAACATGGTCTTGGCCCCGACACCTCTCGTCTAACGAGTTTTGAGAGCTGAACTTTTTCGCCATTGTGTCAAAAAACGCAATGAAATTTATGTTCGACTTGTTCAGGAGCGATGATCCAAATTATTTATTAAAATATATTTTTAAATTTTCAACTTATGTGAGACATTTATTCGTGTAAGAAAAAATTACCTAAAAAATAAGATTTTAATTATTATAAAAATTGTTAATAAAAATTAATGCTGTTATTGTGCTTCAGAGACTTAAATTAAAAATGGTTATCAGATAAAATATCACACACTGGCCAGAAATTTATGACAGGGATTATTTAAAAAAAAAGAGAGAATCTTAGAAGTACCCTATTATAAAACACTGAAAGAAAGAAATCGATCGCTGCTAACGATATAAATATAGACGTTAAATAAATATCGAATTTTTTAATCTTTTAAGAGATGACACTTTTCTTTAAAAAAATATGATTTAGAAAGGAATTTTTTTTATAATCTCGTAAGAAATACGAACGAAAAGTATTACATCGACAATTATTGATGCGTTTAATCTTAACCCGGTGGAAGGCGCGCGCTAACCCACAAACTGTTGGAATTCAGTTGGAGCTGCCTGATGCCATAAGTGTGCTAATTCGCCAAAAATAGTAAACTCTCATTTTGTTCATTCTGCTCAGTTTGTGTCAGCGTTTTCTCATCATTGACACCATCATTACATTATTGTTAGCAATACATGGAGGAAACACATTTAGCGAAAGCCTCATATTTGTGCAAACAATAATGAAAGTGTAATTTGAAATGAAGATCTGCCATACGAAATTTTGTATACGAAGGTTTACATAGCTCGAATAGTTTTGCTTTTTAAAGTAAGATATTAAATGGAATATTAAACGGTTTGTTGGTTGGGTTTTACGTCACATTAGTGTTGCGCTTTGGGCAATTGGCAAATAGTCTGGGACTCACCCATAAGGATGGTCCTGGGGAAGTAAATGGAATTGGTGCTTTGAGAAAAATGCTATGAATAGAATTACAAGTGTTAATAAAGTTTCAAGTTGTATCGGAGTTATGACTTTTGATAAATTTTTAATTAAGTAGGTGCATTGAAAAATATTTTTGAAGTTCTGTTATGATTATCATTCAAAATGATTCTCCGATTTAATCTTCACCATGAAGGCTCCATTCCCCTCCATGGAGGACCAAAATTTTGATGATATGTCTTCCAGTGGCGGCTCGTATTGGGGGTACTTCATCGAAACGTCTAGAAAAAGTACAAAGAATGGAACTTTTATTCACCAAATTGCTGATTCGCTTATTTCGACAATCTAAGTAAATATGTTAATACTTCAAGAGCCTATTAAAAGAAAACGTTTTCGTTGTTAACATACTGTTTTCAGTCATTAGCCTGCAGCCCTCCCAAAACGTCACTCACGAGCCGCCACTGATGTCTTCTGACCACGTTTCGGGGCGTATCCTAGACAGTTGCCATTTGTCAATAGTGTAGCACTAGTGCTACCTAAAACCTATATAATCTCAACCATGTACATACATTTATCGGTAAATATAAGATGTCACCGAAGCAAGGGAGCCATCTACTCCGTAGAGGATCAAAATTGTGATGGTATGTCTCTGGACCATCCTTAGGAGTGAGTCCTTGTACGTCGCCAATTGTCCAATGCAGCACTAGTGCGACGTTAAACCCAGCCTGCCTACCCACCCTGTAAATATACAAAAAATATACACTCTCAAGTGGTGTGTCCTAGACTGTAGCCAATTGTCTTCGCGTAGCACTAGTGTGACATAAAACGCACGTTCGCTCTCTCTCTTACTCACAAAATAATATAAAATAAAATTTTTAGTTATATTCTAAAGAAATATTAACTGTTCTCACAAATATTTCTAGCAATAACTTACTCAATTATGCTGGAAAAAGATTACATAGTTTTATTGACTATTAAGGGCTATATACAAACGGAACGCTTGCAATTTCGATGACGTAAATTTTGAAATTTTTTTGCAAATACAGTCGGCAATAAAAGTATCCGAGCTCTAGCGAAAATTCCTATGTAAAAAAAGGACACTTAATTCAGTTTTGTTAAATAAATCCTTGTCGAATCCTGTTCTTAGTCAGTCTAAGCACACGATTCGACAAGGATTTATTTAACAAAACAGTGTTAAGTGTGCTTTTTTCACATAGGAATTTTTGCTAGTGCTCGGATACTTTTGCTGCCGACTGCAGTCATAGATTTGGAACGCTTGCAAACGGCTTTGCAACTGGAAGTGTTTCATTTGTATGTACCCCTAAAAAGTTTTAGCAGTTGTGGTGACTCAATCATCCCATGTGAGTGCTATACCGATCTAATTAATTTAATGATATTTTAATGAATACGAATTAAGGGAGCCGCGCTGAGCGGGATTAACGTTGCGTTATGCTACGAAATGGGCAATTGGAGACGCTCTATAGTTAGTTGATTGATTTTTAACGTCACACTAGTACTGCGCTATGGGTAATTGGATGTACCCCTAAAGATGGTCCGGAGACATGCCATCACAATTTTGATCCTCCATGGAAGGTATGACCTCATAAGGTAATATATTATAACTAAATTTAAATATTCAGTATTTTTTTTTTAATCGTTATTTGAAGATGCTCACTATTTACTTATAGAGATTAGTATATAATCGATTTTAAACATTTTTCCCCAAAAGTTATTTTTAAAAAAATGGCGTTTGGAGGAGTTTTTTTTTTTTTTTTTTTCATCAAGAATGAGGTTGAGGGAGTTTACCGTCTAACTAGAACTGCGCAGTGGGATATTAGCGATAGTCTGTGATTAACTTTAAGGGATGGGTTAAAGTGTTATATTATTTACATAATATTATGTGTATTTAATTTTATATAGTTTAAATTATATATCTATATATATAATCAAAACATGTATGTGTATATATAATAAATTGTTTCCATACGTATTTTAAACCCTAGGCTTAAAATCAATATTGTCTCCAATAGCTCACTATGCAGTTCTAGAGCGACACTAATAAACCCTTTCTTGTCTAATCCACATGTATTCAGCGTTCTGTTTGACGTAACTCGCACTCTCTTACGTATGCTCTGGAGGGTTGCAATTTTCGGCACGATAAGAAAAGCGCCATGTTGGCGATTTTTCGAAACCGGCTACCTATTCCAATGAATTGTCTTTTTTGGGGTAACTGAGTCACCCCAGCGAGTGCTACCGGGTTAAATAAATTTCATTAATATTTTACTCAAACAAATTATTAATGCGGTACAATATATGCTCTGTCTTGTAATGAAATGTTCCATTATCAGGTGTAAGACAAAACAGTATATTACCCTGAACAAAGAGCTTTACAAATAAACAACGTTAAAAAAAAAAAGAAAAAAAAAAGAAAAGAAAGAAATAAAAAGAAAAAAAGAAACTTACAATTTCTTTATAATTAAAATTAAAATCTACTGAAAGTTTAAAATTAGAAAACATTTCACGTGTATATCTATATATATAAAAGAGTACTTCCACTCACTCACTCACTGACTCATCAACGCATAGCAAAACCTACTGGAGCCACTGACTTGAAACTAGGTCAGATTATAGAACATGTAGTGTAAGCACCCCTAAGAAGCGATTTTGCGAAATTCGCCCCCCAAGGGGGATGGGGGGGGGCAAGACATGATTTCACAAAAAATCGTCATATCTCAAAGAAAAAAACAGATATCTTAAAATTTTTGCATTATAACATAGCTAAAACAAGTGCCTAAAAATCAATTTCTGGAATTTTGGAAATTCGGTCCACAAAAGGGGGTGCGAGGCAAAATGAGATTTCACATGCGCAAAAAGTGATTTTTTAAAAAACCTTCATATCGCAAAGAAAAAAATAGATATACGTGAGATTTTGTTTCAAAATATAGCTAACATAAATACCTATAAACCAATTTCTGAAATTTTAGAAATTCGGCCCTTAATGGGGAGCAGGGGGCAAAACGTGATTTCACAAAAACCTTTATATCTCAAAGAAAAAAACAGATATCCGTAAAATTTTTGTTTAAAAATATCGCTAATACAAATACCTAAAAACCAATTTTTGGAATTTTAGAAATTCAGTCCCCAAGGGGAGGGGGAGGAAACAAAACGTTATCTAAATTATATCTTCTAAATAATAATATAGATATTTCTTCTATAATAAAGTTTTAAAAAAAAATAGTTTAATTTTTAATTGTTGCCAAAAAAAAAAAAAAAAAAAAAAAAAAAAACGAGTTGTTTTACTTTTCGACATATAATACAATATATTTTCACGCGAATAATAAAAGAAATATTAAATATTAAGTTTGCTTAGGCGATGACAAAATGACGTCATTATCTAAATTAAAAACATATATATTTCCTTTAAAAAGATGATATTTACACAATAAATATCCAACTAATATACTAATTAAAAGGAAAATGATACATATTCCATCATCATTTATAAATTTCTGGAATTTTACAAGTTCAGCCCCCTGTAGGGAAGGGGTCAAAACGTACCAGCGAAGCGGGCAAAGCCTGCTAGTATATTATATAAAAAAGTATAAAACCACTTTGAAAACCACTTATATAAAACATATTTATTAAAACACGACACAAAGCTATTTGTGTCGTGTTTTAATAAATATGTTTTATCTACGTGGTTTTCAAAGTGGTTTTATACTGTTTTATATAATTTCTTTATAGTTTCCTTTTTTATGAACTTAACAAATTCATTTTTTGGATACAATTAAAAAAAAAAAATGTCCGGGAATTGTAAAATAAATTTTAAAAACATAGTCACTTCTACTTTATCACTAAAGAATTTGGAAGCGCTGTATTCCTGGTATTCAGTCAAAAATTTCAATATCGAGTTTCTCATCTGATTTTCACTTTTTAAAGTATCTTAACTCTTAAAATTGATTTGGGGAAATTGATCAGTATTTGTGTCGTTGGGAAGGAGGGAAATAATCTTTTCACTATCATATATATAAGACAAAAACGATTAAAAATATATATATATACTATTATATATACTATATATATATACTATGTGTAGCCCAAAAACTGGAGAAAAATAAGGAAACCAGAAGTGGGACCGAGAGTTTAAATCTTAAAAATCGACTCTAACATTTTTTTTTTTTTTTTACATATATAACTTCCTTTTAGATGTCCTCTTTAACCGACCTCAAAAAAGGAGAAGGTTCTCAATTTAAACCGCATGTTTCCTTTTTTTTTTTTTTTTTAATCAAGACTTTTGAACGATTGCTCGAATTTTGATGCTGTTTGTTTCGTTGTAAAAGTTTTGGTCTGAAATAGTAGGTCCCATTGTAATATCTTTACGATTTAAATTAAATACAGGGTTCCCACAAAAGTCAGTTCCAACCCTTTTAACTGCTGAACGGCTGAAGCTATTGTCATAAAAGTGGTATGTAGGTATAGTAAAGTATCCATGCGCTACGAGATTTAACTGCTTACAACTCCACCTGGTGGAAAACAGTGGGTTTAGTGTCCTTATTTAGAAAACGGTTCAAGGTAGGGGGGAAAAGGGAATTACAAAGTTGTAGAGCATCGTCGATTTAGTGCGCATAGACAGTTTTTAGACATTAGTGCTAAAAATTGAATGCCTTAAAACGTGCATTCGTTTTTTCGCCATTTCCAACACCATGCACGCTTGAACTATGTTGCACACATTATAGCTGAGCAGGTGACAGATATGCTATATGTAAAGTTCAAAGTACGGTCACTGTAAGCGGTCACATCAATTAGCGCGTAGTCCTTTTTAACTGACTTCATAATGACGAAGTTCTCAATTCAAACCGTTTGTTTTGTTGTTGTTTTTGTTTGTTAGCTTAACTTCGTAATAGATTCTCCGATTTTCATACTTTTTTGATGTAAAGATTTTGACCTGAAATAGGTCCCATTATGATTTTATTAAGATCTAAATAAATTGCAGGGTGAACACAAAAGTCTGTTCTGACCCTTTTAACTGCCGAATAGCTACCACTACTTTCTTAAAAGTAGTATGTAATTATGGTAAATTGGGCATGCGATAAAAATTGCGACCGCTTACAGAACCACCTGATGGAAAATAGTGGTGTCAGCGTTTCAATCTCGGAAACAATAAGAAGTATGGGAAAAAGGTGAATTTCAAAGTTGTAGAGCATCATCGATTTAATACGAAAATACATTGTAGACATTAATGTTAAAAACAGAACAATTAAAACGTGCATCTGTTTGTTCGTTGTTTCCTACAATATAACATGCCGACGCCATCTTAGAAATCAACGAGACCTTTATTTCGATATTTAAGTTCCTGTCTGTCAGCTGCAATGCATATTTGGATCGTTGTTTGAACTTTAAGTTAGTATCGGGTGAAACGTAAGTGTTAAATTCAATCAGAATCCAGATATGCATTGCAGTTGACTTTATCGTTATATGGTTTCTATGTCTGTTTGAATTTATTAAAGAAGTACGCTGTAATTTTTCCCCTAGGTCTTCATTTGATAGCCTGATTGTCTATCTTCATTTGATAGGCATGAATAACAACCAGTCATCGATTCTTTTCAAGAGCTGTTTCTCTTTTGAATGATTATATTTCATATATTTACTGATATTGGATACTTTTATACTTCGTGTCTAACATGATTCTTTGTTACGAACGCAGTGCATCCGTTCTTTATATTTCTAAAGCCTTTTCCGTTTGACATATGCTGATTCAATAGATTGTTTTTTCTCATGTCACATAAAGGTAAGAAAAGTGGCGCAACTTAAAAATACAATATTTCAGAAAAATCCGCTTAAAGATGATAAAGCTTTGACTAGAATAAAACTGGCACAGCTGTCTCTCTAGAGGAAAATTTTCGAGTTCATGAAGTAACGTTTTTTGTGGGCATTGGGGCACTTCACATATTTTTCAGTGGTATAAACTCGAATTTGCCATTTTTCTGAGTTGTATCATTTTACTTGCTGGTTGCAATATATGAAATCGCCGTCTAACTCATGTTCAGATATGTGAATACATTTTCACTGAAAAAAAAAAAAAAAAATACTTTTGTGTAAAAATAGAATCGACTCCAAAAAAGCAACTACTATTCAAACAACTAAAAAGAAAAAGAAAATTTGCATAAAATGAAATTGTAAATTGCGCCTAAAAGTATAAAATAAATTCATCGCCAAACAACATAAATACTACAATTAATCATAACTTTAAGTCAGCACAAAATTAAATAAAAATTCATACTTTTATTCAGTACAAAAATCAAATTCTGTTCAAAATGTACATCTTACTTTGGCATTTGCAAAACACAGCCGAAAACTACTTTGATCCAAATAAACAATTAAGATTTCATAAGCTGCAAAAAATTGTGAAACTGATTTGGTATTTGTCGTCCTTGGCGAAGGGGGTGGGGGGGGGGAGAGAGAGAGTTCACCAAATTATCTGACGAACACATTTAATTCGTTTCGAAAATGATGGTTATTTTAATAAGGTACATTAACAGAGGAATCAAAAATATGTAACAATATTTCGTACAATATGTATTACAAAAGTATACATCTCACGTGTATACTTTTGGATTACGTTTTGATAGCCAAATCCAAAAATTGAAACTTATATCAGAGCTAGACAAATTTCCATTCTAATACCTTCTTAAAAACATAAATACCGAATTGCGAAAGATGTTCACAGTTCTGTGTAGACCTGATAATGGATCTTTTGTATACAATGACAAAACAATAAAGGAAACTATGAAGATGAATCATTTGAGACAACAGCGTTTGTAGCTATTGGTCTAAAAACAAATCAGTAAAAAAAAAAATTATTTAATTTCGCGTCCACTTCAAAATTTATGATGGATTGTAGTGTTTATGTTGTTTGGTGCAGGAATTTATTTTACACTTTTAGGCGCAATTTACAATTTCATTTTATGATATTTTTATTTTTAGTTGTTTGAATAATAGTTGCTTTTTAGGCTCGGGTGTATTTTTGTACAAAAAGATTTTTACTTTTGTATGCATTTGTTGATTACAACAGAAAAACTGATAGACGTCCTGATTATGGTAGGTCAATTTTATATCTCGGGAGTGGGTGCTTAAAAAACGACTCTACTAATTTTTTTCGAGCTGGCTGTATTATCTCAATTTCAGATGTCCTTTTATGTGTATTAGTTGGTTGTCATCATAAATCAAATGTAAGAACATAAGAAAAATAATAAGTTATGTTCTCTAACTACACTATATCGCCAAAGACAGTTTGCATTTATGGAAGTATTCCTTTATACTAAAGCAAGTCGTGATGTTAATAAGCAGCAGATTAATTTCTTTTAACTTATAAATTAGCTCTAAACCTTCATACTCTTCTTATTTTATGAATAATTAAATATACAAGAAAAAGGTTTTATTTTCGAGCTTTTTAGTTTTTCATAATTCAAATACTTATTAGATTATTACTTAAAACAAAATATACAGATAAAAACTTCATTCATTATTAGAACTATTTATCGTAAAAATAATGTTTTCAAATAAAAAACAACATCCTAAAAATAAAATAATATTCCTTATCGAAATATCGATTGTGTAAAGCAAAAAATCTTTATTCAATATTACCAACTCAATAAATTGTGAAATTAAATAATTCCAAGAAGTTTTTTATTTTTTTTTAAATGGTAAGTGGCAGTTCAAAATGTTTGCTTTAAGAAGTTTCAAAATGGAAAGTGCTATGTAATTATTTGATAGCAAAGAGTAAAAAAAGCTCACCTGAATATTTTTACTGTCATTTAAACTTTTGAAAAAAGCAAGAATATTTTTGAAGATCAAATATATATATACACATAAACATTTGCTTTTTTTTTTTTCTTTTAAGATCTTCAGGAATATTTGAGATAATAAAAAAAATGGCAAAAGAAACATGCCTGAAATATTTAATGTTATCTTTTGTTATCATTAAAACTATAAAATTCTTGAAACTGTCTATACACCGCCTTTTTTCCTAAAAATTTAATTTCTACCGAACCTTTTTCGCTTTTATTTAACAACATATATTAGACTGATTTTATTTATTTATTTATTGTAAATTTTTATTATTATTATTATTATTATTATTATTATTTTATGTACAGTTTTAAGACGTCTATTAAGAACAATCAGTACCTTCTTGATGTAAAAAGAAGTGTTAGAGGAAAAAAAAATCGAATAAAAAAAAGTGGGATAAAAAAGAAAACAAAAAATTTGAAAACTAAATATGCAGGTAATTACGTTTAGATAAATTATGTAAGTTTCTTTTTTACATAATAGTAATTTTAAAAATAATAAACTTTTTATAATTTGTCAGATTTGTATGTTTAGTTTTTCTTTTCAATTATAAAGTACAAGACTCTTACTACGCTTTCAGAGAGTAGTAAGAGTCTTGTACGAGTGTGCTTTAAGAGCCGAAAACCCACTCGCATATCGTTGCTGTCTGCAGGGAATTGCGCCTCGCCTGGGCCTGCCAACACCTCATTTAGGCTGTTGATGACTGGAAACACGTTGCCTGTTCTGACAAGTCACGCTTTCAATTGTTAGAAGTCGGATGGACGTGCACGGGTATGGAGACAACCTCGTGAATCCATAGACCCAACATGTCAACAGGTTCGTGCTGGAAGAAGCATTGTCATGTTAAAACATGTACAATTGGTGTAATATAGGTCTTCTGACATGTCTAGATACGACCCGGACAATTGATAAATATGTAAGAATCCTGTTCGATCACCTGCATAAATTCATGTCCATTGTGCATTTTGACGGATACAGGCAAATCCATCAGGACATATGATACCCCAGACGTCGAGAGCAGTGGCGGCTCGTGCACCGAAAGTAGGTGAAGAGGTACACTGTATTTTACACTATATTCATTTATAGAATATAAATTTACATTTAAATAAGTATTTTTAGTTAATTTTAGTTAAGACCATGCTTAATAAAAATCATGCATTGAGAATACTTAAATATTAACTTTGAGCTCTTCACCTGTTTTCGGTTCACGAGCCGCCACTGGTTGAGAGTTGCTCCTGACAGGCTTCAGGAACACTCTTCTGACTTATCATACGTTTATTGTCCACTTGAATCTCCAGACATGAACATTATTGATCATATCTTTGATGCCTTGCAACAACCTTTTCTGAAAATAAAATCTCCCCCTCGCACTCCTATAAATTTCGGGATTTCCCTGAAGGATTTATGGTGGGAAATACCTCCAGCATACCTTCAGATATTAGTCGAGTCCATGCCACGTAGTGTTGCGATACTTCTACGGGCTCATGAGAGGCCCTACACGATATTTGTCAGGTGTACCAGATTTTTTGTTCCGCAGTATATATATATATATATATATATATATATATATATATATCTATATATATATATATAAGATAAATCTTAAAAATCAGAAGAAGAAAAAAATTTGAATTTTTTATAAAAATCTTGAAACAGAGTATTTATAAACCCATGCGCAAATGCGGCAAAAGAAATATAAAGCAAAAATAAATAACTTAACTGATGATATGAAGATTAATCCCAAAACACATGAGGACTGTTTTCAGGGGAGAGCCCCATGTAGAGAACGGAATATGAGAAGTTTCTGAAGAAATGTGGGCTTTTTTACCAAAAAATACGTTTCTGGTTCCCAACTTCTCATAGATGAAAGCAAGACCATATAGCAAACAAATTGAATTAATACAAAGCATTAAAAAGCAATTAAGTTCATAAATAAAGCATAGTAGTAAATATATCAACATAAAAATACAAAAATATAAGTATATATAAGGACAAATTTATACAGCAAGTAGATTGAAAAACATTGAAAAACCCCTCACCAAAAAGAGCGAACCCTCTTCGACTGGTAGGATCACTTACCAACCAGTTCTTAAATTTCTTATAGCGACATTTTAATACAATTGAAAATCATTCGATTGTAAACAAATTTACATAAACACATCGTTAGTAGGATCACTTACCAACCAGTTCTTAAATTTCTTATAGCGACATTTTAATACAATTGAAAATCATTCGATTGTAAACAAATTTACATAAACACATCGCTATAACCTGCAGAATCATTATAATTATGTTATTAAATTAATAACATTTGATTAATTAATCATAATATGCTAACTAAGATGCTCTTATGTTTTCAATTAATATTATGTTATTACAAAGTGGTTGTAGATTACTTTTGAACTTTGGCTTTGTTCATTTTCCACGTCGTAGGATCTTTTTTCGTCTTCTTGATTGGTTAGAAGATACTTCTTCTACAAGAGATTCAATTATTAGAGACTTTGTGTGCACCAAAAAAGAGCAGTCACAGGCGATAGAAAGCACGATAACACTAATCAAATCAACAAGCGTGCTGCTTTAGTTGGGTGGAGCAGAATCACGATATCACAGATGTGAAGATGACCTTTTTTGAAACTCACCAGCTTTAGAATTTGACCAATTTTGCAGCACATCGTTATTTTCACCCGCAAGAAATGCTGGAATGGATCAGTTTTCGCATGTTTTTTTTTTTTTTTTTTTTTTTCCAGATGGTGAAAATATTTACTTAGAACTGAAAAATTTGAAAAACGCATTTTCCAAATTTAAGGAGTTGGCCCGTTTTGCGACTAGACGATACAATTAAAATTTTGTATATAATTTGAATATTAGCTCACAATGTAAAAAGAAAAAAAAAATATTATGATAACTGTGGAAGAGATGTGTAAGATAAAACAAATTTCACTTCAAGCCTATATCGTTCTTTCCGTGCGAACCCTGTAACGAAAAGACATTCAAGAGTAATTTATAACGATATCTAATTCTTTTAACTTGTTCGAGTAATAAAAATTTTGATAACAAATGGTATAATAAGAAAGTTTCTGAAGAATTTTAATATATTTCTGAATTTTTACTTTCCATGATTATCCCAAGTACTTTCTTGGATCTATGCCACTAAAGAAAATAATTTTTCAATAATACATGTTTTACTGACAAAGAAGGTACTTATCTCACGCAATAGTTTATCTGTTACGCCATTCTTATTTTTATTTTTATTTTTTCTAAGAAATTATTCTGACATAAGAGATATTTTCCCTCGTTTAAAAACTACGTGCTGAGAATCCCTACTAAGCTTTCACTTTTTTCTTTTCTTTCTTTCTTTCTTTTTTTTTTTTTTTTTTTTTTTTTTTTAATGCAATGATGATTCGATTTGTTATTTCTTCTTTTTACTTTTTTTTTTTTTAAGTTTAAAAATTTATTTTGATGTAATGGAATTTTTAAAAACGTGCACGACTAGTAAAAAAGAAAATTTACGAATTCAAAAAATATTAGGCTTCGTTAAGGAAACTATATTTTGATGAAATTTCATTTATAGCTATTAGCAGGGAGGAGCGGAAAGTAATGTCTTTTTTTTTTCTGATAAATTCAAACACGTATTTTTTTAACAAGTTCTTACTTTTAATAAATTATGTAATCACCCTCGCTATCAACAACCTTTAGGCATCTAGTTTTCAATGCCGGATAGATAGAAAATCAATTTATTTTTCTGCAAAATCTCTGATGATTGCATTTTGGACAGCAACCAAATATTCAATTTTTTCGCCACTTACAAAATATTGTAGCGGTCAAAATAAATGGAAATCCAATGGCGCAATATCGGGCGAGTGTGGTAGGTGAGGCAATATTTCCTCCTCAATCATTATTATTATTATTATTTTCTTTCTTTCTTTCTTTCAGGGTTAGTCTTGCGCAGTGCAGTTTTGCATGATCGTTTTTAAGACTAATGCCTTTTCTATTGACAACTGCTGGGTACTTTTCAGTTAAAGATTGATTTACTGAATCTAATTGTTCACAGTAAGGGCTTGTATTCACAGTTCATCCAAATTTCAGCACTTCAAAATGAACTACCTCGCGAAAACTGCAAAAACACACAAAAACTTCTGTTTGTGGTGTAAACCAGGCTTAACTGCATATTGTGGCAGCAACTGTATTTTGTGTTTTTATCTTGTTCAGGACACCAAAAAATGTAAATTCATCAAAAACCAGAGGTCGAAAGTACTCGAGAATCTAGTTCTTTCTTCTTATTTATAGAGAAAAAAGTTTTAAAAAAAAGGAAGAAGATGAAGATTGCACATGATGGGAATATGATGGGAAATTTTTTTATTTATTAACAACTAACTGACCATTGCCAAAAGAGTGACATATTTAAATGAACGTATTTCCAAATTTATTACTCTTTGGTTATTTATTTATTTGTTTTTTAGAAAGAAGGAAGTTAAAATTTTGTCCTAAACAAAATTTAAGTTTGGACGAGAGGCTTATAATGATTTTTTATGGATATTATCGAGCATTCTTATTTATTCAAAATAGTCTATAGTAAAATATTCAGAGTGTTTCTCTTCCATAAGAGGCATTCTCCTTAAAAAAAAAAAAAAAAAAAAAAAAAAAAACAGATAATATCGAAAAATACGAGCAAAATAAAAGGACAATAAAAAGACAATCCTATACATATTTATATACATATAAATCTTTATTATATTAATTATGACCAAGTGTAACTTACTGCTTGGGTATTGATATATATATTTATTTATTTTATTTTATTTTTATTCATTTATTTATAATTTTACTTATTATCTCATTCATTTATTTTTCAATTAAGCACCAAATCTTATTAACAACTTTTCTGCTCGCTTAATCATTTTATATAGATTTGCAACTCCCGGAATGAAGGTTTGATATTGCCCTGAATTAGCTAATTTTAAAAATGCAGGAAACAATTCACGGCTAAATTATATCTTTACCAAAAATCTAATGTGTAATGACGTAATTGTAACACCGTTTTGCCGCAGTTCAAATTTCATCCTCATTTTACACAGTTGTTACTGTAGCTATACTTCAAGAAATTTTTTGGCGTAATCTAAAACTAGTTGGCTTTTATAAAATATAAGCTCATTATAATTTAACAAAGTACCACCTAAAAAAAAAAGTGTTATCTGTCTCAAGATTTAATGCAAGTGTGGCCTCATTCTGTTATACCCATACATGGTACGTTAAGAGATTTGCGTATCTAGAGACCAGATAGTGAAAACTTCATGCATCTGAGATTACAGTACAAAGAAAGATCATACTATATAATAACAATAAAAATACAATAACGACAGTTATCGTATTGTTAACAAAACTATAATAATAGTTACAGTATTGTTAACAATAATATAACGACACTAATTATGACAATACTATAAAAAATAGATTGCCCATTAAGAGGACTCTTTACTTATCGCTCCCAGAAGCCAAAGCCAATGTTATTCTATGGAGAATTTTGCCCCCTCATAACTCATTAACTAATTCATACTTTTAAATTCCGTTTTCACATTCAGAAAATTCACAATCGCTAAAAATTTTATCGCTTTCTAAAATTTTATCTTTTAAAATTTTAATATTTTATTTTGAGGTTGTAAAATGCGAATTTTCACAATGTGAAATTTTGCATTTTTGAGAAAATTTTAGTAAAAATTGGAAAACTAGAACAACCGGACATCAGAAACCGGAAGTGGGACCATAAGTCCATATCTCAAAAAGGCTCTAGCGATTTTCTTCAAAGTTGCTATATAAACACTCTATTAGATATCCTTTCGAATGATATAGTTGGTTAGCTCAGGAAAACTGATAGGCATCCTGTATAAATAGCTCAATTTCAGGTCTCGCAAGTGCGTTCTCTTAAATACGGCTGTACGGATTTTTTTCAAACTCACCATATTAACTCCTTTTTAAACATCCCTTTGTATGTAATTATTATTATATTCCGGTCAATAGTTGAATATGTGATGTTTTGGTAAAAGTTGGTATCTCAAAAACGGCCGTAATTATTTTCTTGAAA
Source organism: Salticus scenicus (assembly GCA_963930645.1). Lineage (NCBI taxonomy): Eukaryota > Metazoa > Arthropoda > Arachnida > Araneae > Salticidae > Salticus > Salticus scenicus. The sequence continues at coordinate 334,308,849 of OZ005652.1, read as the reverse complement.
ATTGTTACATAAATCCATTTTAATATGCTTTCTTATGTATTACATTGTTAGTACAGGAAAATTAACAGTCATTCTGCTTAGGTAGGTCAGTTTTAGATCTCAGAAATTGGTGTTTCAAATAAAAACGCTACCATTTTTTTTCCCCTTATTAATTTTTAACTCGCTATGCAGACTTTGTTTTATATGTCTTTACGCGTGTATCAAGTTTCTCTTACTGGAAAAATTTTAGGTTCCTACTTCGTTAGGTCAATTTTATGTCTTCTAATCGCATTATCTCCAAAAAAGGCAAAAAAACGTGTAATAGCGGAGTGGGTTACGGAAGTCGTGTGGTTGCTTCACACCAGATTTTTTTCTAAGTTTTACTGTTAGAAGTAGTTATCTCTCTATCCGCGCGTGACCGTGACCATAACTCTGTGATTGGTTATCTCTTATTGGGTATAAATGATATTGCACTTTTTTTTTCCAATGACAGACTGTATATGCTAAACAGTGTTGCCAGATCTGGCGGATTTTTTTTCAAAAATCACCAATAATTTTTAATTGTAACGTTTGCCTAATCACTTCTAAGATTGATAGCCTATTATGTATATCAAATATCACGTCTCAAAATTATTGGTGATTATTGAATAAAAATTACTCCAGATTTGGCAACACTGGTGCTAAAGAACTGTCAAACATTAAAATAACCTATTTTTGTTTCAACAGAAAAATCATCATTCTTTCACGAAAAATTAAAACTACCATTACTTTAATAAAAAGTCTAATATTAGAGTGTCCTTAATACTATAATTTCTATAAAGAGTACAAATCATAAAACAAATACAAAATATGGATAAAAATAAAAAATAAAAAAAATAGTAGCAAAAAAAAAAAAAACTAGAAAAGAAAACTATATTTAAAGGGGGGGGAGGCATGTTAATTATAAATAGTTTCACCTTAATGCATTTTCTTAATACTTTATGTCAACTTGAGGCATACTAATCCTTTTATATTCAAATATAAAAATATATATAATAAGATTAACACAACAATTAGCGGTTAAAAAGTGGAAAAAGTCATTTTATATATAAGGAATAAAAATAAAAGAGGTATTATATTCCAACTTTGAACAGTAAGCCCCGCCTTTACCTCTTACTATAAAACACTGCGTTATTTAATAAAATGATTTCAAATATACGTGATTAAATAATTTAAATTTTTTTCTCGACAGGACATGAGATAAATAATAAAAGTGTAATAAAAGTACGAGCGGCTTCATAGAGCGTGGCACTTTGTTACAGCCACGCCTTATTCTCACGTCATGTAAATCCCATCAGAAATTAGATCAGTGTAGTTCCATAGCCTCCTTAACTAGATGACTGTCGCGTAGCTCGGAAACTAGGCAACAGTTGAAATGGTAGACAGCGCCACCTGGTACAGATTGCGCGGATTTTTTATTCAACAGCCACCAAGAATTTTTAAAAGTGGGATACGATATACAAAAAAGGCAAATAGACTCGAAGAAACGTCGATTATATATATGATGCATCACTTCTTTAAATTATTGGTGACAGTTGAATAAAAACATCCCATAATCTGTACTAGGTGACGCTGTCTACCGTTTCAACTGTTGCCTAGTTTTTGAGCTACGCGACAGGCATCTAGTTAAGGAGGCTATGGTAGTTCTCTTACCGGCTTAATTATAAAGTAACTTAACAGCTAAGGTAACTCGAAATTTTGTTTAAAAATTAATTTTTAAATTTTTGTTTTAAAATTATTTTAATTAGAGACTCACATTGTTTACTATTAAGTAGTCTCAGTAAAAGAGTAGATTATTCTTAGATTTAACAATTTAAACACTTTTTTTTTTTTTTTTTTTTATATATATATACAAGATATATGAAATGTGTTAGCTTAGATAAAATATTTTGATTGGAGACTTAAAATCCTTAAAATAAAAGATTCAGTGAATAGTATATATTCTTAAATTTAACAATTTAAAAAGTTTAATTTTTATTTAGAAAAGCAAATTTATTTAAAGTTCAGAGTACATATTCATATTTACACTGTTTTTAATCTTTCAACCATCCCTTTTAGGTTGATTTCTTTAGAAATCGACCTATTGCGATCACTTCGTTTATCTATCTATCTATCACTCTCTATATATATAGAAGGAAAATTTTGTCATCACGACAACTCCTGAAATAAGACTCCAAATTGAACCAAATTTGGACAGCGAACTTATCTTATAAATATTGTGGATGAGTTCGTTAACCAAGTTGCTCCGCCGTTTTGTTTTCAAGTGGCAGCCACTTGAAAATTTCAAATCCACATTTCAGATGAATATTATATTTAAAATTCGAATGTACAAACATGAATAAAGAATATTTAAACGTCAATATAAAAGTATACAATTTTTGTATTATTATTATTTGTCTTTTTTTTTTTTTTTTTTTTTTTTTAACAAATTATTAGTGAAACTTTAATGAAGCGTGAATTGTGATAAAATATACTAAGATTTGCTTCAATTAAAGAATCATGAATATAAGCAACTTGATTTGAAGCAAAAACAACGAAGTTAAAATGTAGTGAGTTTATTGTACACTCTATTACAAATTTGATTTTTATTTAAACTTAAAAATTTTTCAAGCAAAATATAAATTTTTACTATTAAACAGATTATTTTTTTTTATATTTTGACATAAATTTAAACAAATAATAACCATTCATAAAATATATAATAAATTCTATTCATTTTTATATATATATATATATTTAAAAATATAAATTATTTTTATTAAAATGATAATAAAAATAAATAAATAGATAATAGATAGATATAATAGAGAATAGTAGATAAATAATAAATAGATTGTCAAGTGAACCAGATATTTCTTTTAAGATATTCATAAATTGCTTAAATTTAGACTTTTAAAAATCATTTAATGCTTTAATTATTTATTTATCATTTACTTCTTCCTCCTCAATATTGAATAATATAAAGATTTTCTTAGTGTAAGTAAAGATATATAGGATGACATTTAATTTTTAAAATGGTTTTATGGTAATACGATAAATATATATTCCCACACAGTCATATTTTTTAAAATTCTTAAATGCTTTTAAAAATTGATTTTAAAATATTTAAAAGCAATATTTAAAATTCTTTTTAATAAATTCCTAAAAAAAGGTAGAAAATAGTTCACACAAATATACATTTAATTTAAAACGGCACAATAAAAACGAAAATTCATTTAAAGATAGTAAAATGATTAAAAACAAATATATTTATAAAGTAGGAAATCAATGATCGCAATTCTTTCATTAAATAAATATTGGCCTTTTGAATTTTTAAAATACGTTTTTCCATGGACATATTTTCAGCTTCGAAATCCCGTCGAGGAGAAAATAGCGATGCACTTGGGACCTCAAATAGTGACGTATCAAATTTGTTCGTAGGCTTTGTATTATTCGAGCAGGTGTTAGTTAGATGTTCAGGAGATCATCTCACTAAAATTGCACCCTTGGTAAAGAGAAAATTCCTAATCCTATATGTTGTAATTGCGGTGGAAAACACATAGCAAGTTATACAGATTGCCCCAAATTTCCTGAAAACAAGAATAAAACGTTCATAACTAACAGCTCATCCTGAAAATCAAAACACCAACAGCCAATCCAAAATTGCTTACGTCACAGCGGCCACACCCATTAGTCAGAAACCTTTCTTTTACTCCAGCAAAGTCAATCCAAAATCTCTAAATGAAAACACTGATATACCTAACGATATCACCTCTGAATTTAAAGTCAAAAACTTTGCAGAATTAATAATTAAACTTAAAAATGCCTGTAACAAAATGAAAGAAACTCATAATATAATTAATGAAATCTTTATTCTCTAGGAAAGCCCTCGGAGAGCAGAATTCAAATTTTCCATAATTTGGAAGTTTGTGTTATCTGAAATTTCAATGACCCATCTTGTATTAGATGATCCAGATGATAAAAACTCCATTATTTAAAACACGAACATACACACATATAAGAAAAAGAATGATTGAACGCAGCTCACATGCCCATGGGCGTAGCGAGGGGCGTGCAGGGGGGGTGCAAGTGCACCCCGCTAGATCACCGACATAAAAATGAAAATTTGCATTACATACAGTTGCTTGCAAAAGTTTTGAAATAGTATGTTTTCTGTCCTAACATTTTATTTAACAAAATTTATTAATAATGTAAATTAGTAATTTGTCTCTCTTTAAAGCTTAACAAAATGCGAACTCATGTTTAATTTTTGTCAAAATTGGCTAATTAAGACTATTAAAAAAAAAAAAAAATCTAACGTCAGAAGCATAGGCGTAGAGTTATTCGGGAGCCACCCTCCCCCTCCCCCCACCCATAATAAATTCTAAAATGGTGCTCCTTTTTTCCCCTCTAAATGAAGCAAAATTTAAAACTTCAAATTGTTAATAATAAAAGAATAGAATTTTTACTGCAACTTTTTTTTTTCTTCGTTAGTTATTTTTCCAGTAAGTTTGGCTGTTTAAGATTCTTTTTTTGTAAACAAACTAAGAAAAGTTGCTTCCTCTGCTATTTTTCATCAAAAATACGCGATAAAGACACACACATACAAAAAAAAAAAAGTCATTCTTTCTCTATTGCAACAAAACAAAAGAGCAATAAATTACGTCTACATGAGTGATGCGGACTCTAGGACATGGAGAGTATACAGTATATCCTGAAATGGTCAAGTATCAGATTGCAGCATTTTAAAGGAAAATTAGACAAACCTCGTAGTAGGGGGTCCTTTCTCGACTGATTACCGATGAGCAAAAGATGTTATATTTTTCTACAAATTTGAAGGGTCAGTATGAATGAAAAAGATGTTAAAAACGTTGTACTTTGTTACGGAAATTACAATGATCACTGAATAGTGACCAGATTACATGAGATACCAGAAAGAATTAGCTTCAAACATGCATAATTTTTTATCAATATATGCGAATATTTAATTAAAATTTTTCAATCTGTCAAGCCATCAACATCAAATTGCGACAATTTTTCAAAGTATAGCACCATACAGTGCATATTTGACCGTTTTTATTTATATAATACAGAAAAAATAATTTTTGTTTTGTTTAAAATTATTGCATAAAATTATTTTAGTTTATGAGAAATAAATTTGAATTTGAGTAAATTTGTTAATGAAATGGTGGGCATTGAATCATAAAAATATCGTTAGCTTATATTAATAAAGAGAGATTAATGAGAAAAATTAAAAATGTATGGAGAAAGAAAGAATGGAAATCAAAATTCTATAAATTTTATTTTTATTTATTTTTAATGATACATAGTGTAATTAATTTAAGATAGTTAAAAAAAAAAAAAAAAAAAAAAAAAAAAAAAAAACTTCATAGATTATGTACATTTGTATAAAGTATCACTATATTTTGTGCACTTTAAAGAATTAAATTAGTCTTTAAAGAGATACCTCTCATAGACTATAATGTAATAGTTTACTTTTATCAGTTCTTCCAGAAAACCGGCACGGTAGTTCTACTTATTCCATTTTGAATAGGGGATATGCTATAATAAACATGATTCTTATCTATCAGTTTATAAATGCATTTAAAAAATATTTAGGGAAATTAGAACGCATCACTTTTATACTATATGAACAAATCAACAAACACTCTTATTAACTTTGTTGGTAAGAAGTTTAAATCGATCATACTTTATTTAAGTTTTAACAATGAATTAAATTCCAAAGGAACAACGAGCAATATGTATGAGTTATATTCTTAGGTTTTTTTTTTTTTTTAATCAATATGTCATTGCTCTTGCTTATATGTTATTTATTTCTTATACGAGTAATATAACCCTTAAAATTATTTACTTTTTATTGATTTAAGTGCAATATTATATTATAATGTTCTAATTTCATTATAAGCTGAGCTATTTTTTTTTCTTTCATAAAATTAAATGAATCCAAGAAAAATAGCTTATGAGTAGAAAAAAAAAAAAAAAAAAAAAAAAAAGCTGATATAAACTCTGAGTGTACTTTGCAATATCACAATAATTGTTTTGATTGCTTTCTTCATATTTCATTAAGTTTAAAATTGCTTTAAACAAATATTTTTCACCTTCAGTGAGGGGACAAATGTTTGTCGTATGTGGAACTGTTATATTACAGAGAAATTTTGACCATCAAATAAATCTTAAATAAATAACTGTAAGACAACTTCACCTACCCCATATTTGTTCCCATAAATTTCTACAATAGATCAGGGTATACTTATGGTAAGAGCAATGAACTCAGCTGATGGTCAAGCTTGGTTGAAAATTGAAATGTCTCATTCACTAGGCTACCTTTCCCTCCCTTTCAATAAATTTACTTTAATTAATTTTCTGCATAATTTTATTGATGCGGTTTTGTACTTTAGTTTTCATTAGTTTTCATCTAGATAATGCAAGTTTATGCAGAATATTACCCTGTTCTTTTCATCACCAGTTTCTAAAACAGAATGTTGATATTCAATAATATTCATACCAGTAATATCACCAGTGAACTTTTAAAACTAAACCGACTTGTTTATGATGAAAGTAATCCTTATATTTTCAAAATATCCCTTATTTTGTCCAGTTCCATTAGTTATCATCTTGGATGCTATATAACATGTGCCAATAAATCGCCAAATATTTATCCCATATAACTCTGTGAGAAAATGATAGATTCAGGACACCGACCACTTGTTCTGTTTCAATAAAAAGTTTCAAGTAACATACCTACATGATACAGATTTATAATACCGGATTTAAAATTTCTGCTATTATTTGTTCTTGTGTTATGCTTACATGATTCAGACACAGGGAGACACATATTTTAGACACATCAATTGCTAAAAATATGGTTTTCGGTTTAAGAGGACCTCAAAATTTATAAATATACCAAAAATCCAATGTCGAAAAGTAGGCACAAAAACAATACTTTATCGATCATATATAAATAAGAGAAAGTAAAAAATTAACTTAACACAAAATAATACCCAAATATGTTTAGAATTAATTTTTGATAGCATGGAGTAGAAGGCTGATTTTTACCAACTATGTGTAAAAAACCAGAGCCGGGAATCGAACACCGGGATTTCCGCTTAACGCGCGGAACCTCTAACCACTGAACTACCCTGGCTAATAACCAGCTCGGTACTTCTCACGTAATTTACGTTGGCAAGGTCACCGAGTCTGCATTAAAGCAGCTATATCAAGTGACAAAATTGAATATGGCATAACTCCAAACGGCCACGAAATTTCAATTCAGAAATTTAATTCATCAATATATATTGTTAAACAATAACAATGTAAAATCCAGAGAAAAATAAATTATCAAGGGAGTATTCAAAAAAAATTAATTTAATTTTTTTAATTTATTTCAAATAATTTTGAGGAAGTTTTAATGTATTTAATATTGCTTATTTTAATACATATGTGTGCAAATTTTTATGAAATTCTAAGACAATAATTTGCAATGAAGATTCATAAAGTCCAAAATTTTCACAAGTTTGACCTGAGCCCCTACAGTAATTTGGGAAACTCTACGCCTATGGACAGAAAGAAAATCGACAGCTTGCAAATTTTAAAGTATATGCGCAAATTGCTTAGAAATTAAATATGATAATAAATTTTTAGTTCATTATGAAAATTCCCCAATTTTCAATCGAATTTACAGATTTTTGGACTCTGAACTTATTCCTATTTATAACTACTTTTAATTTTTGTTACAATTGGATTAAAATTTGAAATTCATTAAAAAAATAAAAAAGAAAGAAAGAATTTTTTTAAAGTTTTTATACTCTAGTCTAATAAACGACATGATTTATTTGAAATCTTGAAAGTGGAGTTGAATACTTGTAAACTATAGCATTTTAAAATGTCAAAGCAAATTTTGCCTGAAAAAAAAATCGTATTTCAATTAATTAAGAGTACATATCTAACATATTTTTATCACTTACCTAAAAAACACTCCTATTAAATCAGCGTTCTAAAAAATAAAAAATAAATAAAAAGATAAAAAAAAAACATTGAAATCGGTCTATTTGTTTGGAAGCTACTGTAGCACAGACAGACAAACACAGACTGCTAAAACATCTGCTTTTTGGGGGCGCGGAGGAAGGGTCAGGAATGTTAAAAAATGGGTATTTTTAGAAAAACCTTCTGTCATGCCCAAACTTATACACACACCATAATGATCACTATTACCAATAACAACTATTTCTCTGTTGCCAAAAATACTCTTTACATACAACTTTGGGCTTGAAAATTTTTGCACCCCCCCTAGATCGGATGCTGGCTACGCCCGTGCACATGCCGGCGGTAACTTGTAAACTGCGTAGAACATAAACATAGATAATGTACATAGAGAGTCAACTGTCTGCGACCAGGGCCGGTGACAGAAATCACCCCCCTCCCCCCCACCCCCCAAAAAAAAGAGCAATTTAGGAAAATTTTTGCTATCTTTTAAGTTATACTAAAAAATATTTGGCATAGATGGAGTACGTTCCTTCATGCATTTATTTTAATAAATTTCTACTTTAAGGCATTTTAAAAGCAATGAACTCAGCCGATCTTCCAGTCACAGTTGCAGGCTGAAATGTCCAAGGAGTAATAAAATCCATAAATGTTAATTAAAAAAATAAACAAATAAAAGAATTACAAGATAAAAAGAATTTTTTTTTATAGCATGTTTTTGATTTTCCTGCTGAATCATATAAACGCGACCGAAGGTAGCAGGGACCCGAAACAGTTGGCTAAAAGTATTAAAAACCTGCATTGCCACCGTGTTCTGAGCTATTCTAAAAGCTTCAAATGCCTAGCTAGTCAAGAAGTTTATGTAAGAAGTAAGTTTATGTAAGAAGAACACATAATAAACGCTACCGATGGCAGCGGGGACCCGAAACAGTTGTTTAAAAATATTTAAAAAATGCAGTGTCACCGTGTTCTGAGCTATTCTAACAGTTTCAAATGTCTATTCAGGAAGTTACATGATCGTTGAACCATATAATAAACGCTGCCGAAGGCAGCGGGGACCCGAAACAGTTGGCTAAAAGTATTTAAAAAAATCTTTGTCACTGTGTTCTAAACTGTTCTGAACGTTTCAAATGTCTAACTAGTCGGAAAGTTAGTTAAAAATATATTTTCTGTGCAATCGTATAAAAACTGTCGAAGGCAGCAGGTACCCGAAACAGTTGGTTAAAAATATTTAAAAAATGCATTGTAACCGTGTTCTGAGCTATTCTGAAATTTTCAAATGTCTAGTTAATCGGGAAGTTAGTTAAAAATTGATTGCAAGATTTGCACTGGACACACAAACAAGAATCGAAATTAATAAAAACATGGTTTAAAAAAAAAAAAAAAAAAAAAAAAAAGAATACAGAATACAGAAGTCGTACCCAGTGTTCAATTAAAAAAAGTTAATTTTATTGAAAATTTGAAGGAAGTATAAAAGGATGAATATGACTAATTTACATTATAGAGTTAATAAATATTACTGAGCGAGTGGGGGAACGAAGTACAAGACAAAAATCAAAAGTATTTATAGGATTACATCTCAAAATAAAGTGTTTTAGATGATTGAGAGAAAATTATTGTCGCTGGCTTTCATTTGTTATATTCGCCAAAATCAAAGTTTCTAGGAAGAACCTGTTTGCTATATCACTAAGAATATCCTGTGTCATTTTTGAAAAAGTCACCAAAAATTCACTCACAATTGTTATCAGAAATTTGGCATAGCATAGTTTTGGCAAGTTTAGTTCATGAGAATTAGCAAGATAAGCAGACTTTTTGACAAATTATTTAATGCAAAAACTACGACAACCAGGCACCAAATGTTACATTACAATGCAGGATAACAATAGCCGAATTAAGGCCATATCCATTCACAAAATAAAGTCAAAACTTATTTTATGAGACGCATAAGAATTTACATAACAAAATCTTTGAGCATAAACTGTCACGGAGCAAAATCTTTGTTTCCATAACGGAAAGAAAGATTTCGCTCATATAGCCTTAAAAAATAGATCCATTGTGAAAGGAAAAGAGCAGATATAAAAATTTAGAAAAAATATATTGGTTGTGTTTTGTGTATGAATTAAAGTTATTACTCATAGGTTAAAATAGTCATATCATTATATTAAAAAAGATTTTTAAGATTAAATTATTTAATTCATAAATATATATATTTCATTTAAAATATTTGCTTGTCTTATTGAGGGAAAAGAAATTTTATAATACGCAATAATTTAAATCACAGCTGCACTTTCTTTGTATTTGATGCCTTTATGTTACTCTAATTTGCTACATAATTTTGTTGGTGTCAGTTTCGTTCCTAAATTTCCTCTAATTCCATGTTATTTCCAAAGCTGTAGTCCCCATAATCCAAGTTTAAGAATATGTTGAGCTATTTTGACTTGTCATGAAAATCTTCATTTTTGAACAATTTACGAAGTTTTTAAAGTAGATTTGTTACATACCTTATATTAATATTCATTCCGGTATCATAAATGGTATTTTAAAACTGGTGTGAGTTATTTACGGTGAAAATAATTTTCATAATGCGTGTTTATGGGAAATTTTTCTCTATTTTGCCACATTAAATATTTTTAAGTTTCGACTGACTAACAAACTTTTTAAAAGAGCGATGGATATTGGAAATTGATACGATTTACACACTATCATAAAAGGTGATTTAAAACTACTTCAACTTTTTTATGATGAGAATAATCTTATAATGGAAGTTTGTGTAAAATTCTGCCCAATTATGTCATATTCAGAAAATCTTAAATTTTGAATAACCCTCGAGTTTTAAAATTGGAACGCTGAAATTATGCGTTTAAAGAAATGAATAGTTTCTTGCTAATATTATAAATGATATTTTAAAACTGGTGTGACAGACAAAAGATAGAGAATATTTCTTCACAAAAGATAGACGTGACTAATTCCGTTTCATGACGAGAACTTACGAGGGTTCTGCCATCAATTATGAATAAAAGACTATTCAGAAATTAAATATTTAAATAAAAAATTAATATACCACGTTTTTTAAAAACAGGCTAAAAGGATGTAATGTAATATGTTACAGCCCATACAATTTGTCTTGAAAAAAATTTTATAGTAAAATTTAACAGTTATAAAATACTGAGATAATACAATAGATAAGTGATGTATGAATAGGTCACCTAAGTCATTAAAATTTTATTGAACTGCAAATGATATGAACTATTGTGCAATTTTTATCAACGGCAGCTACTCCCTATACTACTAAATATTATCTACGGCATGCGTCCCAAGTTTTTCCTTTTAAATCTTACAAGTATTTCCATAGCTAATGAAAATTCCCAATAAAAAAATTTCAGAACAGCATGTTTACAAATCTGTATGGCGATATCAGAAATTATGTTATAATTTTTAGTGCATTTTAAAGACGGGATATAGTATACATATATAATTTTTGCTTTTTAATCTTGTGTATATGTGAAATTTTGCAATAGGTTTTTAACATCTTCATGAGATTATGACAGAGACATAAGGCAAATTTTAAGTGTATTTCCCCTTGAATACAAATTTTCAGCTCAATCACATGATAGGAAGTATGTTAAAATAAGAAATCAAATTTTAAATGGGTTTGGGGGTTCCACTTCCCCTTCCCTCCAGTCTTTTTCTGCTTCAACGTGTATTGTCATCAAGGTATGCAAAATGCATTGGGTATGAAAAATTTTTGCTCAATTGGATGATAGAAAGTGGTTTAAAATTCTAAATAGTATAAACTTATATTGAAATTGTAGGCCCTTGGCCCCTACCTAAGGTATGTTACTGCTTAAACAAACATTCATTGTTATCGGAGTTATAAATACACGCAAAATTTCAGCTGAATCGAATGACAAGAAGTGAGTTAAAAATCAAAATAAAATTTTAATAGGAGTTAATGGTAAGAATCCCTTTTCTCTTAATCCGTTTCATCTTGAACATGCAATGTTATCAAAGTTCTAAATGTATACAAAATTTCAGCTCAGTTGGATGATAGAAAGTGAATTCAAATTCGAAATAAAACTTTTAACTGGAGTTGTAAGCCCATTGCCCCATAGACCAAAGTCCTTTATTATTTGGACATGCATTGTCTCTGAAGTTATATGAAAGACGAAAGTTCTCTCTGAAGAAATTATGCCTATACATTTCTCTGAAGAAAATATATATACACAATATCAGCTCAATTCGATGATAGAAAATTATGTAAATTCTTTTGCACGATATGAGCCTGACAAACCTCAAATAAAAGACCCCAAAGCAAGCCTAGCTTATCGGGAAGTTAGTTTTAAATTGATTTCAAAATTCTTACCGAACAGACAAACAAGCAGATGGCCAAGAAAGTGTGTTAATAAAAACGTAACAATAAAAAGAAATATTTTATCGTTTACTTTCATAAGATATTAACACAGAAAGTGAAAAAAAAACTCAAGCCAGCACAGTCAGGATAAAATATAATCTAGGCTCGGCCAGTCAACAGATCTTAAATACACAGTAAATAAATGAAGCTGGGACCGACCTGGCTTGAGTTTAATGACGAAATATCGGCTGGATAACTAGTCTATCCTCGAACTTCTAACCCGGGCCCATGCAGATCTCTAATGCAAAATATACACACGTTTATAATAATAAAAAGAATGTCAAACTTATAATCAGAAAAGAATGTATTTAAAAATTTAAAAAAATTTCGGATGTTTTATCTGCGCCGGCCCCTTTGCTGCCGAGCCCTGGGCAGTTGTCCCCGGTGTCCCCTCCCCCTGAAACAGGCCCTGTCTGCGACACTAGCACCAGTAAGCGAATTCGTAGGGAGGAAATCCAACAGTCTCCCCCACTTAATTAGTAAACATATTACAAAATTCACAAAATTAAAAGTTAAGATAATATAAAGTATTTGAAGCGTGCAGGCAATTGCTTGTTTCTTTGTGGTCTGGTTGACACATCACGTTTCAGACATGCTTGACGTTGTGACACAAGGTCGGGACTTGGTGTAGACGGTGGGGAGATTCTGGATGGTCTGGGAATGTCAAAAGTTTAGCTAGGACCAAAAGAAATTGACTTCTGAGGAACCAACGTTGCCCTTAGTTAATTAACATGTATCTTCAATTGTCGGCCCGAATCTAGCATAATCAGATGATGTCGTGAACCCAATTTTTTTTTTTTAATTTCTCCAAATTGCCAGATATTTTGATTATTTAGGAAGAGTCGAACCTGGACTCTCTCCTCCACTTGAAAAGATCTTATACATTTACTGGAAATTTTTGAGGTTGTTGGATGATATGGGAAGATCGAGTTCAATCGAATACGAAATTTTCTTTTAAGATATAATTCAGCTGGTGATTGACCACAAGCTAGGGCTATTGCTCTATAATGGAACAATATGTTTTGAACTTTGTATGGGACTAATGTTTGTTCGAGTGACGAAGATTTTAACTTTTGTTTTAAAGTCTGGACATTTCTTTCTGCAAGACCATTTGTAGCTCGATATCCCGGAGCAATGAATTTCTGAAATATTTCTCTATCGGTACAGTAGGTACAGAATTCTTCACTTTGAAAAATTGAAGCATTATCGGATACAATGATTTGTGGATAGCCATGAAAAGAAAACATTTTTTTTTAAGCAAAAGAATAGTTTTTTAATTGGTAGGTGCATCTCTGATAACTTCAATTTCTGCCCATTTGGACTGAGCATCCACACACACCAAGAAATAGCAATTTTCGAATGGACCAGCATAGTCTATATAAATTCTGTCCCAGTTGTTTTCCGGAGGATTCTACGGATGGACAGTTACCTTCGGTGGGTTGGACTTCGTCAATGCGCAACTTTCACATCCTTTGACTAATTTTTCGATATCACGATCAATGCCAGGCCGATATACATATTTTCGGGCGAGTTGTTTCATTTTAGTTATTTTAAGATTGGCCTCATGAATTTCATTTAACATACTTGAACGTAAACTTTTTGGAATTACAACTCTTTCCTTCCGAAAGAGTATGCATCAAACAATGTGAATTCTGAATTTTCAGAGTTATTTTTCAACTTCTGCATTATGTCATTAACTCGTTAGTAGTCGCTATAGACAGCGCCATCTATTACAGATTGCGCACTTTTTATTTAACTGTCACCAATAATTTTAAGAAGTGATGTGATCGACGTTTCTTCGATTTTTATTCTAGTTTAATGTATATCAAATGCCACCTAAAAATTTTTGGTGGCTATTGAATAAAAAAAATCTGGAAAAACTGAAGGATGGGCGGCAAATCGACCAACTAGCGACTACTAACGGGTTAAGTTCGGAATCTCTTTTTGTTTCAGACTGAATTGTCAGCGATGTTATTTATTCATTTGAAATCAGAAAAATATTTTCAGCCCATATTTGATTTTCTTCTACGCCTAGAAATTTATCAATTGACGTATGAGATTTTTGAATTGGAGCTCGAGACAAGCAATCTACATTTTGATTGTTTGAACTTTTATTGAATTGCACAGAATAATTAAAACTTGATAAATAGGAAGCATAACGGAGCAATCGAGCTCAAGTCATTTGAGGAAGTGCCTTGTGAGGATGAAAAATTCTCGTTAAGGGTTCATTGTCAGTAACAAGCTTAAATTCCTTTCCAAATAAATATTTGAAGAAATGCGTAACACCGAAAATTATAGCTAAAGCTTCCCGATCTAACTGGCTGTAATTTTGTTCAGAATAGGTAAGTGCACGAGAAGCGTAAGCAATAGGTCTTTCAACATTTTCTGTAGAGTGGCTCAATACTGCTGCAATACCAGTGGGGCTTGCATCAGTAGTCAGGACAAGAGTTAAACTACGATCAAATGGCACAAGAATTAGATCACTGCACAGTTCATTTTTTAGCTTTATGAATGCGGATTCACAACAGGCTGTCCATGCCCACGATTCATTTTTCCGAAGCAAACATCGGAGTGGATACGAAATAGTTGAAAAATCTGGAATAAAACGAGAGTAGTAAGTAACAAGTCCCAAAAAACATTTAACTTCTTCAGCATTTGATGGGCGTGGCATTTCCTGAATCGAATGAATCTTTGCTGGAGATTTACTTATCTTATTATATTCGACAACATGTCCCAAATATTCAATTTTCTCTTGAAAAAAAGAACATTTTTGTTTATTTAAATGCAAATAAAAATCGGAAAGTCTTTGTAAACAAGCTTCTAAATTTTCAATGCATTCTTCGATTGTTTCTCCATGTATGATTATATCATCAAAATAAGAATCTGTTTTCTTTAGACCTTTGAGAATTTGAGAAAGAATGCGATTAAATTCTGCTGGAGCTGTTTTAATTCCAAAACTAAGTCTATGCATACGATATGTACCACGATGAGTTGAAATAGTTTGTATCATGCTGCTATCCTCGTCAACACAAAGATGAAGGTAAGCTTTAAATAAATCAAGTTTACAGAAATACCTGGAATTTCGGAGGCTATGGAGCACATCATCTATTCGTCTTACTGGATGATTTGGTTGAATTAGCCGTTCATTGACACCACATTTATTATCAACACATAGCCGAACACCACCATTCGGTTTAGGGATGACAACTAAAGGTGAACCCCAGTCACTCGCAGGAATTAAAGATATGCTACCATCGGCTTCGACAAAATCCAATTCCTTGTCGACGCGTTCTCGGAGAGCATAAGGAACATCACGTTCTCTGGTAAAGATAGGTTTTGCTCCTTCTCGAAGTTGAAGTGAAACTTTGAATTCTGGAACACAGCCAACGCGTTCTTCAAAAAGTGGTGCAAATTTATGGAAAATTGAATCAAAATGCTGAACTTGGGAACTGGTGATATATGTGATATTTGAGCTTCAAGTTGTTGAAGTTCAATTCCCAAAGCTCGTATCCATTGAAGGCCTAGAAGAGCAGCACATCTCACTGGAACAATATGAAGTTCACCAAGAATGTCTTTGTCACGGAAAGTAACATTCACATGTATTTTCCCTTTGGATCGAATTATATTTCCAGAATAAGTGCGGAATATGATATTAGAATTTTCCGAGGGTACATTTAAATTTAGACGATTAAAATCAGTCTCTGAGAGCAAAGAAAATTTTGCACCAGAATCAACTTCAAATTGTTGTAATTTACCATTTAGTTGAACGGAGACGATATATTTGTCAGTGTCATGAGAGACTTCAAACAAGTCTGTAACTTTAAATTGAGGTGAATAAGTGCATACAGAACTGACACCGAACGTAAAATTCGAATTTTGTTCTTTAGAATTGACAGCACGAACAAAAGGCATGGAACTGGAATTCACTAAATTTCGTGAGGACTTAATTAAAGTTGAAATACAAATTTTACTGACATGACCAATTATTTTGCATAATTCACATTTCAGTTTAAATTTATTTATTCGACAGTTTTTAACTTTATGATTGTCTTTTCCACATCTGATACAAAGATTGTCGATACCGAGATCTTTATAATTAGGTTGTTGGCATGGAAATTTAGAATCTTTAGATCGTGAAATAGAACAATTTCTTCGGCGTGGAGAGGAACTAGAAACTTTATTAGTATCATATGCATTAGAAAATGATTGATGCGGAAAAATTTTTTGAGTTAGTTCTTTACTTTCGATTTTGGATGCTTCAAGAGCAATAGCTTTTGATAAAATATCATAAAAGTTTGTCACATCTGATTGCAGGATTTGTTCTCGTAACCAGTCATCTCGTAAACTACGTATGAATTGAGCACGGAGAAAAACATCTGTGATAGAAACTGATTTATCACATTCTCATTTCACACAGAACTCACATTCTACTAAATCACATTGTAGAGCAGCTACAAATTCCGCAATTGACTGGCGTTCTTTTTGATAGATATTTAAAAAATAATGTTGAGAAACAACCACATTTTTCTTTGGAATCAACATTTGTTTCAAAGATTGCACTAAATCTTCATATGAAAGATTTCTAACTGGTTTCTCAGGTCCAAGAAAAGCTGCTAAGTTATTATAATGTGATGAACTAACTGATACACATAGAAGTTGAGCAAATTTTTCATGTTGCGTAACACCTTTCATATTGCAATAATTATCAAAACGTTCCAGATAGCATGAGAAATTTTCACGTTTAGAATCAAAGTTTTCAAATGGAGAAACATTAACTAAATTTATTGAGTTATCATTAGAATATTCTTTTGGAAAATGTTTTTCAAGTTGTGCTAGCATTGCTTGTTGCTGCGTTGTAAATGTAGCTAAGAATGTCTGGAATTGTTCTGAATCCATTATTTTGACAAATAAAATCACAGTTCGAAAATAAAAATAAAAATTGAAATACCCGAATTGAACTTTGAAGCGCTTCGAAATGTTCTTTTTTTTCGACTCGTCGCCAAATACTGTTGTGACCATTTAAACAGTGTTCTATTAGATGATCCACATGATGAAAACTCCATTATTGAACACGAACATACTTTATTACACACACACATAAGAAAAAGAATGATTGAACGCGGCTCACATGCCGGCGGTAACTGGTAAACTGCATAGAACATAAACAGAGATAATGTAGTACATAGAGAGTCAACTGTCTGCGACACAAGCACCAGTAAGTGAATTCGTAGGGGAAAAACCCAACACATCTTTACTAACATCTTGACCAGTAGCAGTTCCTAGCCCTTGCCTTTCATTTCTTTAGACCTTCCTTCCCATTTTTATTTATTTATTTATTATTTTTATTTTATTTTTTCCCTTTCGATTATCGTCTGGTTTCCGAAGGTGTAGGGCAATGGCTCCAAGTACTTCGGGATGCATGCACATCAAACTCTACTTTAAGAATACCATAAAAATTTCTGCATAAAATTAGTGGAGGCAAAAAAGTCAGAACTTTCTTTTCCCTGAGAGTGTCCTGAAAAAAGAGCGGAGAGGAGAGTACGACCCCTGAAAATGTTGGTAACTCTGCTATTGACACGGCAGCAGAGCTCATACTCTCCGCCCTCTTTTTAGGACACTCTGATGCATGATAAATTTCCGCTACTATGGCTACCACTATTTTTATACAATAATCCCAATTTTATTTCAGCATGACATATTACTATAAAAATACCATAAAAACGTCTGCATGAAGTTAGTGGTGTCAAAAAAGTCAGAAAATTATTTTCCCTGAGTGTTCTAAAAAAGGGCGGAGAATACGTCCCCTACATAACCTCTTTTGCCACCACTAATTTTATATAGAAATACTTCTGGATACATTTATAGTAATGTGCCATGACTATATAGGCTATAGATTATTGCATAAAAATAGTGGTAGCAAGAAATTATAAAAAAAATTTTCATTCCTTAGAGTGTCCTGAAAAAAAAAGGCGGATAGTAACATCTGTCATAACATTTAACATCAGGGGTCGTACTCTCCGCCCTTTTTTCAGGACACACTTAAGAATAAGCAGAGTTGCCAACTTTTATAATTTATTCCGGAGCATTGTTAGCCCCGCCCTTTTCTCACACCGGAAATTTTAAAGAATGATTTTTCCCTTATTTAACCGTTGTCACATATTAAAGAAAAATATTCTATAAAATTTCTGGTGCGAAAAGAAGGCGGGGCTAAAATTGCTCCGGAATAAATTATAAAAGTTGGCAACTCTGAATAAGTAATTTTCTCCTATTTTGCCTCCAGTAATTTCATGCAGAAATTTTTATGGTACATTTATAGAAATGTCTCCAGATTAATCTGGTTATAGATCATCGTAAAAAAATAGTGGTAGGAATAGAGGCGGAAATTTGTCATATTTGAGAGTGTCCTAAAAAAAGGGCGGAGAGTACGAGACCCCTGGTTAACATTCCTGATGAATCTGATTAATTTTTATTCAATGTTCAGAGGGTTATTTTCAAGTAATAAATTTATTGACTTATATTAAAATTTTATTAACTATATTTTATTTACTTATTTTACCCACTTGTTACTTAAAATTTTATTAATTTAATTTTAAATTTTCATGTCATTTCAGTTTTTAAAACTTAAGACAAGACGCAAAATAACTATCGTATGCATTGCAGATTACATTTTGTGCAGAATTTTTTTGAAGGAATATTTTTTTGTAAAAGTAAATGTCTTTGAAACGCAAATAATTTTGCATGAATTAAAAAATAAATAAAAAATTCACGAAAATTTTTCAAAGCGGTTTTAAGGAATAAGGAGGCGGGGGAAGAGGTGGAAGCCCATCCCAAAAAGGAACTTTTTTTTTCTTTCCTATTACAATACGAATAACCCATACGAAATATACCCTAAAGTTTCAAATCGGAAAATCCAGGGAAAGATCAACTTTTTGTTTTTTATTTTTATAGACCAAATTTCAAATTTCAAAATTCTACGAGTTATTTCCCTGTTTTTCTTAATTTCAACGTAAGATTTCTTTTATTATTATTATTATTATTATTATTTAAGGAACTCTTTTCTTTATCTCTATTAGATTTCTCTAGTGTATTATCTCAAATTTTTCAAACTCTATAAAGTATTTCCCTAATCTTCTTAATTTCAACACACCATTTCCAAATGATTTTTATTTATTTTTTTATTTTTTTAGGAGAGAAGGGGAAGCTCCCTCTCCAGGGGTTGGGGGTTAAGAACGAAAAGAAAGAAAGTTATGCCAAAATGTTAAAACTCAATGAAGTAATTCCCTTTTTTTTTTTCTTTTGGATTGTGGGGTGGGGGGGGGAGGGCATCTTCCTGCAAGGTAGCAAACTCTTTTGGTTTCCACTTTTAGACACTTCAGGAATATTAGAACGAAACTT
The DNA here is from genome assembly GCA_963930645.1 of Salticus scenicus. Classification (NCBI taxonomy): domain Eukaryota; kingdom Metazoa; phylum Arthropoda; class Arachnida; order Araneae; family Salticidae; genus Salticus; species Salticus scenicus. The sequence continues at coordinate 334,289,045 of OZ005652.1, read as the reverse complement.
CAAAATTCTATAAATTATTTCCCAATTTTTTCTTAATTTAAAAGAATTATACTATTTGGGGAGGACAGGAAGGAAACTTCCAAAGTAGCTGTTTTGCATTTTTAGACCATTCATGAATATTATTTGAAAGTTTCAATTCTCATAAATTATTTCCCATAGTCTTTCGTATTTGAACAATGTCCTACAAGAACCTCAAAGCTAAGTTACCATAAACAATCAGAGATATAAAGATCATTTACACATAGAGCGACCACATTTCCTACGACTAGCAGTGAGCCCGAGTCCAAAAGTTTGGAGGGATGCAAAATTGCCCGAGAGATAGTTATTTGGCAAACATCCAGTTATTCGGTTTTCTCTAGGTCACCCCTATTTTAACACTGGACTCGTTCAATCCGCACTTGCGCAGAAGCTTCCATGGTCGCAAGAAATATGGTTAAAGTATACCCTAATCGCTAATTGCTACAACTGCTGTGAGTGCTCACGCAGTATAGCAACCTGAACACAATTAACTAATTCAGCATACTAGCTCATAACAGCAATTGTTATTATTATTAAATTTCCATTACTGTAAGAAAGTGGTGGCAAGTGATGTTATTTTTTATAAAGGAAATCACACCTCCGAGTTGTAGTAAAAGACCCCAAAAACTCCTAAAATATATGAATAGAACTGCCAACATTTTTAACTTTTAAATCAGAATTGACACCAGTATTTTTAAATGGAATATGTTATTTATAATTTCGATGATTAATATTGAAGAAATCAGCTATAAAAATTTTCTGGTTTGAAGTCTCCCTTGAAAAACGGCAGACTTGGCACCTGTTTAATAAATTAGAATAAAATAAATGGATAATGAATTTTAAGTTGCATAAATGCCATTTTTTATTAAAACGGATCTAATATTTAGCATGCATAATATTAAGGAAAAGCTAACTCACCTCTCTCCTGCATTTCCTGTGGTCGCTTGAAATACATTTTAGGCCACACACATAAAAAAGATGAAATCCGATTGCTTACTATATTTGTCTTTAATCAGAGATTTTTCTTTGAGAATTTTTATGCACAAACCAGAATTTCTTAAATATTTGAGCACAGATTTAAAACAATTCCAAATGCGTATAAAGGCATTTTTTTTTTTTTTTATGATGCCTTGAATGAATTATAAAGAAAATAAAGAATAAAGGTTTCACATTAAGACTTATTACTTGAATAATATACAACAATGAATGAATAAGTTCGCTGCACGACTTCAGCATAATGTTCGAATGGTTATCACTCAATAATAAAAGTACTTCTGTTTTTACGAATATGTTCAGAGAGAGAAAAACATAATAATAATAAAAAAAAAGAAGAAAAGAATGAAAGTTTGGTTTCTCTCTATGGTCACGTGATTGTCTATCACTGCTCGAATGTCGACGTCCCCGCTCCCATTGAATCAACATACTGGGGGGGCGAGGAGGCACCGAAGCTGGAATCGAAATACTCGGAAGAGGGATAACTTCAAAGACCGGTCGAATAAGAGTTCCAGCAGAAGATATCTTAAGCTCGATGACTCTGGTGATACCGCCAGCTCCGGGAATCAACTTGATGACGCGTGCGAGATCCCAATGTAGTGGAGGTGAGGCTTTATTTTTCAGAATGACTAGATGCCTTGGAGAAAAGTTGTGACTGTGGTTGGTTCTTTTGGCTCGCGGAAGCAAGGTTGGCAGGTATTGTGATGTCCACCTCTTCCAGAACGTCTCCTTCATCTGCAATAAGAGTTTATACCTAGAAGAAAGACTAAGAGAATTGTTTGTTAACGATGGTTCTGGCAATTCTAATAATGCAGATCCAATCAAGAAATGTCCTGGTGTTAAAGCTGCGCAATCATTAGGAGCATTGGATAATGGTGTTAGAGGCCGCGAATTTATAACAGCCTCTATTTGACATAGAAGCGTGGAAAGTTCCTCAAAAGTTAAAATTGCTCCTTGTGTGATTTTTACCAAATGATGTTTGGCTAATTTTATCGACGCTTCCCAGAGTTCCCCAAAATTTGGAGCATACGGAGAAATAAAGTGCCAGGTTATTTGGTGTTGGGAAGCAAAATTTTGTAATTTTTCTTCTTTGAATAAAGAAAATAACTGTTTGAGGTAAGAATGGGCTCCGACAAAATTTCTGCTATTGTCCGAAAATATATCAGAGGGGTATCCACGCCTACCTATGAAGCGTTTCAAGGCTGCGAGAAATGCTTCTGTAGAAAGATTTGACACACATTCAAGATGCACTGCTTTTGTAGCCATACAGATGAACAGGGCAATATATGATTTAAAGGTTGTCGCTTTTCGTTTATGTTGACATTTTGTCATTACTGGTCCCGCGAAATCGAGACCAACTTTCGAAAAGGGACGAATGGGTGTGATTCTTTCTGAGGGTAGATCCCCCATCTTTTGCATTATTGGCTTAGCTGATAGACGAAAACAGAGTATACATTTTCTTAAAACTGTCTTAACCGTGGAGCGGCCGTGGGGAATCCAGAATTTGTTTCTGATGAGTGACAGTACTAAATTGAGACCAGCATGGGAGCTTAAGTTATGATAATATGTTATTATCAAGGAAGTGACGTGATGTACTTTAGGAAGTAATATGGGGTGTTTTTCTTGAAATCGCAGGGATGGGTGGTTCCGCAGGCGTCCTCCAACACGAAGAATACCCGCTTCATCCAGAAAAGGATCAAGACCTAACAGATTGTGTGAAGGTTTTAAAAGTTTTCCTTTCCTTAGTACGGCAATTTCATCACTAAATTCGGCATTTTGAATTATTTTTACAAGACACATTTCCGCTTGATTTAGCTCTATGGCCTTTAAAGGACCACTTTCCTTTGATTTGGTTTTGATATTAGTTATGAATCTTAGCACATATGCTATAATTCTTAAAAGTTTTAGATATTTTGTAATATGGGATATGAGAATGTTATTAGCAAGTGAAGGTTTAGAACTTGAATCTATCGGATGGTGATTAGGTTTTTCCTGAACGGAAACTGAATGTACCGTGCACATGAGTGGTAGCTCAAAACTATGGAGCCATTTTGGCCCTTCCCACCACTCAGTTCTAGCTTTCAACTTAGCTGGGGACAATCCGCGTGTGGCACAATCGGCCGGGTTTTCTTTTCCTGGGATATGTCTCCAGGATTCTAAATGAGTAAAGCTCTGATTTTGGTGGCTCTATGGGCCACGAAACTATTTCCTTTGTTTGAAGGGTTATTTATCCAGTTTAATACAATAGAATAATCAGTGTACCAGTATGTCGAATGAGTAAATTTAAGGGATTTTTGAATGTTGCAAATTAACTCTGATACGAGTACAGCCCCACACAGTTCCAATTTGGGTAAAGTGATTTCTTTTATGGGTGCGACTTTAGTTTTAGCAGCAATTAAATATATCTGAATAGTGTTTGTTATGACCTTTAAATATGCGACTGCCGCATACGCCCTCGGAGAGGCATCACAAAACCCATGAATTTCATATCTACAGTCTGTAATATTTGAACCTAAATAGCATGGAATTGACATAGATTTAAACGCATTAATTTCTTCATAAAAGGTTTTCCATTCTTGCAAAATATCTGGAGGTATAGGCTCATCCCACGTTGATTGCAACTTCCACAATTTTTGCAGAATTAATTTTAAAGTTATTGTAGATGGCGAAATAATTCCGACGGGATCATAAATTTGCGCAATTACGAATAGCAACTGTCTCTTAGTATGGATTTGCTGATCAGCTAAGGTTCTAACTTGAAGAGTATCTTCACTTAAATCCCAGAACATTCCTAATACTCTTTGATTTATTTTTTCTTTATCCTCAAAAAAATGAATGACCGAATTAGCCTTCTCTTCCTCTGGAATATCAGAGAGGGCTTCTGGATGGCTACAAGCCCATTTGCTAAGTTTAAACCCTCCAGCATGCATTAGAGCCTGCAGCTCCATTATTCTATCTTTTGCTAATTGAAGGGATTGTGCCCCTGACAATAAGTCGTCGATGTAAAAATTGTCTTTGGCAATTTCTGTTGCTAATGGGAAGTTCTGATTTTCATCCTCACATAATTGCTTAAGCGTGCGTAATGCTAAATAGGGTGCACAAGCTGTTCCGTAGGTGACAGTATTCAATTCGTAAAAAGATAATTGGTCATTGTGAGATTCTCTCCAAACAATTCTTTGGTAGATTCTATGTTTCCTTTCAATTAAGATTTGCCGATACATTTCTTGGATGTCTGCACTGAACGCTACAGGGTTGGCTCGAAATTTCACTAAATTATCAAAAATATTTGACTGTAGTTTAGGCCAATATATAAAATGTCATTTAAAGATTTGTTATTTGTTGTTTTAAACGAGGCGTCAAATACTACACGTAATTTTGTTGTTTCAGAGTTTTCATTTACCACCGCATGATGCGGTAAATAATAATGTGGCGTTTCATTAATTTTGTTTGGATTTAATTTTGTCATATGACCCAAAGATATATATTCGTTTATGAAATTCGAATACTCCAACTTTAATTGTGGATTCCTTTTAAGTTTATTTTCAATGGAAAGAAATCTTGAAATAGCACCTGACTTACTGTCACCTAGTGCCTTATCTGGCTTAAAAGGTAGATGAACTACATATCTTCCCTGACTATTCCTTTTAGTTGTTGTCAAATAAATATTTTCCACAGGATCATATTCTATCTTTTTTGTATCTACATTTGGAATTGATTCTGTATCAAAAAATTGTTTTAAAGTGTTGTTGATATCATCATCAACAGTCGTATGACACGTTAAACTGATATTTGTACAGTGAAAGCTATCAACACGACCTGATAGGAGGTAACCCAGCTTTGTGGGAAATGCTGTAGGAGTTCCAGCTGGCCCTTGAATGGGACTGCCATTCCAGATTGATGCGACTATTTCTGCCCCAAGAAGAATATCGATGGGACCACTTGCATAATATTGTGGATCAGCTAGTTGTAATCCCTGTATATGTGGCCAATCGTGTTGCGCTAGTTGGAAATTAGGGAGGGGTGAGGTAACCCTATCAACTATAAAAGCGCTGACTGAAAATGACTCCGACGAAAAATGCGGAGTGAATTTAAATTCTGTTTCGTTGAGAGCAGTTTCTGCTAAAACGCAATTAATCCCTATTATACTGTTACGAAATTGTAAATAATTGTGTTTATTTTTGTATAAATTCTTTCAAAGAGGCTTAGTAAGTTGATAAAGTGCTATTTTTGTGCATTTCTAGTCGTTTTAGCGTTGAAATAGCCTTATTTTCCCTTAAAAACGCATTAAAAAGCCCCAGTAATGCAAGTAATGGATTTGGCGCCAAATTTGGCGAGTTTTTCCCACCTTGGCGATTTTTTTGGCGACCTTGGCGAGAAAATCCTTATATGGGATATACCAAATATGGAAGCTGTAAGTTGATTGGTTGACCACTTTCTAGAGTTTTCTCGAAAAATCTGGGCTCCATGGAACAGCATATAAGGAGCGCTTCCTCGCCAAGGCAGTCAGAGTCAGTTCAGTTCAGATCTCAGCTAGCTTCGCTAGTGCTTGCATTGATCTTAAGCCTCTTTGAGAGAGACTTGCTTCAAGTGTTATCGCTATACAGTTTGTACTGTGGATTTGCTATTGACAGCTGTTGTTTAAGCTGTGGTTACTGCTTGAATTGAAGCTGATACTTGGTTTATAGACCTGTATTTTTCTGGAACTTTCTGTGAATAAATTACTGAATTTTTGTACGTTTGGCCTTTCATTCTCAGACAACTCACGAACCCCCAAGTACGCAACATTTCTGGTGTCAGAAGTGGGATTGTCTGTGAATGGTGATAACGAGGGCTATGGAGCAAGAGATGAAAAAACTTCTAGAAGCCTTAGCTACCCAGATAAATGAAATGAAAGCCGGACAGGAAAAGATGGAAACCGGATTGATAGAGAAAATGGAAACAGGACTGGAAAAGATGGAAACTGGACAAAAAGAGTTGAAAGACGGTTTGACTGAAGAAATGAAAGTAGCACAAGAGAAAATGGAAACATCGCAAAGAGAATTGAAAGACGGTTTGACTGAAGAAATGAAGCATATGAAAAGCAGTTTGGGTGAAGTTCAGGAAGAAATTAAATCTAATCAAGATGAGATGAAGAGAGAGCTTTCAACGGTGAAAGAATCAATCGAGGGTAAATTAACGGTGATGGAAAATAGAATGGATGGAATAGAAGAGAAAGTTATAAAGATAGAAGAAAATTTTGAAGAGAAAGTTATAAAGATAGAAGAAAATTTTGAAGAGAAAGTTTTGAAAATTGAAGAGAGTTTTGAAGAGAAAGCTATGAAGATAGAAGAAAATGTTATGAAAGTAGAAAGGAATTTTGAAGAGAGTGTTACGAAAATAGAACGGAGTTTTGGGGAGAAAGTTAAAGAAAATTTTGATCAGGAACTGAAAGGAAGGTTTTCAGAGATAGAAGGTAAACTGAAGAGAATGGAGGAAGATCTTGAGAGAAAAATGAGAGAAGAGTGGAGCGGAGAGGTAATAGGGAATGAACTGCAGAGCAAGATTCGGAATCTCGAAGAAAAGTTAGAATCCAAGCCCCAGGAAACTGAAAAGAAAGAGAGAAGAAGCCAGAATCACGAATTTATTAAGCTATCTACCTACGACGGCAGTTCCTCCTGGCATGTATATAAGACGCAGTTTTCCATCGTAGTTGAAGCTAACGGCTGGGACTCTACCGCCAAGTCGGTCCACTTAGCAGCAGCATTACGGGGAGATGCAGCCGAGATACTGAGAAATGTTTCTAAAGAAGAAAGGAACGACTTCGAGGCCTTGACTAGAGCACTGGAGCTACGGTTTGGAGAGAAGTGTTCTAAGGACTATAGTCGCCTCCAGCTAAAGTCCCGTTACCAGAAAACGGGCGAAAGTTTGCAAGAGCTGGCAGCGGACATTCAGAGATTGTCACACCTAGCATTCTCAGACTGCCAAGCTGACACTCGAAACGACTTAGCTCTTCAGTACTTTATCGATGCTGTTCGGGATCCAGAAATTCAAAAAGCGCTGAGACTCTCCAACATCAGAGACGTAGAATCAGCTTTAGGCTATGCACTTAGGATAGAGGCAGCCCAACAAGCCTCCCGTAAAGACCGCCATACCATAAGAGCAGTCTCATTAAATGATACGCCTGCTGATGAGAATGAAATGAAGAGAAGTTTCGCAGAGATCTTAAAGAGATTGCGCAACCTGGAAAATAACATACAAATAAAGGATCGGAAGATAAAGTGCTGGGGCTGTGGAGGGGATGGTCATGTGAAGAGGAACTGCCCCGTACGACCAACTATAGGGAATCACCCGGCTTCACCATCACTGCAGGGAAACTAAGAGGAGGCCATCTCGCGGGGCGGAGGTTGCCTAAAATTAAAGAGCCCCAATTTACAGTATTTCATGTTTCATCGATGAGTGGCGGCGATAATGGACTTTACGTCTATGGCCAAGTCAACAACGCCACCTGCCGGATGATTCTGGACACGGGAGCCAATGTGACCATCATTAGAACGGATTTGGCTCAAGAACTAAAAGAGAAGATCCTCTGGACGCCGCCCTGTGTTAAACTCCAGACTGTGACCGGAGACGAAATCAAAATATATGGAAAAATGAACTTGACCATCACTTTTGGAAATGCCAGTTACCATCATATGGCATATGTGGCTGACATAAGAGATCCTCTAATCATTGGAATTGATTTCCTAAGAAAATTTAACTTCAAATTGGACTTCAAGAATAATGAACTGCATTCGAGTTCGGAAGACATAGCTGTGTTCAATACTGAAAATCAAGACATTCAGCAAATTTGCCAGATAACAGCCAAGTCGGAAGTTTCCATCCCCCCACACACAGAGACAATAGTTTCAGGAACCCCTCCTACCAAGCAATTCTTCCGCTATGGACTGATTGAATATCCGAATATAGACAATAGCCCAAGAGGAGTTCTGGTAGCTTCATCTCTGGTGGATCTCTCCAAGAGTACTATTCCTGTGAGAGTCGCAAACATCAGCGACAAGGTCCGGACAGTGAAGAAGGATGAGGTGTTAGCAACCTGCACTCCTGTTACATGCATCAACCGTCCCACGCAATCAACAGCATCCAAGTCTTCAGAACAATTAATAACGGAATTACTAAAGAATGCAGAGTTGGGAAAGGAACAGAGATGTGCTGCGGAGAAGCTACTCCAAGAATTTAAAGACCTGTTTTCTCGAACACCTGAAGACGTCGGGAGAACGAACATCACCCAGCACAGAATTGATACAGGAAATCATCCTCCAATCAAACAACATCCAAGAAGACTTCCATTTGCTAAACAGGAAGAGGTCACTGAACTTCTAAGTGAAATGCAGCACAATGATGTCATCGAGCCATCAACGAGTCCTTGGGCCTCTCCCATAGTACTGGTGCGGAAAAAGGATGGTTCAACAAGATTTTGTGTGGATTATCGTCGTTTGAATGACATCACGAAGAAAGACAGTTACCCTCTTCCCAGAATTGACGACACATTAGACACACTTGCTGGCAATAAATGGTTCTCGACTTTGGATCTGAAGAGCGGTTACTGGCAAGTAGAATTACATCCTGATGATCGTGAGAAGACTGCATTCACCACGGGACAAGGACTGTGGCAATTTAAAGTTATGCCATTCGGATTATGTAATGCACCTGCCACCTTCGAACGCCTGATGGAGACAGTGCTAAAAGGACTTTCCTATGAAGCCTGTCTGGTGTATTTGGATGATATTATCATTGTGGGGCGCACTTTTGAAGACCATCTACGAAACATCCGAAAGGTGCTGGAGAAACTCAGAATGGCTAACCTCAAATTGAATCCAGGCAAGTGTAACTTGTTCCGTCGTGAAGTGAGCTACCTCGGCCATATCATTTCTGCCGAAGGTGTGAGAACTGATCCTGAGAAGATCTCTGCAGTCGAGAACTGGAGTCGCCCTGAAAATGTACACCAACTACGAAGTTTCCTGGGGTTATGCACTTACTACAGGAAGTTTGTCAAGGGTTTCTCAAATATTGCCAGACCACTGCATAAGCTGACGGAAGCCAAACAGAAGTTCCTGTGGACGGATGAATGTGAAAAAGCGTTCAAGCGACTTAAAGAGGCCTTAACATCTTCGCCTATCTTGACATATCCACAGCCCGACAGACAGTTCATACTTGATACAGATGCCAGCCATGAGAGTGTCGGTGCTGTTCTGTCGCAGGAAATTGATGGTCAAGAACATGTCATTGCCTATTGGAGTAAATGCCTGTCTAAACCGGAGCGAAATTACTGTACCACCAGGAAAGAGCTACTCGCCATCGTAAAAGCCATAGAACATTTCCATCATTACCTCTATGGCAGAAGATTCCTGCTCCGGACTGACCATGCATCTTTGACGTGGTTGCTCCAGTTCAAGAACCCGGAAGGACAGATTGCCAGGTGGATACAACGCCTGCAGGAATATGACTTCGAGATACGTCATCGTAAAGGGACTCTACATGGTAATGCAGATGCCTTGTCACGGAAGCCCTGCTCGGAAAGCTGCAAGTACTGCTCTAGAGCCGAACAGAAATACCTGCCGATAAATCCGGTTGCCTGCCAAGTTACTGTCTCAACACCATCAGATCAAGATCCCGATCCATGGAGTGACGAAGAACTTAGAAAAGCCCAGTTGGAAGATCCTGACATAAAGCCAATATTACAGCTGAAGGAGACGACCAGCAACAGACCTATCTGGCAGGACATTTCCAGATTTAGTCCCATTACGAAAAGTTATTGGGCACTTTGGGACTCTCTCCATATCAGAAACGGCGTATTATACAGAAAGTGGGAATCTGATGATGGGAAAAGCTTCAGATGGCAGATTTTATTACCAAGATCAAAAATTCCAGCTGTTTTAGAACAACTGCATAGTAGCTCTACCGGAGGCCATTTTGGGGTAATGAAGACTCTGCAGAAAGTTCGGGAACGCTTCTACTGGTGCAAGGCAAAGGAGGATGTGGAGAAATGGTGTAAATCCTGTGATGCTTGTGCGGCACGTAAAGGCCCGCAGAAACGAAGTCGAGGAAGACTGCAACGGTATAACGTGGGAGCACCATTTGAACGGATTGCAATCGATATCTTGGGTCCTTTGCCACGGACCTCCAGTGGGAATAAATACATCCTCGTCGTGATGGACTATTTCACCAAGTGGCCTGAGGCATATCCCATTCCCAATCAAGAGGCATGCACAGTCGCAGAAGTCCTAGTGCAGCAATGGGTGTCAAGGTACGGCACGCCCCTACAACTTCATACCGACCAAGGTAGGAACTTTACCTCTGATGTTTTCAAAGGACTGTGTCAACTACTTGGCATAGACAAAACCCGGACAACACCTTTACATCCCCAGTCGGACGGCATGGTCGAGAGGTTCAATCGTACCATCCTCAATAACCTCTCTCTTCTAGTATCAAGGAACCAGCAAGATTGGGACTTGAAGTTGCCATTGTTCCTGCTGGCTTATCGAAGTGCTGTCCATGAAACCACCGGCTACACTCCAGCCCAGATGCTGTTTGGACGTGAACTTCGTCTCCCTTGTGATCTCCTGTTTGGTTGTCCACCCGATGCGCCTTCATCGCCCGAGGAGTACATCCAAGATCTCCAGGCACGATTTGAGGACGTTCACAACTTTGCTCGGGAGCGAATTCACATTGCATCGGAGAAAATGAAGACAAGGTACGATCTAAAGGCTACGCAACATGAGTTTCAGGAGGGAGAGAAGGTCTGGTTGTGGAATCCTGTTCGACGCAAAGGACTCTCTCCCAAGTTACAGTGCAACTGGGACGGACCGTACACGGTCTTAAAAAGGCTGAATGATGTAGTGGTGCGGATCACTAAAACACCTTCATCAAAACCGAAGGTGGTGCACTATAACAGGCTAGCCAAGTACCACAATTAACGGTAATATTAAATTTAAAAATGTAAATACTGGTAAAATTTGCGCATGCGTAATGTAAATATTTGTATATAAATATTTGTACATATTTGTGAATTTTGTAAATATTTGTATATAAACACTTGAACATATTTGTGAATTTTGTAAATATTTCTCACTTGATTTGTATTTCTATTTTATCGTTATATGCAACTTAGTTTTTGTGTTTTAGATTGTGTAAATTTGTTTAGTTTCGCCTCTTAACCAAGGGTTGCACTGCCCGGGACGTGCAGTCCTTGGGAGGGGGGCAGTGTTACGAAATTGTAAATAATTGTGTTTATTTTTGTATAAATTCTTTCAAAGAGGCTTAGTAAGTTGATAAAGTGCTATTTTTGTGCATTTCTAGTCGTTTTAGCGTTGAAATAGCCTTATTTTCCCTTAAAAACGCATTAAAAAGCCCCAGTAATGCAAGTAATGGATTTGGCGCCAAATTTGGCGAGTTTTTCCCACCTTGGCGATTTTTTTGGCGACCTTGGCGAGAAAATCCTTATATGGGATATACCAAATATGGAAGCTGTAAGTTGATTGGTTGACCACTTTCTAGAGTTTTCTCGAAAAATCTGGGCTCCATGGAACAGCATATAAGGAGCGCTTCCTCGCCAAGGCAGTCAGAGTCAGTTCAGTTCAGATCTCAGCTAGCTTCGCTAGTGCTTGCATTGATCTTAAGCCTCTTTGAGAGAGACTTGCTTCAAGTGTTATCGCTATACAGTTTGTACTGTGGATTTGCTATTGACAGCTGTTGTTTAAGCTGTGGTTACTGCTTGAATTGAAGCTGATACTTGGTTTATAGACCTGTATTTTTCTGGAACTTTCTGTGAATAAATTACTGAATTTTTGTACGTTTGGCCTTTCATTCTCAGACAACTCACGAACCCCCAAGTACGCAACAATACTATGCGGCGTGCTCCGTAAGGGCAAATTTAGTCGCTTAGCACATTCCTTAGTAATTAATGAATTTTGACTAGCATTATCTATCAAAGCTTTATAATGCATAATTTTTCCTTTATTCGATTTAATTTTAATTAGGGCCGTTGATAATAAAACATTACTAGAATAAAACTGAGCACTATTTGAAACTGAGATGTCTGGCGATACATGATTCGCCCTTTCAGAATTTGAATTTCTACCATAAACATGCAGTAACGTATGATTTTTTTCTGCACAATTTTTAAAATTAATGTTTATCCTACAATTCTCCAGCCTATGATTTTGGCGTAAGCAATTTTCACATAACTTATTTAATTCAACAAATTTCCATCTTTCTTTAACCGGTTTTGAATTAAATGTCGGACATTTAAATACCGCATGACGCTCATTACAAAGAATGCACGTATTTTCCTTTTTCACAATTGTACTCAATACGTTGTTTGATTTCTTCGAATTAGTGAATTTTACGTCTTGTTTATATTTTATCTCTTCAACACCCAACACCGCGCGCTTCGGGCTCAACGAATTTCCTAAAAAGATCAAGATCAGGCAATTTATCACTATCCAACATTAATTCCCATCTCTGTTTTAACGATTCATCCAATTTCCCCATCATGAATTTTATTATAATTAAGTCGCTTAACGCATTAGAATCTAAACTGCAAGTATCTAATAACTCCAGTAAAGTTTTAGCATTGTTTGCTTTTACAATTTTCATAGAAAATATTTTGTTAATTTGACTCAATGCTAATTGTCTTTTATTTTCACATCTTTCATTTAATATTTCCCAACATTGATCCAAATTTTCCTCTTTTAGAGCGAATCCTTGAATTAATTTAGCTGCGTTTCCGCGCACTGAAGAATGTAAATATTGCAGTTTTTCAATTTTGGATAATTGATTATTCTGTAGAATTGTCGAATTAAAGTTTCTTTAAAAGAAATCCAATTTTCGGTTTCACCAAAAAATCGCGGAAGATCAAATTTGGGTAATTTAATAAGGGACGATTTACCATTTTTCTCGTCTTTATTTTCCGCGTGAGTATCTGAATCGCACGCGTTTACTTCTGTTTTGTCCTCTAACTCCACCAGTAAATCAAAAACCACTCCCTTATATCTGAAATACATATCCATATAATCCTCATTCTCTTTAGCGGATAAAATTTTAAATATTGCCGCGATTTCATGATCATACGATTGAACTTTGGTTTTTAATAATTTAACCTTAGATTATTCATCTTTACTACACCCCTTTACTCTATCTCTAAAACTATCGATTTCCTTACATAAATTTTCAAATAATAAAACTTGCTTAGATAATTTCGTCATTTTAGAATATATAAGTTTAAATACGCATAACTATAGGCCTTCGAATTACAGAACAAACATTCAAGAACAAAAAATAAATCATTTTAAGAATAAATGATTACGAATAATAAGAATAAGAATATCAGATACATATTAAATATATATAGTTTTTTTTTTTTTTTTTTTTTTTTTTTTTAATATATATATATATATATATATATATATATAAATCATCGATAGCTCATGGCTCTAGTACGGACCAAAACATGTTGAATAAATTAGAATTAAATTAATGGATAATGAATTTTAAGTTGCATAAATGCCATTTTTTATTAAAATGAAACTAATATTTAGCATGCATAATATTAAGGAAAGCTAACTCACCTCTCTCCTGCATTTCCTGTGGTCGCTTGAAATACATTTTAGGCCACACACATAAAAAAGATGAAATCCGATTGCTTACTATATTTGACTTTAATCAGAGATTTTTCTTTGAGAATTTTTATGCACAAACCAGAATTTCTTAAATATTTGAGCACAGATTTAAAACAATTCCAAATGCGTATAAAGGCATTTTTTTTTTTTTTTTTATGATGCCTTGAATGAATTATAAAGAAAATAAAGAATAAAGGTTTCACATTAAGACTTATTACTTGACTAATATACAACAATTAATGAATAAGTTCGCTGCACGACTTCAGCATAATGTTCGAATGGTTATCACTCAAGAATAAAAGTACTTCTGTTTTTACGAATATGTTCAGAGAGAGAAAAACATAATAATAATAATAAAAAAAGAAGAAAAGAATGAAAGTTTGGTTTCTCTCTATGGTCACGTGATTGTCTATCACTGCTCGACTGTCGCCGTCCCCGCTCCCATTGAATCAACAGCACCTATGTATGAATGATGATTGTGTATTTCCTTAATCTTCATAACATAAGGTAAAGCTAGGAGAGTTTGCGCACAATTTAACAAATAGTCTATAAAAAATCCAAATATTAATTTTTTGCGAAATCTTTTGCTGAATAATTTTGAATTCATTCGTTGGTATGCATTTCATTGACTATTTTGTTGTTATTCGGTAAATTAAACAACTGCTATAATAAAACCAAGAGAGTTCTTTTACGCAATCTTTCCTTAAAAGGTAGATGTGATTGGGCACATAGGTAGGAGCGATTGCACTTAATTATAACTAGAATTAAATTGCTAACAATAATAATTCTACTTAAATGACCTTGTTGTAAAGTTTTTGTGAACAAATAGTTCTGTATTAGGAATAGATATTTCAATTTAATAATTAAAAAATAAGAAAAATGAAAGAAATTTAAAAGACTAAAAAATTTTTTATTAAAAAAATAATTTTTAAAAATCAGGGAGGAAAAAAACTAGACCAGATAAGATAACTAAATATCATTAAGTTTCTAGATAACATAATTATTTTAAAACTAATACATTTCCATTTCAGTTTGAAGAGTTTTTTGTATGCTGACCTAAACTGTCATTGTCTAAAATCGTTGCGTTTATTTTTGTAAATAGTGCAGCTTCCCTTCAACCACCTGTCGCAGGCTGGTGGTTGTTCTAGCGTCTAGCGTCTGTTGCGTCTGTTGCGTCTCAATTGGTTCAACCCAATTGAGACGAATTGTACACTGTGCATTGCCTTTCTGAAGCAAAAAGACGAGAAGAGTTTCCACACCCCCTCAGGCCTAGGACCCTAGCTCAGTCAATCGGCCTTAACGATTAAATAAGGCAAAAATTATTCTGTAATATTATTGGTATGAAAAAAAAAGACTGGGCTAAGAATGCTCCAGAATAAATTATAAAGTTGGCAACTCTAGATAGCACAGCATGTGTTCTATGATCAGAGCTGTTAACATAATCCGGAGGACTTTTAGTATCGCCTTTTTTTCCAGACCACTTAATTTTTAGAGTGATACTCTTTAAATGTATTTACGATGAATTAAGAAGAAAAATACTCTAAAAAAAGACTGGTGTGGAAAAAGGGGTTGTACTAACAATCCTCCAGATCAGGTTGTCAGCTCTGTATGATATATGGCTGGTTCCGCCTTCTTTTAAGCCCAGCATCCACCCACCATTTGTTATTTATTCAACAGGAATATATAAAATCCTTTTGTAGGAAAAGCATTGCTTTCAAAAAAATCTCTAAAACTGGAATTTGATTATACTTCTGATTGTAAGCGCAGTCTCCTGCCTTCGAAATTGTACAGGGTTGTAGGTTGTAGGGATTAAGGCCGATTTACCCCATTAGGGTCCTAGTCCTGAGGGGGAGTGCCTTTCTAAGGGGTCCTAGCACGTATTTACGCAAGTTTCGAAGAAAACCACGGAAACCTCCGAACGGCTAGGCTGACCAGCGTGTTGTCACATTTAATCTTGTTTACTGTGCTGTTAGTAAGCTTTATGTTATTTAAATTTTATCGGATGATGTTACATAATAAAATATTTAATTTTTTATAAAATGTTTTTTTAATACAAAATCATTTTTTTTTTTTTTTTTTTTTTTTTTACTTATAAAATCTATTATTGAAACAAATTGCAATATTATTTACTTTCAATTAATTCTAATCACGGCGTAAAATTCACATTTATTGTAGAAAAAGAATTCAAAACAAAGTTATATCTCTTATCCCTTTTTAAGATATAGATACTGATCTTACACTTTTCATAATTAAGAATTCAAATACAGTAGACTCCTGTATAACGCAGGAGGTTCGTTCTGAGCAATAGGAAATCGCGCTATGTAGGACGTCCAATAACAGATCAATTTATGCAAGTTCAGTCTAATATTGAAAAATTTTATTATATTATATTATTATTATTTTATTGTTTTCTAAGTAAGGTTTCGATGTTTTCGATACAAATTAAACTATTTTTGTAAAATTAACGCACTACAGGATGGACATTTTTATGACATTTTAAAAGAATAATAAACCCCACCCTCTGGCTTCTTGTGAAACAATCCAAAAAAATAAAATAAAAATCTTTTAAAAAAATTTTTTTTCTTAATTTTATTTTGTTTGATTCTTTGTAGGACGCTAACATACATAAACGAATGAAGTTTACCGTTTCGATCGTTGATGGCAAAATTTCAGTTATTTAAACTTAAATTTGTTAAATAATTTGATGTTTTAGAGAAACGCCTAAAGACGTGACTTATTACTCAAAATAGGAATGCTTTTGAGCAGTATCTCTTTTTTTTTCTTGAATATTATATATCCTTACCCAGATTTTTACCATTCTTTTTTTGTTTAAATCGTGTTATCTATAGTTTTCTATATTGTGTATTGTAGATTTGTACGCCTCAAATTAAATGTAACACTTTATAGAAACACTTTTCATGCGGGGCTTACTGTACGAAATAAAAATATACCCAACAGAAATAGATAAACTCTTTTTTCTTCAATATTAAGCTTTTTTCTTAATGTTTACTGCTATTACCCAGCTAAAAAAAAAAGAAATCTTAAAAAAAAACTATGAAAAACTGTAGATAATCTGAAGGTATTTGGAACAATCCCAGCTTAAAGAAGTCTTTAAAAAAACTATAAAAATGAAGAAAAACTGCAGAAAACTGAAGGTATTTGGAACAATAATAAGTTTAAGGGGGAAATGTTTAGGGGGGGGGGAAGTTACCTGCAAATTTTTTGCTATTCCAAATACTTTCAGTTTATCTGCAGTTTTCCTTCATTCTTACAGTTTTTTTTTTTTTTTTTTTTTTTGGAACACTTTTTTTAAGCTGAGATTGTTTCAAATACCTTCAGAATATCTGCAGTTTTTTTTTTTTTTTTTTTTTTTCATTTTTTATAGGTTTTTTTTCTTCTTCTTCTTTTTTTTTTTTTTTTTTAGTTGGGTATTATTATTATTATCATTATTGCTATTATTATTTTATCTTGCTATCTACATTTTTGTAACTGAATATTGTAGGCCTCATATGCCTAAAGCTATTTAAATTTTAACACATAAAATGACGTAATTAACTACTTCATTTTTGTTAAAAATAAACTATCAAAAAAACTTTTGATCGATACAGTTCGTGCAACTGTGACCTATAACATGTGTACAAATTTTTTGCTCAGAATAATAAAGCGTTTAGACGCTATCGCACTTGTAAAAATTTGGCCCCATACGCCATAATGATAAAGATTTTTTTCCTGGTGTCCCTGTAAAAAAACTATAAGTGCTAGATTCACCCAAAATCAATAGGGTTCGTACTATGGTGACTTACAATATACGTACCAACTTTCAGCTTATTCGAACGAAGCGTTTAGACGCTAGCGTGTTCACTCACAGACATTCACACATACATACACACACACACATACATACATCATCGTAAAAATAGTGAAAACGGAGTTAGGGGACCTCGTAACGTATAGAAACATCAAAATCTCAAATTCGGATTTTTGACATGAGTACAATACTTTCCTCACTATAGTGTTCGGAAAGTAAAAATATAAGTCATTCACGCCTTAGAGGAATCAAAAATTTGATTAACTCTGTGAAAATGTTAAATTTGCCTAACGCATTATAGGGGCAATTTTTTTTTCGCGCTGTATGACTATTAGTCACAATTTTTTGGTCGTGTTTTGTGGCAGCGCATTATACCGAAGCCGCAGGGAAGAGGAGATTACTCGTTGCTCTCCGGGCCTGGATAGAGCCCCTAAATAAAATAATAGGCCGGTGCATCACCGCCATTTTTTTGCCTCCGAAGAGGACAGCATTCCTGCTTGGCGTCCTTATCGCTTCCCTAATGATTTTAAGAAATCTTGATCTGAAGTAGAGATGGGCATTCCCGTTCTTTTTCAAGAACGAGAATGAACAGTTCTTTGAAAACTCGGAACGGTTCTGCAGAACTGTTCTGAACGGGTCTAATGGAGAAAACCAACCGGAAATTCAGAATGAACGGTTTCCGGTACCCTCTCTGAACTGTTCGCTGCGTTCTGCTGATAAAATGGGCATTGGCATTTGTCTTTCACTAGAAGCAGGGCCGGCTCTAGGCGGTAGGCAAGGTAGGCAACTGCCTACGGCGGCAAAATTTAGGGGCGGCAAAACCAGCTGAACTACAAAAAATAAATAAATAAAATACTTCGATTATTGAATGAAGAAAATAAATAAATAGAAAAAAAAAGTAAATAAATACAACAAGAATTTACAGGCTTCTCTGCCCATTCCTATAATTTGAATTGCAGACAAGAATAAACAAATTTCTAAGTTCTGTACAGTATGTACAGTTATTTTTATGCAGCCGCGACGCGAAGGGAGAAATGCACACTCGCTGGTTTAACAAGCTCTTTTTGTCAAGAGTTTGCCAATTGTGGGCACTTTTAGCAGTGTTCTTCGGCATGTAGGAACTATTTGGAGGTACCCTTTCTCCCCAGGGCATTATCAGTATATCCGAAGTATGAAAGAACGTCCTAAGACATCCTCAGCCATAAGATAGGGACATTTTGAGTTGTCCGTAAAAACACGGCAAAATTTGATTTGGAATTGGTAACAGTGATGTCACATTTAAAACAATGCTTCATTTATTCTTTAACCACATTTCATGCGACCATGGAAGCCTCTGCGCAAGTGCGGATTGAACGAGTCCAGTGTTAAAATAGGGGTGACTGAGAGAAAACAAAAGATAAGGGAACACCGAATAACTGGATGTTTGCCAAATAACTATCTTTCGGGCAATTTTGCATCCCTCCAAACTTTTGGACTCGACCTCACTGCTTGTCGTAGGAAACGTGGTCGCACTATATGCAATAACGTCCATCAAATTCGTTGGATGGGGGGAGGGGGGGCGAGGAGATAAATTTTTGGTTAAGGTATGCTTCCATTGGCCAATCAGAATTTTAATGCAAATTCAATGAACATTTTAATGTTTTCTTCCTGTTGAAAGATCTACTGGTAAGGAACTGCTTAAAGTTTTATTAAAAGAGATGGGGAAAAAATTGGATTAAAATTATAAAATATGAGAGTCAAGGTTTTGAAAATTGCTCAGATATGAGAGGCGACAAATTCGGAGTACAATCAAGGATTAAAACTTTAAATTCCAGAGCATTTCACGTACAGTCGGTCAAAAAAAAAAACGAAACACCCCCACCTATCTCATTACCTAATTATCGCAGAAACATGCAGTAGGCACCAATCTTCAGGAATTTATGTCTACTTTTATTATATGTAGGAAAAAATGACATTAGGGGTCGTCTACATACTAAAAATGGGTCCAACTTTGAAAATTCAAATGTTAACCCACTAATTTGACGACAGAAAACGATTCTAGAGCATCAAAATAGCCTAGATATAAATTTGCACGAAGATACCAACATTAGTTCCTGAGATATTTAAGGTTTTTCTTTAGGGGGTTATCTCCAAGTTTATTTTTTTTTTCTTTTAGGTCAGATTCAAAGAATTTATTATAGCTAGCTCTCTTCTATTATTCAATGCGTTTCATTCATCTACAAATCTCTAAATACATCAAAAGGAATATAATTTCAATGAACATATTAATGTGGAAATTTCGAACTATAAAAAATATTCAGTCCAAAAAGGTTAACACAGGAGGGTCTGATAACACCTGTGTGTGTAAAGGGAGAGTGGGGGGAGGGGCACCGGGATTCAAAATTGTTGTTTTATTATCGCATTTTCAGAAGAATTTTATTGAAATTAGATTTCTGTTACGCTTTTTTCCCCTAGGTATCAGACTATAAACCAACGCGTCTCTAGTTTACTGAAGTGTGTGTGTATACAGATGTTGCGTTTACTCGAAAATGATTCTAGGGATTTTGATGAAAGTTTCGGGTTAAGTGTTTTCGGAATATTAGACTTACCACCATCTTCAGAATTATTTACGTTGGCTGTTAACCCCTTATCGGCCAATGGCAACAAATGAAATAAATTCGGTTTATTCGAAAACTGATATAAGGATTTTGATGAAAATTTTGCGTTATATGCTTCTGAGTATGTTTATACGAATGGAATTATCCCCATCGTCATAAAAATTCGTTGTCGATGTTAACCCTTTAAAGGACAATTGAAACGTTATGACAGAAATTGGCTTTACACGGTAATGCAAAATTTATGAAAATTCGATGTTAGGGCTTTTTCATGAGAAAAAAACAATTGAATTTGTTCTTCAGATAAATTAGCGTTTATAGTTAACCCTTTACCGGCCAATTGTAACACATAGCAGAAGTTGGGTTTACTCGAAAATGATTCTAGGGATTTTGATGAAAGTTTCGGGTTAAGTGTTTTCGGAATATTAGACTTACCACCATCTTCAGAAAAATTTGCGTTGGTTGTTAACCCCTTATGGGCCAATGGCAACAAATGAAATAAATTGGGTTTATTCGGAAACTGATATAAGCATTTCAAGAAAGTTTTGCATTAAGTGATTTTGAGGATGCTTAAACGAATGGAATTATCCACATCCTCATAAAAATTCGTTGTCGCTGTTAACCCTTTAAAGGACAATTGCAACGTATGTCAGAAATCGGCTTTTTACGGAAATGGACTAAGCGGTTTTTATGAAAATTCAATGTCAGGGCTTTTTCATAAGAAAAAAACAATTGAATTTGTTCTTCAGATAAATTAGCGTTTATAGTTAACCCTTTACCGGCCAATTGTAACACATAGCAGAAGTTGGGTTTACTCGAAAATGATTCTAGGGATTTTGATGAAAGTTTCGGGTTAAGTGTTTTCGGAATATTAGACTTACCACCATCTTCAGAAAAATTTGCGTTGGTTGTTAACCCCTTATGGGCCAATGGCAACAAATGAAATAAATTGGGTTTATTTGGAAACTGATGTAAGGATATCATGAAAGTTTTGCGTTAAGGGATTTTGAGGATGCTTAAACGAATGGAATTATCTCCATCGTCAAAAAAATTTTCTGTCTATGTTAACCCTTTAAAGGCCATTGCAACGTATGTCAAAAATCGGCTTTATGGACTTAATTGGATATGGACTAAACGATTTTTATGAAAATTTTAAGTCCGGGCTTCTTCATGAGAAAAAACAATTGGATTTCATCTTCAGATAAATTAGCGTGTATAGTTAACCCTTTACCGGCCAATTGCAATTCATAGCAGAAGTTGGGTTTACTCGAAAATGATTCTAGGGATTTTGATGAAAGTTTGGGGTTAAGTGTTTTCGGAATATTAGACTTACCACCATCTTCAGAAAAATTTGCGTTGGCTGTTAACGCTTTATCGGCCAATGGCAAAAAATGAAATAAATTGGGTGTATTTGGAAACTGATATAAGGATTTTGATGAAAGTTTTGCATTAAGTGCTTTCGGGGATGCTTAAACGAAGAAATTATCCCTATTGTCATAAATATTCCTTGTCGTTGTTAATCCTTTAAAGGCCAAATGCAACGTATGTCAGAAATTGTCTTTATACGGAAATGGAGAAAACGATTTTTGTGAAAGGTTGCAGAGAGGGCTTTTTGATGAGAAAAGACGAGTGGATCTCTTCTTCAGACAAATTAGCGTTCACAGTTAACCCTTTACTGACCAACATAGCAGAAATTAAGTTTACATGGAAATGGATATAGCGATTTTGATGAATATTTTGGACTAAGATTTTTCGGGGACTGCTAAAACGAATGGTCTTCCCTCATCTTCAGAAAAAAAAAATAACTTTCTCATTTAACCCTTTATCGGCCACTTGCAACATATGACAAAAATTAGGTGTACTTGTAAATAGGTATAAGGATTATGATTAAAATTTGAGGTTGCATAATTGATTAAAATTATTTTATTCTTCAGAAAGTTTCTTGTTCTCTGTTAAACCTTTAGGCCTATTGCGACGTTTGCCAGATATACGGTTTACACAGAAATAGACATAGCGAATTTCATAAAAGCTTGGATTTACGACTTTCTGATGAGAAAAGACTTTTGGAAATATCCTCATCTTTAGAAAAAATCGCATTCGTTGTTAACTCTTTATCGACACATTACAACATGCGGTAGAAATTGAGTTTATTCGGAAATGGGCAAAGCGATTTTTATGAAAGTTCGGAGTTACGGCTTTTTGATGAGAAAAAATGATTGGACTTATCCTTATCTTCAGAAAAAATCGCGTTCTCAATTAACATTTTACCGGCCAGTTGCAAATTATAGCAGAAGTTGGGTTTATGTAGAAACTTATTGAGGGATTTGGATGATAGTTTGGGGTTAAAGACTTTCTGGGTGCTTGAACAACTAGACATATCCTCATGCAGTTTGCCATATATCGACCAGTTGTATCAAGTTTTAAAAATAGGCTTAATCGGAAATGGATATAAAGATTTCAAATAAAGTTTGTGGTTAGTGTTTTTGGGGATGCAAAAACGTTCGGACTTATTCTCATCTTTTGAAAAAAAAAAAAAAAAAAAATGGCGTGTATAAACCTTTATCGACAAATTGCAACATATCGCCCAAATTCGGGTTACTCGGAAACGGATGTATCGATTTTGATGAAAGTTTGGGGTTAAGTGTTTTCGGAGGTGCAGAAAGTTTGGATTTATACAGAAAAATTAGTGTTCGCTGTCAAAATCTATGGTAAAAAAGGATTTGGATTCCAGTTCATGACTTGATTTGTTATTTTGTTTAAATTTAGTACGAGATAATGTAATCGATTCAGGCATTAGAAGCGCTCAACACTGCTCTTCCAGGGGTGAGCGGGGGCTGCACCCTTTTCAAACGATTCAGGCAATATTTTTGTGTATCGAAATATTTGGTAAATAATGAGGCAGGTTCAAGTCTATAACTGTATACTTATTGTGTATCTTGTTTTCTTTCTTTTCTTTCTATTTATATATATATATTTTAATACGATTTAATTGAATCAAAAGTAGCTGATATTTATGCGTGTTGAAGTATTTGGAAAACAAGGAAGTAGGATCCAGTCCATCATTAGAGTTATAGATATTTTTTTTTTATTGAAAATGCCTAAATTCAAATAAAAGTAGGTGATATTTTCAAATGCCTAGCTAGTCGTTAATTTAGTTAAAAAGCGATTGCAAGTTTTGTACTGGTAACGCTGCCGAAGGCAGCAGGAACCAGGAACAGTTGGCTAAAAGAATTAAAAAATGCATTTTCACCGTGTTCCGATCTATTCTCAAAGTTTCAAATGTCTATCTAGTCGGGAAGTTAGTTAAATATATTTTCTGTCGAATCATATAAACACAGCCGAAGGCAGTAGGGACCTGAAACAGTTGACTAAAAGTATTAAAAAAATGTGTTGTCACCGTGTTCTGAGCTATTATGAAAGTTTTAAATACGCTAGTCGGGAAGTTAGTTGAAAATTGATTGCATGCTTTGTACTGATAACGCTGTCGAAGGCAGCAGGAACCAGAAACAGTTGACTAAAAGTATTTTAAAAATGCATTTTCGTCGTGTTCGGAACTATTCTGTAAGTTTCAAATGTCTAGCTTGTCGGGAAGTTAGTTAAATAAATTTTCTGTCGAATCATATAAACGCTGCCGAAGGCAGTGAGACCTGAAATAGTTGACTAAAATTATTAGAAAAATGTATTGTCACCGTGTTGTGAGCTGTCCTGAAAATTTCAAATATCTAGCTAGTCGGGAAGTTAGTTAAAAATCGATTGCAAGATTTGTATTGGACAAACAAACAAACAAACAAGAATCGAAGTTATAAAAACATGGTAATATGGTAAAATATTACAGGGAGTTCAAGTATTTTCTCCCCTTGCTTAATTTTACACTATTGCACTTCATATAATTTTAAACCATAAATCGTAATGATATATAATTTTTTGTCGTGTTCCTGTAAAAATCTATGAAGGCTATCTTTACCAAAATCTATACAATTCGTGCGACGGTAATGTATAACATGTGCATAAATTTTCAGTTTAATAGAATAAGGTGTTTAGATACTATCGCATTTTAAATCGTTTGAGCCCATAGACCATAATGACAGTTTTTATTTCTGTCCTTGTAAAAAGAAAAAAAAAAAAAAGTATACATGCTAGATTTATCAAAATCTATACACTTTGTGCAACGGAAATTTATAACACGCGTATTAGCTCAAAAAAAAAAAAATATATATATATATTGTATAGACGCTATCTCAGTTTGGGCCTACAGGGAAAAAGATTATTCTCTATCTATCTAATATTTTCTATCGTTATAGCCCTGTAGGCTATAACGATAAAGAATATTTCTTTTTTGTTCCTGTTTTAAGTGCTAGATTCACCAAACTCAACAGAGATCGTGCTATGGTGCCATACAATATACTTACTATATTTCAACTTATTTGAACAGAGGATTTAGGTGCTATCGTATTCACTCACACACATACACCCATTCATAATCGAAAACTAGTAAAAATGAATTCAGTGTAATTCAAAAGTATAGAAATCCCATAATCTCAAAGGTCGGATTTTTTGTCACGATTACAATACTTCCTTTACATACGTATGTTCGGAAAGTAAAAATCTGATCTCTCAGCTATGAAGTTCTGTCCAACTCAAAGAAATAATTTATCTGTAATAATATTATAATATTTTAATTGGTTAATTTATATTTTCAACGCTATTAATAATAGCGTCTATAGAAATTAGAAATCCCAATTCTTCTAAAGAAAATTACGAAAACATTATTTAAAATAGTAAGGAAAGAGATAAATAATAATAATAATAAAAAAAAAAAAAAAAACTTCATTTTTAAATTGCATGCAATTCTTCAATGTGCTCTTGTATTTCTGTTTACACACATGTCTAATATTATAATACAATTTATTTCAGAATTAAATTCCTCCAATTTATTTCAGCTGAAAA
This sequence comes from Salticus scenicus, assembly GCA_963930645.1. NCBI lineage: Eukaryota > Metazoa > Arthropoda > Arachnida > Araneae > Salticidae > Salticus > Salticus scenicus. The sequence goes on along the minus strand of OZ005652.1, from coordinate 334,264,029 downwards.
AAAAAAAAAACATTGTTGAAATAATTAAAAATATATGAAAGTGAATTAAAACTTTTTTTTCTTAATATCGTCTGCAATAAAATTCCAAATTGATTGTTGTGAATGTTACTTGTAAATACAGTTTGTAATCGTTATATGGCCCCCAAACTTGTTTTTTGATCGTTTTTCTGGAATATCTCGAGAACTATTTGTCTCAATGAGCTGCAAATTTGCATACGCGTATTTTAAGGTGCTAGAAATCGATATCTGTTAGAAAAATTATAGGTCACAATACATAATTTTTTTTAAATATTAATTTAATAATTTTTATTCTATAGATAAAAAATCTTAAAATCTTAATGAATCTCATAAATATGTTTGGAAAACCTGTTATTATCATCATAAAAAAAACCAGGTAAAAAAAAATAAAAATGTAGGAGATATGAACATAAATGTGTAATCAGACTTTAACATTAGAAGCTCGAAAGTTTAGACGTGCATAACTCCTAAACTTATACACCATATGACTTCCAAATTTATATCTGGGGATGAAATTGACTGTAGAATCGATATCCGAAATCAAAATTATATGTTACCATTGAAAAAATTAAAGTTTGACACGATTTCAATATGGAGACGACCCCTTAAGCTATTTTTTTCCAATTAGCTTAAAAGGGAACAAAATTCCCTGACGAATGGCACCTTCGGTGTCTTTGTGCAACAATTTACTGATGAGATAGGTGGGGGTGTTTCGTTTTTTTTTTGACCGACTGTACATTGCAGCAGCCATTTATTAAACTTAGTAGTTAATGAATGATTGCGAAGTTGGAAAATTTGTATAGATTCCCCAATATCTTTATTTCTTAAAATAGAAAATATTCATTATGCTTTATTAAGTCATTTATAAAAATGTAGAGATAGATAATATGATTAAAAATGACGCAGTTGTTTATAGATTACAGTCGGCAGCAAAATTATTGAAGCACTTAGTAATAATTCCTACTTAAAAGATGCGCACATAATACTGTTTTATTACGTAAATATTTGTCGAGTGATGATCTTAGTCTTATACTGTTTTTATAAAAGTAAGTTGATGATAAAAAGAAGCGATCAAACTAAGAAAAATATATATATAATATATGAAAAATGCGGATGTGTGCTTCAATAACTTTGCTGCCAACTGTATAATAAAACAATAAAAGTTTTATTGTTTGATCGTCATTTGATACAAAATTTTGAATCATATTAATCCGATTAAGTAAGCTACATGAATCAAAAGTTTTTGATTTATACCAAGCCACTGATTTATTAAATAGCTCATGCTCATTATTATTATTATTATTATTATTAAGAATTAAGATCAGTTGAATCCTTTGAAAACTTTATCTTAAAAGCTGGAAAATTAGTTAATGTAATAGACATAGAAAAAAAAACTTTGAATTGACTAAATCAGGCCATCATGTTCAATCTAAAAAATGAAATTTGTCTTATGAAAGTGTAGATGAATCTATAGAAAATTCAAAAGAGAAATATAAAATAGATTTTTTTTTTTTTTTTTTTTTTTTTTGCTTTCAGCGATCAGTGCACTGAAGCTGAGATTAAATTTATTGAATAATCATAATCATTCAAATGAATTTTTATGCAATGTCCACAAACTTAAAGACACGTGCAAAAATGAATTACTACCACACTGTAAAGATCTGGGAAACGACTTAACAGATGGTGATTCCTCTGATCTTAACATTTTAAAATTGGCTGGTAAAATATTCTTTATTTTCTTCACTTTTGAAAAAAAAGAATGTCCAGTTGACGTCCTTAAATTCATTACCTTCCTTAACATTGGGCCGATTTTAAGCATTGCTTTTAAAATTTTGTTAACCTTGCCCATAACTTTTGCTAACGGAGAAAGATTTTTTTTTCTAAACTAAAAATGATAAAAAAAATACTTTAAAACCATGTCTAGTCAAAATCGACTCAATGGGTTAGCAATGTTTGCTATTGAACATGAATCGAGTAACAAATTAGATACGCAAGAAGTTATTCGAGATTTGTAGAAAAAAAGCTTCGAAAGAGATTATTTTATTAAGGTTAAAATTTTGTATGTTTTACTAGCATTCTTTACTCTTTGCTGTTTAGAAAATATTGTCTGTACTACTATTAGTTCCAAAAATTTTGTGTTTTTAATAAATAAATAAATAAATAAAAAAAAAAAAAAAAATAGTAGTAAATATTATATGAGTATTATTTACTTAGCTCAATTCTGTTAGATCGTTTTTACGATATATAATATATATGTGTGTGTGTGTATTTTTTTTTATTTGAAAGTTTTTAAAGCTTGAAGGGGGGAGGGGGCAGCACTTTTGTGGTTTGCCTACGGCGGCAAAAACGTTAGAGCCGGCCCTGCTAGAAGAGATCGTTCTTTTCGAAATGAGCTGTTTGTATTCCTTAATTCAGCACTTCTGCTATGAGAAAACACAGATGTCCTTAAAGAATATGTAAAACATCGAGATTTTTTTCTTTCTAATTGCACTTGTAAAACACGTGGTTCAAATTTAACTGGGAATATGTAGATTTTATTTTATTTTGTTTTATAGAAGGCTAAAACACATTATAAACAATTGATATCTAGAATTCAAGCAGAGAGTAAGGAAATTGATTTTTCAGTATATATTGTTATTTAAATTGGTAATTAATTTTATAAATTTCTTTATTAATTTTAAATTTTCTAAAATCTATTTTTAATTTCTGAGGAAAAATGGAAACAAAAACGCATGCAACTTTTGTTTAAAAAAATAAATAAGCATGTTCATTAAGATTTATAAACAATAAGATATTATAAACTTGACTGTAAACATAATATAAACATAGCATAACTTTTGAGTATGGAAATGATCCATCATGAAAAGACAGTAGTGAATGCCCTTAAATTCAATCGGTCGTCTATCTATTTATCTATACATATGGGCATAAACAAAAATGACCGTTCGAAAATCTCTCTCTCTCTCTCTCTCTCTCTCTCTCTCTCTCTCTCTTTTTTTTTTTTTTTTTATTTAATTAAATAAACCGTTAAAACATTTATTTTGTTCTATTTATTATTTTTTTTATTTTAGCAAGCTAAATACCTATATTCATATTTATACGACAGAGTGTATCAGGAATGTTTACTTTCAGTTATATTCATATATGAATGTGTTGGATTTGTAAAAAATTTCGACTTCCGACGTACTTACACTTTTTAAAATGTCTTAAACACAATTTGACCACAAAAATAAATACATAAATAAATATAATAAAATCTCCGTTCATCTATGTAAGTGATAAAAAGTTTATGATCTCTAGTTTATGTTAGTAGGTAAGAAAGGCCGGTTCTAGGTCAGGAGGGGGGTGCACTGGTGCACCGGCAAGTCGTGCGGGTGCCGCACCACCCCCTGAGGGGTCTAGATGGGTTGACATTGACCTTGAGACATCCTCTAACTTAATCGTGAAAGATGACGAGGGTATTAATGAAGAAAATTAATTAAAAAATTTAATGAGTGATTTATTGTAAAAGGTGACGATGGTTTTAAAGTGATGTTTGCGGTAGAATGAAAAAAGCAGGATATTGTTTGTGAGTCATTAGGAAATTAATTAGGAGGTTAATTAAGAGGTTAATTAAGAAATTAATTAAGAAAATAATTTAAAAATTGTGAAATAAATAAGAAATCGATTGAATTTAAGAATGCGGATAGAGTATGCAAGAAATAGAGTGGTCTGACGAGGCTTCGAACCCGGCACCTTGCAGTAAAAATATTTCCATAAGGCAGTAGTTTTCGAGCGCGAAACCACTAACCTATGGAAATATAGCCTGATGACTGTATCTTAGATATAAATATGTATTTTTCGATTGAATATCATTTAGTGTTCATGATGTTACCGTCCCGAGAGGAAGGGATTTTCGTGTTCTGCATTTATTTTGTGATGTGTGTTGTCTTTTCGATTCTTTATATTTTTTCTGAAGGTGGGAAGTTTAACGTTGATTTTATTTTAAATATAAACGATACGGGAAATTTATCCTTTTCAATGTGATGTCTTCACATACGTGCTGCCATGGAGGAAACTTATCGAGACCCGAAAGCGGTTGCAAGTTTTGGAGGTGTAGATGCCTTACACCGTGCTGCCCGCGGCAAGTTATCAAAGAAAAAAATTCGAGAATGGTTACAAGGAATAGATGCATATTCACTTCACAAACCGATTCGAAAAAAATTCCCCACGAACCGTGTCATGGTATCCAGAATTGATCAACAGTGGCAAGCGGATTTAGCCGATCTGACGTTTCTTCAAAAGTTTAACGATGGTTTTCGCTACATTTTAACTTGTATAGATATCCTCTCAAAACGAGCGTGGGCGGTTCCTCTGAAATCTAAAAAAGGTGAAGAGATTGTGAAAGCTTTTAAAAAAATTTTCTCTGAACGAAAACCCAACTGTTTGAATACGGATGCAGGAAGGGAATTTTTGAATAACAAGTTTCAAAATTTTCTAAAAGAGGAAGGTGTGAAATTTTTCAGAACTTTTAACAACACGAAAGCGTCCGTAGTAGAACGATTTAACCGCACTTTAAAAACTAAAATGTGGAAATATTTTACCAGTCGTCGCACTTACCGCTACCTAGACGTGTTAGATCAATTACTTTATAGTTATAATATAACCATACTTATCATTCGAGTATTAAAAGGGCGCCCGCCGAAGTAACTCCGGAAAATGAAAGCGACGTGTGGTTTACTCTGTACGGAGATATGGGGAATGAAAAGAGAAAGTCTTGCGTGTTTAAACCGGGAGATACGGTTCGAGTATCCAAACAAAAATTAACCTTTGAAAAAGGATACGAAACTAATTGGACGGAAGAACTCTTCGTCGTGACCGAGTGCGTGCGACGGGAACCGCCCGTCTACCGGATCAAGGATTTGATGAACGAACCTATCTTAGGGACATTTTACGCAGAAGAACTTCAAAAAGTTCAACCTAAAGAGAACTTTGCTATCGAAAAAATCTTAAAAAAGCGAATGAGAAAAGGGCGATTAGAGTATAAAGTGAAATATAAAGGATATCCTTCTAAATTCGACCAATGGATACTGGCTTCTAATTTATTTCATTTATAAATTGAATCGACATTTCTTTTGAGAATCATTCGCCAACATGTCTTTCTACGTGACGCTACCTTCCGACAGTTCTTTGAAATTTTACCCAGAAAATAAAATTTCACATTTTATTACGAGATTACCTTCCCCTCTTGATCTGAAAGGTGAATGGGAGGTCGGACTTGTGGAATTGATTTATCCGCATATGTGGAGTAATGTATTTGACGGAGGAAATGAATACGAATACGATGCAGGTATTGGAACGATGAAAAGAACTAAAATCCCCTTTGGATTTTTTGAAAGCCCTTCAGACATTATTAAATGGATGAACTATCAAGACTTCAACGGTTTAATTCAGATAAGCTACAACAAACATACTAGAAAAGTGAAAATTGGATTAAAACCAACAGCTAGAATAAAGTTATTACCGGGACTTGCCGAAACTTTAGGCTTTTATCCGATCGAATTGGCTAACAATGAGGATCCTATACGTGATAGTCCTTTTAAATTCTTTGAAGGGATTAAAGAAGCTGACCCGAATTTCGATTTAAAATTACTTTACATATATTCGGATATAGCAGAATCTCAGATCGTTGGTCATATAGTATCTCCTTTACTTAGAGTAATTACTGTGAAAGGTAAAGATGGTGATATGATTCACGAAATGTTTGACAGACCACACTATGTACCTCTTTCAAGGAAAAACTTTCAAACAATTGAAACTGTTATAAGGACACACACAGGACGATTGGTGTCATTCGAGCGTGGACAGTTGATCGTGAAACTTCATTTTAGACAAAAGTACCTCTCATAATGTTCGTTCCTTACAAGTGTTGTGCGAAATCTTTTGAAGATTATTACATTCACCAGTCAGGTAGTGGTTTGAACTACTACCAAGGTTCTACATTACAAAAAGGATATGGATTAGGTGGACTGTTTCGATCTCTTTTTCGAGCTGCAGTACCCCTTTTTAAATCAGGTGCGAAGGCGGTTGGTAAACAATTGTTTCATACAGGTGTTGATGTGTTGAACGACCTGTCACGAGGTGAAGATATAAAAAATGTTGCTAAACGTCGGTTGAAAGAAGCTGGAAAAAATTTAACCGACAAAGCTTCTACAAAAATGAAAACAATGATTGGTTCAGGACAACGCTATAAAAAGAGAAAGCGATCTAATAAAACCATCATTCGTCCCAAAGTGAAGAGAGCGAAGACACACGATATTTTTGCTTAATCATGTCGGGTCTCATTCATAAAGATTCACCTGCCTGTGTCAAATCTGAACTGGACTTGTTTTTAATACCACCTACACAGACAGCTATTGAAAAAGGACATTTCGTTGAATTTCACCCTCTCGCGAATATTCGCGATGGGGGACCTGTGGAATTTAACATTACGGGTAATGGTGAAGAATACATAGATTTATCCTCCTCGCACATGTACCTAAAAGTGAAAATTGTGAATGCTGACGGAACCGCTCTGGCTGATAAAGAACCTGTTGCACCTGTTAATTTATTTTTTCACGCATTGTTTTCTCAAATCGATGTGAGTTTGAACGAAAGATTAATATCTTCTTCGAGTAACACCTATCCATACCGTGCCTACATTGAAACTTTGTTGAATTTCGGTGAAGATGCTAAAAAAAGTTTACTAACCTGTGAATGTTTTTACAAAGATGAAAATTTAACTGTATCCGATCCCACACAAGCTACTCCCCAAAACCCTGGATTGGTAAAAAGACATGAACTCACCAAGACGAGTAAAATTTTAGATATGATCGGTCCTTTACACTGTGACATTTTTCAACAGAATCGACTTTTACTGAATATGGTGGATTTGAAAATTAAAATGATTCGAAGCACTCCCCAGTTTTGTTTAATGGCAAAGCAAGTGGCTGGACAAGAAAAGAAATATAACGTCGTGTTAGAACATGCCTCGCAGTTTATTCGAAAAGTGAAAGTGAACCCCGGAGTTTTATTAGGACATGCTAAAGCTTTGGAAAAAAATTCTGCAAAATACCCCATTGATCGAGTTTTATGCAAGACTTATACAATACCTGCTGGAAGTATGTCTTTTATGCAAGATAATGTTCTTTTGGGTGCTATGCCAAAACGTGTCATAATTGGATTGTTAGATAATGCCGCCATGAGCGGAAAATATGAATTAAACCCTTTTTACTTTCATCACTACAATGTTAACTTTTTAAGTGTGTATATGGACGGTCAACCTGTTCCTAGTAAACCTTTGGAATTGAATTTCGAGGATAAAAACTATATAAGAGCTTATCATCGATTATTCTCTGGTTTCAATCGTGATGCTGGAAATTTTATTTCACGAGAAGATTTCGTGAATGGCCATACTTTGTATGCTTTCGATCTAAGTCCTGATTTGTGTGACGGCCCTCACCTCAACTTACAACAACAAGGAAATTTTAGAATTGAGATAAAATTCTCCACAGCTTTACAATCCACCATTTCTGTGTTTGTGTATGCAGAATTTGAAAACATTATTGAAATTACCAAGTCTCGACACGTTTTATGTGACTTTGCCAATTAATGAAAATGGATTCTCTGCAAATCAAGAATATTTTATCCAGTGATACAATTACGAAAAAATATTTTTTAGATGTTTTCCCAAGTGATCATCTACCCGAGGTGGTCGTGCGTTATCCAGCTTGCCTCGTATGTAACACAGATGACTCGTCTGAACATGGAACTCACTGGTTAGCCTTTTTCATACAATCTGATGATGAAGTGGAATTCTTTGATTCGTATGGAAACGACCCCAGTTATTTTAAAGGGCCTATCTCGAACTTTGCATCTCGATTTTCGCATGTGAACTATAATCCTCTGATGCTTCAGAGTGCTATAACCGCCGTTTGTGGCCAATTTTGTGTTTATTATCTATATTGTAGATGTAGGGGAAAAACCCTGAAAGAATTTTTGTCTATGTTTGTAACCAAGAATATCTGTAACGACCATCGAGTCTATAATTTTGTTGCCAAAAGATTTCGTGTGTATGCTAATTTTTATCAATAAACACTTATTTAAACTGTATACATTTTGTGTCTGTGTTCATTTATCATGGAGTTTCCATTTCTACAACATCCTTGCACTATGATTCTTGCCGGTCCTACGGGATGTGGCAAGTCTTTTTTTATGAGAGATTTGTTACATTTTAAAGAACAAATGTTTCATCCTACCATCGACAAAGTGGTTTGGTTTTATGGTATTTATCAAACTTTATATGATGAAATACCTAATGTAACTTTTGTAGAAGGTTTCCCATCGAATTATAAAGATTATTTGAATGGTAATACTTTGTTTGTGATAGATGATTTAATGACCGAATGCAGTAACGATAAACGTTTGACTTCGTTATTCACGAAAGGTAGTCACCATTTAAATCTAAGTGTTGTTTTCTTAACACAAAATTTTTTTCAAAAAGGGAGTGAAATTAGAACAGTGTCTTTAAATGCTCAGTACATTTTTCTGTTTAAAAATCGTCGCGACATGAGCCAAATTATGCATTTGGGTAGACAGTTGTACCCTAAAAAATCTAAATTTTTTCAAGAAGTGTATGAAGATGCTACAAAGAAACCCTTCTCATACTTGTTTATTGATTTAAAAAATGAAACGGATGAAGATATGAGATTGCGAACACAAATTCTACCCAATCAAATTCAGTTTTTATACAAGTATAAATAAAGTAATAGTGTGTGTGAAGAGTTAGTTGCTAACATGACTTTGTCAAGAGAACAACTTAGAGACCTGGAATTGATTCACTCATGTCCCAATAAATTACGGAAACATTTTCTTAAAAAATTACCTAATCGTGCTGTTAAAGCTATCTGCGAGTGTACGTTGAATGTTTTAAAAGGAAACGTGCCTCTTTCTACTACTCAGAAACGATCGTTGGCGAAATATAAATCGACTCTTAGAAAGATTGGAACGAAAAAAGGATCCTTATTCACTAAAAAGAAACTGATTGTTCAACAAGGTGGATTTTTAAACATTTTAATCCCCGCTGCCATATCAGCCATCAGCACACTCTTCCATGGAATTCGCTAAAAAATTTGCTTTGGTACCTGAAGAGGTGTTGAACAAACACACACCTTCTCAAAAGCAGTTAAGTGAATTGGATAAAGCTTTGCTAAAAATATTAAACAGTTCCTTACCAGATTATGAAAAAGTGCAACGCTATTATAAATTATTGCAAAGAAAAATGAATTTACAAGAAAACAATCTACCGTGGATTCAACGTTCTGATGAAGAAGTTGAGCAACAACCTGCAAAACCCGAACAAGATTCTGTGAAACAAGATTCTGCGAAACAAGAACCCACAACACAAGAGACTGTGAATCCCGAACATATCAAACAAGAAATTGACTATAACCAACTTCCTTTAACTTTAGTACCTTCAAGAATGAAAAAACAAGCTTTGAAATTACTAGAATTTCTTAAGACGAGCCCCCACAAACTAGAGTGGAATGAAAAAGGAATAGTGTCTTTTAAAAATAAAAAAATACAGAACTCTAATATCGCAGACTTTTTTCATTTAATTTTTTCTACAAACAAAAAAGTACCTATTAATGCACAGGGTGAATTGTTACAAGTTCTCAAAGAAATGCACGTACCTCAAAGTTTCATTAAAAATAAAAATTTGTTATCACGTCCTATGTCAACACCTAAAGTTCGAAAACAATCCCATGTAAACCCATTTTGGATTAGTCTTAAATAAAATTAATTTTTTATTATTTTCTGTCTCCTCATTCTTTCATTAAAATATGTAGACACGTGCAAGTTTGGACGAGACCCGAGAGGGGCCAGGTGGTGGGGGTGAAGACATTCCTTGAATAGCTTTAGGGTATGTGGTAACAATTGGGTTCCCACAGTTGACCTCACAGGTTGGTTGGAAGGTACCAGGTGCAGGTAGACGACATACCTTTAACAGTCTTAAGGTGTGTGGCAACTATTGATTTCCCGCGTTTGACGTCACAGGTTGGTCATTGGTTATTTTTGAACAATTGCGGGCGTGGGTTTGACGTCACGAGTTGAGGGGGTAACATCCATTCTGCCTCCTGTTCTCGCTTTTGTAAGTTGTATTTTTTCATCGTGCTAAACTTTATTTCAAAATGAGTATCCACTTTTATGAAAACGGTCTTAATGTCAGTTATTATCCTAACTTTATCGAGAAAGAAAAAGCTGATGACTATTTTAACGAGTTGAAAACTTTACCGTTTTACACTCCCACCTTCAACATTTGGGAAAAGATGTTATGCCGAAACGAAAAATGTTAGCATTTGGCGACGAGGGCCTGGTGTATGCATTCAGCGGTGCTCAAATTGTTGCCCAACCTTGGATCCCAATCATCATGGAACTTAGAAATATCGTCGAAAAGCATGTTGGATGTGCCTACAACTATGTTTTATTAAATCTGTATCCGAACGGACAAAGTTACATTTCCCAACATAAAGATAACGAATTCAGTCTGGATGATACTTTCCCTATCGCAGCCCTCAGTTTTGGTGTACCAAGGAAAATTGAATTTAAAAAGCCAAACACACCTTCTACAGTGATTGAATTAGACAATGGGTCTTTATACACTATGGCTAAACCTACGAATGAACTTTTCACTCACGGTATTGCTGTAGACCCTTCGATAAAGAATGCAAGAATAAGTCTTACTTTTCGTCATATTATTACTGTTTCTCGACCTTTAAAAAGACCTAGATTGGACTTAGAACAATCGTCTCCTGATAATGGTGGACAGTCTTGTGGTGAAAAAAACGAACAATCGCCCTCTGATAATATTGGACAATCATCCTCTATTGAACTATTAGCTTCAAAATGTGATAACGAACTTTCTTGCGTTAAAAATGAACAATCTACTAGTGGTGAACTGTCTTGCGAAATTCCAAATAATGACTGGTTGGATAAATTTTTCCAACGTAGACAGAAATCAAATCCTATTCTGGGGGAATGGGATTTAGGTTGGTGTACATTTTTGCAAATCATTTTGGAAAATGAAAAAAAATTACGAGTGCACATTCGTAATTTTACAGAAAATAGTACTGGTGATCGTTTTCCTACAAAATTGGGCGTTTTATTAACACAAATAACGTGGTTGGATTTCCAAAAAAATATATCTTCATTTAAATTCAATTCTGTGAAGGATAGTTTTATATCAAACAATCAACTGTTAACAGCGTTTGTGAATGAAGACATGTGTTTGTTGCAACAAATGTTTTACACAAATAATGCAGGATTTTATCTCAAGTCGAATGGTATAAAATTGTTCAAAGATCAGATCAACAGATTGATCGAATTGAAAAGTCAGATTTCACATTGCCTTATGGAAAGTGTTCTCGTGAAACAAATCCCAACTTTAATTTCAAACAAGAGAATTGAATGTGAGGAACATATGATTTTCGATGAAGCACAAAACCATTATCTAACATCAATTTGTAGTGAAATTCAATCAAATATTAATACATTTTTCGAATGTAACGGGTGTGATTTGAATATAGATTGTCAGTTCGATCACGATTGTTTAATGTTAAACACTTTTGATAAATATATCTTTTCTCAAGAAACTGTTTTGCTACATTTGAACACTTTTAAAATTGTTCAAAACATTATTTCAAAACATTGTTTGTGTAATTTCAATGAATCCTTTTTTAATAAGTTGACAATGCAATATTTTCATACTTATTTTGAAAAATTCTTCTCAAATAATGTATAAATGGTTTGAATAAATCACTTTTTGTTTCAATATAAAATCTGTCTATGTTTTAATCCAAACTTATTTATTTAGATTCTTTATGTATTTTATTTTGTAGGTGAAAAACTTATTTGAGAAAAGAAGAAAAAATAAAAAAGAAATAAAACCTTATTTGATAAAAAGAATATATTTAATCGGAAGAAAAAAATTACTTGGAAAACATTAATTCACAAAAATATTTATATGTCTGAAAGAGTACAAATAATTAACTAATTTATTAAGATTCTTTATGAATTTTATTTTTTAGGAAAAAACTTACTTAAGAATTAAAAATTGTTTGAAAGAACATATTAATTTACAAAAAAATATTTATATGTCTCAAAGAGTACAAATTATTAACTTATTTATTAAGATTATTTATGGATTTTATTTTCTAGGTAAAAACTTATTTGGGAAAAGAAGAAAAAATTAAAAAATTATCGTTAAAGAAAAACATTAATTTATAAATTATTTATTATTATAAGAAAGAAAAAATAATGAGGAATATATTAATTTTTGAAAAATAATTCATTTATAATAATTGTTCAATGAGAAATCTTTTTCTATAAAGTGAAACTTGAGGAAAATCTTACTTAAGAATTAAAAATTGTTTGAAAGAACATTTTAATTTACATGAAGTAATTTATTTGAGGGATAAAAACAAAATATTAATTTGTTTTAGAATTATTAAAAAAATAAATTCCCTTTAAATACAAATATTTATTTCACTTTGAAGCAAAATGTTTACGATATTAACTTCTTTTTCAAAAAATATCTGACAAGAATTTCACATTTTCTGTTAAGTGAAAAGTATTTCCCACACTAACAAGATCTAAACCGTATCAAATCTTATTTCGTTCACAAAGTCACGTCTACAATCCAACTCTGATATTTTATGAGGTGGGGGATGTACAATTCAAACCAACCCTCTTTTTTTTGAGAAAGGATGGATGCAGAGAAAATCATCCCAACCATCTCCCCTGCATCTCCCCTGCAGCGAAGATCAAATTTTTAACCTCTTCCCCCCCTTTGACGCGCCCTATCCGGGATGGGGGAAAAATCATGTGCTTCTCTCATTCTGCATCCAGAATTTGTCTAGATAAGACGTCTTGCTCTTTCACTCTGCTTACTTTACTTTCCCCGTGTTTTTGAACTTCAATATTATTACAATGGAATTTACATTTGATGAAAATTTGCCAGCAATTTCCAACGTATGTATTTAAAACATTTATTAATATTTCAAAATGTTTAGATTATTTTTTAAAAAAATGTTTAAAAATATACTTAAATATATTATTTCTCTCTTTTTTTTTTTTCAGTTCGAATTTGATTTTGGACTTACCCAAGAGATCATTTTGGGTGAGATATTAGAGAGCAATTGTATCGATTGGACATCACCGGTCAATTTCTCAGAAAGCGATATGGAGGTAAAAAAAATTTCTTTAAAAACTTGTAGAATATTTTAAAATAGATTTTTATACTCAAAATATTCTTTTTTCCTTATTTCAGATTGAATCATCCGCTGAATCAACCATCAAAGTACCTCCCGGTTTTAAAGCTTTCGATCCTGTCCGTCGCTCGAACCAGGGACTTGCTAACCGCTCGCTTCTTCGAAAATCTGTAAGAAAAATATATTTTTTTATTTTTCTAGGAAAATTTCAGCATACAATTTGGACTTAAAATATTTTTATGCTTTTTTCTTAGGCACCTGCATTAAACAACGAGCCTGGCCCTTCACATCTGAGTGAAGCACCTGTAGAGCCAACACTACGCTGCGCGGTTTGTGGAGGTGCTTTTTTCAATACGAGGGAGCTTAGACTCATCTGAAAAGTCATATGGTACGAATTATATCACTTTTTCTGTTTAACTGTTTGAATAATATACAATGTTTTAAAAAATATGTTTTCTTTTCTTTTTTGTTCAAGGTTGTTCAGACTGGTGCTGGATCTAGGGAAGAACATGTGAATTCAAGATCAGCTTCTTCAGAACCTCAAGTATGTTAGTTTCAAAAATTTTTGTGTTTAAGTTGAGTTTTCAGAATTCATTTCTGCTAAAAATTAAATTCACTCTTAAAAGTAATTCAAAAAATCTTGATTAGATAAACTTAAAATAAATTTTTACTTAGAATTAAAATTAAATTCACTCTTATAAGTAATTAAAAAACTTGATTAGATAAACTTAAAATAAATTTTCACTTAGAATAAAAATTAAATTCACTCTTTAAAGTAATTAAAAAACTTGATTAGATAAACTTAAAATAAATTTTCACTTAGAATAAAAATTAAATTCACTCTTTAAAGTAATTAAAAAACTTGATTAGATAAACTTAAAATAAAATTAAAAAGTTATAATAAAAAAAATCTTTTGAAAAAACTTGACAAAATAATTAAAACTTGTTTTCTTTTCTTTTTGTTTTTTTTAGAATTCTATCCAAGTAGTTTCTGGAGGTGAGAGTAGCTGCAGCGACACCGTACCCATACCTACTGATGTTGGAATGAACACCGATAGTTCGGATGATGAGATGGATGAGACAGCTGTCGCCTCAAAATCGAAGGTATATTTTTTATTTTTTGCATGAGGTGGGAAAAAATTTTCCATTACTTTTCAAAAATGTTAGGTTTTCAAAAACGAATTTCTCTTTAAGTTAGGAATAAATTTCCCTCTAAAAGTAGGTTAGAAAAAAATCTTGTTAGGTTTCCAAAAACGAATTTCCCTCTAAGTTTTAAAATAAATTCTCTCTAAGATAGAAAAAATTTTGTTAGGTTTCCTCTAAGTTAGAAATAAATTCCCTCGAAAAGTGGGTTAGAAAAAAATCTCGTTAGGTTTCCTCTAAGTTAGAAATAAATTCCCTCGAAAAGTAGGTTAGAAAAAAATCTTGTTAGATTTCCTCTAAGTTAGAAATAAATTCCCTCGATAAGTAGGTTAGAAAAAATCTTGCTAGATTAAAAACACTTGTTAGTGAAAAAATAATTAAGATTTTTTAAAAATAATTAAAATTCTAAAACAGGTTTTTTGTCCATTTCAGACTTGTCCTGTTTGCGGGAAAGTTTTTACACATACACTAACCTTTAAAAGGCATCTTCGTACTCACAACACTGAAAAACCCTTCGAATGCGAAGTTTGTAGTAGAGGATATAAACTGAAACAGCATCTTTTGAGGCATCAAAGAACTCATGAAAATGAAAAGTTGTTTAATTGCAATGAATGTAACAAAAAATTCGGAAGAAAAGAACATTTAAATAGACATAGAGTCATTCATCAGCGACAAACTTCATTTTCTTGCGATGATTGTAACAAAACTTTCGATAGAAGGGATAACTTAAGGAGACATGTAGTTATACATCACAAAGTGCTCTCTCACTCTTGCATGGAATGCAGTCAAAAGTTTTCTTCAAAATTCAATTTGTTACAACATGTGAGGACAGTTCATGGAAGCGTGGCGAGTAATAGTACTCAAGCTTCGAAGAAAATAAAAATTAATAACAATAATAGAATTAGAAAAATAAATCAAGCCCTCAACGTTTTTAAAAATTACTATCTATATCCTGAACCAGAGGAGGAAAGTAGCATAAATATTTTTTCTAATAATAGTCAAAATGAAATTAATAATATATTAACTAGTGAAATTAATGATAAAAAATCAATTAAATGGCACGGGGTGATGAAGGCTGAATTCGTGAAGGTGGATGGAGATGAAATTAAGGAGAGAGCCTCATTTTACTTCTCATCTAAATGCACCATTCAATTAACCCCCGATAACTTAAATGAAAATATAAATACAATGTTTACAAAAATAGAAAATAATATTGAAGATTTTCAAAATCAGGGATCCGACTGGATTTTTAATAAGATTGAATGTCTTGAAATCAAAGTGGCAAAATACATACCCCTTCGCGGTGGCTCTTTCATAGCAACCCCTCAGAAATTACAGTCTAAGAAAGCTTTAATTAATATACAAAATTTCAATGATAATAAATGTCTCATATGGTGTCTTCTGGCCCATAAATATAAATTTGAAAATCATCCCGATAGAGTAAATAAATATTACCCATATGAGCATGAAATTATTTTAAATGACATTACCTGCCCAATTCCATATAATAAAATACCAGAAATTGAAAAATTAAATAATTTAAGAATAAATATTTTTATATATGACGCTGATGAAGACATCTGTCCTCTCTACATTTCTCCTAGAGAGGATGAAGATGTCATAAATTTATTATTATTGGAAGATTCTGAGGGGAATCAACATTATATTTATATAAAAAATTTCTCAAGATTAATGGGCCACTTAACTAATCACCAACATCAAACTTACTATTGTTATAGATGCCTCCATAGATTTACCAGACAAGACCTTTTAAAAGACCACCTACAATATTGTAAAAATCACTCTATTCAGCAAATTAAAATGCCATCGCCCGACAATAATATTCTCTCTTTCACCTCCATCCACATGCAACATCTAAAATCCTACGTTATTTATGCAGACTTCGAGTCTATTTTAAAACCCGTCTCCACTGTCACACCAAATAATAGTACCTCATACACCATAAAAACATCTGAACATATACCTTGTGGCTATGCCTATCTTATCGTAGGGCCCGACGGCAAATCTTACAAACCTATTCAAGTTTACAGGGGTGACGATGCCGTTGGGCACTTCTTAGAAGCCATCCTGTACGAAAAAGAAGACATAGCCAGAAAATTAACTTCAATAGTTCCCATGCAGCTTACCCCAGATGAGGAGAGAGCTTTTCAGCAAGCAACTAGATGCTCCATATGCAATAATAGATTATATAAAAACAGAGTGCGCGACCACGACCATCTTTCCGGAGCTTTTCGTGGCGCGGCTCACAACAGTTGTAATATTAATTATAAACAACCCAAATCCATCCCCATCATATTCCATAACAGTAAAAATTACGATACTCATCACCTCAAGACCCAACTTGGAAGAGTACAAGACCACACCATAGAAGTCATCCCCAATACTTTAGAAAAATATATAGCTTTTAAATTAATCAAGAAAAATTGTCCCATCCAGCTCATCTTCCTAGACTCTCTACAGTTCCTACCCTCATCTTTAGATAAACTCGTCCAAAACCAAGATCCTAATCAATTTCATCTTCTTAAAGAAAACTTTCCTCCTACAACAGATTGCTCTCTCCTCTTAAGAAAAGGGGTCTATCCCTATAGTCATATCACCGACTTCAACACCTTCGGTGAAAACCAACTGCCATCCCCAAGGGCCTTCCACAACGATTTAACTGATGAAGACATTTCTTCTGACGATTATCAACATGCTGTTAAAGTGTGGGAGGCCTTTAACATCCAAGATCTTGGGGAGTACCATGACCTGTACGTGAAGACCGACGTGCTGCTGTTAGCAGATGTTTTCGAAAATTTTCGAAGACTTTGCTTAAAATATTATGGTTTAGATCCAACTCACTGCTTCACAGCATCCGGTCTGTCATGGCAGGCATGCTTAAAAATGACGGGGGTAGACCTCGAACTACTCACCGATATCAATATGCTTCTCTTCATAGAAAAAGGTGTAAGAGGTGGGGTTTCCATGATAAGTCACCGCCACGCAAGATCCAATATCCCAACAACTCAAGACTTCGACCCCTCTGCTTTATCCCAATACATTATGTATTGGGACGCAAATAACCTTTACGGGCATTCAGGGTCAGACCCCCTGCCTTACGGGGGCTTCCAGTGGGCTGACCCTGAAGTCTTCAACATAGAAAAAATCCTCAACCTACAACCCGACGCAGCAGAAGGTTTCATCTTCGAGGTGGACTTGGAATATCCACAGCATCTCCACGACAAACACAACGATTATCCACTAGCACCAGAACATCTACACATCACCGAACAGATACTCTCACCATTTGCCAGACACATGCTTCAAGATAGAAAATTCCACCCTTCCAAGAAACTCACACCTAATCTCTACAATAAAATTCAATATGTCACCCATTACAGAAACCTCCAATATTATCTCCAACAAGGTCTAATTCTTACCAAGATTCATAAAGTTTTAAAATTCAAACAAGCACCATGGTTGAAACCTTATATCACCTTCAATACAGAAAAACGAAAAGAATCCAAGTCCGCCTTTGAGAAAAACTTCTTCAAGCTCCTGAATAATGCTGTGTTCGGGAAAACAATAGAAAATCTAAGAAAACGACGATCAATAGAACTTACAAACTCCTCCATAAGAGCTGAAAAGATTGTTGCCTCACCTCATTACACCAATTTTAAAATATTTGACGAAAATTTAGCGGCAGTGGAGAGGGTTAAAAAATCCATCTTGATGAACCGTCCCGTTTACATCGGCTTTACCATCCTGGAACTCTCTAAACTACACATGTACAGATTTCACTATGACTTCATAAAACCTACATATCAAGACCAAGCTAAACTCCTCTTCACCGACACAGACTCCCTCACCTACCACATCACCACACCTGACATCTATCAAGACATGCTACAACATCAAGACATCTTCGACACATCTGATTACCCCACAGACCATCCACTTCATTCACAACACAACAAGAAAGTTTTGGGAAAATTCAAAGACGAATTAAACGGACGGTTCATTCATGAATTTGTAGGCCTCAAAGCCAAAATGTATAGTATAAGATCAGAAGATGGAGAAAAGAAAACCGCGAAGGGGGTTTCCACAATAACAGTTAAGAAAAAAATTAAACATCAAGATTACATTAATTGCCTTAAAAATTTAAAATATAATATATCAGAGCAAACGAGAATTGGGCAGGAATGTCATACAATATATACATTCAAACAAAATAAAATTTCTTTAAATCCTTTTGATGACAAAAGATACATTTTGGATGATGGCATTTCTTCTCTGGCTTATGGCCATTACAAAATAACTTAAAAATTAAAAAAAAAAAAAAAATGAAAAAAATGAAAAAAATTGAAAAATGAAGAAAAATTGAAAAATGAGAAAAATGAAATAAAATTGTAAAAATAAGAAAAATGAAAAAAATTGTAAAAATAAGAAAAATTGAAAAATGAGAAAAATGAAAAAAAATTGTAAAAATAAGAAAAATAAGAAAAATGAAAAAAATTGTAAAAATAAGAAAAATGAAAAATGCAAGATTTCAAAAAAGTTAGAAGATCATAAAAATTGGGGCGTCGCACACATGCGGCGGGTGGATGGTGGGACCCCTTTAAAACATCAAAGAAAAAACTGAAGATCTCAAAATTAAAAGAAAGAAAATTAGAAGAATGTAAATGAAGTTGCAAGATCACAGAAAAATTAGAAGATCAGAATGAAAAATTAGAAAATTGAAAATGAAGTTGCAAGATCCCAGAAAAATTAGAAGATCAGAATGAAAAATTAGAAGATTGAAAATGAAGTAGCAAGATCCCAGAAAAATTAGAAGGCCTGGAACATAGAAGTTACAAGATCCTAGAAAATAAGAAGAAATGATGATTCAAGTTCATAAAAATTGGGGCGTCGCATACATGCGGGGGGTGGATGGTGGGTCCCCTTTAAAACATCAAAGAAAAAACTGAAGATTTCAAAATATGAAGATCAAAAACTTGCAAGAAGGATAATTAGAAGAATGAAAATTAGAAGAGAAAGAAAATTAGAAGAATGAAAATGAAGTTACAAGATTCTACAAAAGTTAAAAGATCAGAAAATAAGAAGAAATGATGATTCAAGTTCATAAAAAAATTGGGGCGTCGCACACATGCGGCGGGTGGATGGTGGGTCCCCTTTTTTAAAAATAAATAAATAAATAAGAAATAAGAAATCCTCTTTTGAGGATTTCAAAGAAAAAAAGGAACTCTTTAAATGAGTTCCCAAAAAATATATGTTTGTACAGTTTAAAAAGAACTGTGCAGACATATAATAGAAGCACCATATACACTCAAACACATTCATACCTAAAATAGAACCATCAGACTATATTTCCATAGGTCAGCGGTTTCGCTCTCGAAAACTACTGTCTTATGGAAATATTTTTACTGCAAGGTGTCGGGTTCGAACCCCAGTCAGACCACTCTATTTCTTGCATACTCTATCCACATTCTTAAATTCAATCGATTTCTTATTTATTTCTCAATTTTTAAATTTTTTTCTTAATTAATTTCTTAATTAACCTCCTAATTAACCGCTTAATTAACCTCCTAATTAATTTTCTAATGACTCACAAACAATATCCTGCTTTTTACCTTATACCGCAAACATCACTTTAAAACCATCCTCACCTTTTACAAAAAATCACTCATTAAATTTTTTAATTAAATTTCCTCATTAATACCCTCATCATCTTTCACGATTAAGTTAGAGGATGTCTCAAGGTCAATGTCAACCCATCTAGACCCCTCAGGGGGTGGTGCGGCACCCGCACGACTTGCCGGTGCACCAGTGCACCCCCCTCCTGACCTAGAACCGGTCTTTCTTACCTACTTATGTTCTCTAGATCAAGAACTAATACACATAACTTAAAAAAATTATATTTAGTTGCATCTTGACATAAATTGGTGACAATCAAACTCTCTTTTATATCACCCAACAAGCAACGTTGATATGATGCGATTGCCCCCATTTCCGGAAAAATTTTGTCAGCTTCTATAGTATAAAATTTCACAAAACTTAATACTTGAAAGAGCTTTTATGAAAACTATGTATGTCAAAATAGGTATATATCGGCTGGCAGGTGAATCATTTAAACTGTAATGTCCTCCGTGTACGGAAAGGTTATATCTCAGCATCTAAAGCGTATAAGCATCAAATTTGATATGTGAGCTGTCTATTATTACTGTCAAAAAAAAAAAGACTAGTTAAAAGCGTGTTTTTTTTTTTTTTCTTTACTTGGTAACACGAAAAAATATACAAAAATAAAAAATAAATATTAAAATAAAATTTGAGTGAAAACGTGCAAGAAAAATGGAAAAATGAATTTTTCTCATTTCTTAACATTGAAAATTAATTATATCGTCAAAATAATTGGCAACAAGTTAAAAAATATATTAAAACTATGGTTCAAAGTAAACTGCAAACAAAATTTAAAGAAATGAATATAGTAACCATTGCTAGGGAACGCAACCCAGTTACCGTATGTTTTTATATAGGTCAATAGACATTAAAGAAAAAGAAAAAGTGTCCCTAAATTAAGTTTTAATTTATAAAGAATTATTTATTTTTTTATTCCAAAATTTAAAATCGGCATGATTTTTTTTACACTGTCGAAATTTAAAATGATAATGACCTTCGTCACATCAAACGAAAACGGTGCATTAAATTTATCTTCAACATATAAAAACTAAAACGTTAAACTTTTTCATTAAATAAAATTGAAATTTGTTCCGATGCAATAAGATATGTACTCATCAAATAAGCATGAAATGCGTTTCAGAGTATTAAATCTATCTTCATCAGATAAGCAATACATAAAATCGATTATAAAATTACAACGATATTTCGATAGATAAAATTATTATAATAGACTTAATCTATTATAATCTGATCGAGCTGAGACGCATTTTCATTATTATTTTTTTTTTTTTTTTTTCCTCTCTCTCTCTCCAGATAAAATTAAAGGAATGCATCTTGTATTTATCGTATAAACCGATTCAATGTATCATCACCGAATGAAATTGAAATACGTTTCAATATAATAAATCTGTCATCATCAGATAAAACAAAATTGAAACGCGTTTCGTTACTTAAAAACTGTCTTCATCAGATTAAAATAAAATGAAGAGTGTTTCGATACATTAAATATAGCTTCTTCATTTAAAGTTAAACGAACGACGCGTTTTGAAATATTTTCATCAAATCAAATTATATTGTAAAAAATGAATTGAATCTATTTTCACTAGATTAAACATGTTTGTTCAAATAACTTTTTGTTTATGACAATAATAATATTAATGTAATTTGTATAATAATTGATAAATTAAACTTCTTTAAATGTAGAAAATTCAAAAACCTTAAAATTAAATTTAGAAAAAAAAATTATTTATTTCGGTCCACTGCCCGACGCAAGGACGTAAAAAAAAAAAAAAAAAATCACTAAATTCAAATCAAAATAGTATTTCAATTTTTATGCAAAAGAAAACAAATAACAAAATAATATTCCCCTCCCCATCCATGCAGTTAAAAATTTATTTTCCAGAAAAAGGCTGGATTAAATATCAATATATCGTAGAATATTGATATTTCTTTAATAACAGGATAACGATACTTTAAACCTTATTTCATTGATATATCCCTTTTCTCACGTTATGTTTTTATTACACGAAATTTCAGAACAATTTCCTAAAACAAATAAATAATCCCTCGCATAATATACAGAAGTAAATCAGTACTTATTGAAAGCCATCTGCTTTGATTATCGCGCGAATAAGTGCAAAAATTTTCCGACGCAACGCTTAGCGCGTTTTCGTTCTATCACTCAAGAAGGAAATACTATCCTCCTTTTCTGAACTGTTCACCTACTCGCAAGAACTCCACTGTTCCGAGGTTCCCACTGTTCTCCATTTGCTCGGGATCATCTGAGCTGTTCATCTGCTCATTCTGTTCAGTTCAGTTCTCCTGTTCCGACTTGTTCCGCAAACTCGACTGATTTCTGCCTCATTTTTAAATGAACAGATTTTCTATCGCCAATCAAGCGATATTCTATTTATTCCTAGAACTCCATAGTTAATACTAATAAAGGCTGATTGCCTGGCAACCTTTCTTCCCCGATTAAAACCAGCATCCATGTAAAGCAATCATACACAAGTGAGAGATAAATATTCAGTGTTGCATTGGCGAAAGTGAACAGGAAATGGCAAAGTGAACGGTTCTTCTTGGCGAAAGTGAACAGTTCTTTCGGTTTTTCGTCCAAAACTGTTCAGATGAACCGTTCTTCATTCTTTTACCCATCCCTAATCTGAAGCTAATCCGGTCAACATAAGAGCAATAAGCAACAATAATATTTCTAAAAACACATTTTTTTCAGAGTACATTCTCAGGATGTCATTTTCTTCTGAGGATATCCTATGGATGTGATGGGGTAAGATGTGTTGTTAGGGCGGTTTCTGTTTCTTTTACAAAATGTCGCCAAAATTCAAATACACAGTAATAGAAGGTCTGTGAACACTTTATATTCACTTCTTGAATGATTATAGCAGTTTATCGCTAAACAAACTTCCATATCATGGTTTACTTAGCAAAAATTATCAAATATAATAAAAGCTTCATTCGTAGTGTTTCTTACTGTGCTTTTCCTTTTTTTATTTTATTTTTTTCAAATGCTATTCATTCTGAAAACGACTATATACAATCTATATAAGTCATGAGTATCCCACCAATATATTTTCTCTTATACTTAATTTTAGAAATATTTTTTCTCTTGTATTTTGTTTCAATGACAACAATTCAGAAAGTAATTTTCCGAGTGTTTTTTGTTATCACAGGTTAAAATATTGATATATATATATCATCCACATTGATTATCTAAATCCTAAGGGAAAAAAAAAAAAAAAAAAAAACTTTGTTACATGATTCCTGGCCATTTTGTACAGACATTATATGTATTTTATTTCTTTTTATTTTATTATATATTCATTTTATTTTATTTTATTTTATTTTATTTTATTTTTCCATTATTTTCATAACATTACTGTAGATGGCAGCACTATTCATGTTACAATCATTATGAATAATCATCTGAATCCTTATTAAAGTTAGGACCGTACATGAATAGCCCTGTGAATCCTTTATTTTACTCCGTGTTCACTGCAATTTTGATCTGATTAACAGTGCTTTTAACTGTTATCTGATTGTTAAATTTTTACATGTGTCTCGTTTATTATAACTTTGAGTTGCATCCGTTCTATAATATTTTTTAAAGTAATTTTCAATTTTTTTTTTTTTTTTTTTTTTTTTTTTTTTTAGTGGTGAGTTTATTTTGATCTACGTTTTTAAATGGTTTTGGATTGTCATTTTTAGTGAATTGTTTTATTTTGATCTTCGTTTTTTTTTTTTTTTGGTTTTACTATGGGTGTTTCGGGCCAGTGAACAAAGAAATTCTTAGCTTTTGCTTTCTTTGTGACAGAAAAACATATTTGCATTCTACTAGGCCCTCGAAAACGTTAGAATGCAAATAATGCTTTTTTCTCATTCCAATTTCCAATAATTCATTTCGATTTTACTTAATTTCTTTTTTTGTTTGATTTGGGTAGTCTTCGTTTATGATCCGAATAATTGTTTTAATACTGAAATTATATCATCTTTAAATTTCACATTTTTGCACTGATAATATTGTATTATCAGTGCTATATACTAGCAGTCTTTGCCCGCTTCGCTGGACATTAAACTTAAATGAGTTGTCAAAATCCCATATCTTTATTAATAACCTAAGTTCTCGCTGTGATTGGTAGAGGTTTTCTCGCTCCCAATGTGAGGAGTCTGGGTCCCCACTGTCTTCGGAACAACTTACCCACTTCTTACTTCCCCAACCTCATCGGGTGAGTTCGAAGTTTTGCAAAATCCCACTAATGTACATAATGCGTACACTTAATCAATATCCACACACCAAAATTCGCCATTCTAAGATAATTCAAAGCGAATTCAAACGGAAGAACATGTTTTTACACATGTTTATTGCCCTCCGACTCCGAGAAGGGGGGGGGGATTTCGAATTTCGTGAAATCCAGTTACAATAAGTGCCGGATGCATACAAACAATTTACGCACCAAATTTTGTGACCAAAGAAGTCTTTAATAGACAATATTATAAATAAACTAGCAGGCTTTGCCCGCTTCGCTGGACATTAAACTGAAATGAGTTGTCAAAATCCCATATCTTTATTAATAACCTAAGTTCTCGCTTTGATTGGTAGAGGTTTTCTCGCTCGCAAAGTGAGGAGTCTAGGTCTCCACTGTCTTCGGCACAACTTACCCACTTCTTACTTCCCCTTCCTCAGCGGGTGAGTTCGAAGTTTTGCAAAATCACACTAATGTACATAATGCGTACACTTAATCAATATACAGTCTGGGTCCCCACTGCCTTAGGCACAACTTACCCACTTGTTACTTCCCCTTCCTCAGTGGGTGAGTTCGAAGTTTTGCAAAATCCCACTAATGTACATAATGCGTACACTTAATCAATATCCGCACACCAAAATTCGCCATTCTAAGATAATTCAAAGCGAATTCAAACGGAAAAACATGTTTTTACACATGTTTATTGGGAACGACTTCAGTATAAACCCACAACGATATTTGGCGATTTTTTTGTTGGCGATTATGGCTAAATCATAAATCTAAAAATCATAAATCATATATGATAAATGATAAAATCATAATCTAAATCATAAATCCAAAATAAGCAACATATTAGGCTGCCATATTATATCGCAAACAGTCCAGAACGACATCGTTATCCTTCAAAACGACGCCAAAAAAAAAAAAATCGCCAAATTCAGCTGTGGGGTTATACTGAAGTTATACCGTTTATTGCTGTCCGACTCCGAGAAGTGGGGGGATTTCGAATTTCGTGGAATCCAGTTACAATAAGTGCCGGATGCAAACAAACAATTTACGCACCAAATTTCGTGACCACAGAAGTCTTTAATAGAAAATATAAATAAATAAGTACAAAACGCACAGCTTTAGTATGGGAACCCTTCGGTGACTTTAAATATTTTAAGCCATTTTTGCGATGAACTGAATTGGCTATCTCAATTGTGCAATCAAAGATCTTGGCGAGAAACGTCCGAGCTACTTCGGTTCCGAATTTCAAATTTTGCCAAAGGGATCCAATACTAAAGCTGTTCCATACACTAAATAAATAAATAAATAAATAAAATAAAATAAAACAAAGTTTCAAAGCGAATGTATTTTGGAATTTTTACAGAGGTAAACCTAAATCATACATTTTTATTTTTATTTTTTTTTTTTTTTTTTTAAGTTGTTAAGATGTTGAAGAGATTAAAAAAAAAAAAAAAGAAAATTATACAGACACGACCTTATTTCATTATTTAAAACATGAAAATCTGACATTGACAGATTTTAATTTAGTGCCAGAGGCCTACTGCTAAACTTGTTAATATCGGCAAATTCTTCTTTAGTTAATTCGTGACGATCTAAATTCCATCATAAAGTTTTCAATAAATCAAACCAAAGTTTTTCAGCTGCAGATACTGTAACAAATAAAGTTGGAAGTCCAAACTGTCTTATAGCCGCAAAACAACGTTTTTTCTCGTTTTCCCAATGAGGGGGAGGTGTGCCTTGGGGGGGACTCATGTCAAAGTTGGCCTTGGGGGACTCATGTCAAAGTTGGGCCTGGGGGGGGGACTCATGTCAAAGTTGTGCCTTGGGTGGGACTCATGTCAAAGTTGGGCCTGGGGGGGACTCATGTCAAAGTTGGGCCTTGGGGGGACTTCATTCAATAAATCCCCATTCAATAAACCGACTGAAATAGGCCCTTAGCACTATTAAGAGTGACGTATAAAAATTCGACAACGCTGTACCGTCTGAAATAGGGGTACCTTGGGCGGGACTCATGTCAATGTTGGGAATGGGGGGGGGACTCATGTCAAAGTTGTGCCTTGGGGGGACTTCATTCAATAAATCCCCATTCAATAAACCGACTGAAATAGGCCCTTAGCACTATTAAGAGTGACGTATAAAAATTTGACAACGCTGTACCGACTGAAATAGGGGTACCTTGGGGGGGACTCATGTCAAAGTTGGGCCTGGGGGGGACTCATGTCAAAGTTGGGCCTGGGGGGGGACTCATGTCAAAGTTGGCCTTGGGGGACTCATGTCAAAGTTGGGCCTGGGGGGGGGACTCATGTCAAAGTTGTGCCTTGGGTGGGACTCATGTCAAAGTTGGGCCTGGGGGGGACTCATGTCAAAGTTGGGCCTTGGGGGGACTTCATTCAATAAATCCCCATTCAATAAACCGACTGAAATAGGCCCTTAGCACTATTAAGAGTGACATATAAAAATTCGACAACGCTGTACCGACTGAAATAGGGGTACCTTGGGGGACTCATGTCAAAGTTGGGCCTGGGGGGGACTCATGTCAAAGTTGTGCCTTGGGGGGACTTCATTCAATAAATCCCCATTCAATAAACCGACTGAAATAGGCCCTTAGCACTATTAAGAGTGACGTATAAAAATTCGACAACGCTGTACCGACTGAAATAGGGGTACCTTGGGGGGGGACTCATGTCAAAGTTGTGCCTGGGGGGGACTCATGTCAAAGTTGTGCCTTAGGGGGACTTCATTCAATAAATCCCCATTCAATAAACCGACTGAAATAGGCCTCTAGCACTAAAAAAAGCACAGCTTAAGTATCGGAACCCTTTGGTGGCTTTAAATATTTTAAGCCATTTTTGCGATGAACTGAATTGGCTATCTCAATTGTGCAATTAAAGATCTTGGCGAGAAACGTCCGAGCTACTTCGGTGCCGAATTTCAAATTTTGCCAAAGGGATCCAATACTAAAGCTGTTCCATATGGAATCTGGGTTGAAAACGGAAAAAGGGTAAAATAAATTAGAAATATCAGACCTATATTTATAAATTTGATACCAAATGAAAGGGGTGATTTTTCTGAATCCAGGGGTGCAAACAGTTTTTCGATGCGACAATTAGATTTTTAAAAAATAACTAAAGTGTGAAATTTAAGTGGCAACGGAAAAACGGAAAAAAGGGAAAATAAATTAGAAATATCAGACCTATCGTTACAAATTCAGTACCAAATGAAAGAGGTGATTTTTCTGAATCCTGGGGTGTAAACAGTTTTTCGATACGACAATTAGATGTTTTAAAATAATCTAAAGTATGAAACTCAGATGGCAAAACTTCATTTCAATCTTTTCATAATTTGTAGTGAAAATCACGCGAATACAAAAGTCTTTAACTTAAAAATTTATTTTTATATTTTATTTTTTCATTCGAAGCATTTTAGTGAAAAAATATTTATGGCGCATGCGCAGGCGTTTTTTACACACAATTTAAACACTAATCATAATTTTAAAAATTTCTATAGATATAATTTCAAATTGGGTGAAGACCTAAGTTTCTGCCAAGCGCCGTTGAATTCCGTCCAGCCGTTCTCGAGTGATGCCCGGACAAACGTGTTTTAGTCTTTTACCCCCTCGGGGAAGAACGGTGGGGAATTTCTGAAAAGTTGATGGATATAATTTTAAGTTGGGTGTATACCTAAATCCCTGCCAAGCGCCGTTGAATTCCGTCCAGCCGTTCTCGAGTGATGCCCGGACAAAAAAAGCGACATTCGGACACGATGACACACACACAGACACACACACACACACACACAGGCAAAATTTTCTGAAGTCATTTTCTGCTTTCATGGGGTGTGAAACGTGAAGATATCGCAAAAATTTTCGATTCCGACAAATTTACAGACAAAAGTCTGATTTTATTAATATAGATAAATACAAAAAGCACAGCTTAAGTATGGGCACCCTTTGGTGACTTTAAATATTTTAAGCCATTTTTACGATGAACTGAATTTGCTATCTCAATTGTGCAATTAAAGATCTTGGCGAGAAACGCCCGAGGTACGTCGGTGCCGAATTTCAAATTTTGCCAAAGGGATCCAATACTAAAGCTGTTCCATACCGAATCTGGGTTGAAAACGGAAAAAGGGTAAAATAAATTAGAAATATCAGACCTATATTTATAAATTTGATACCGAATGAAAGGGGAGATTTTGCTGAATCCAGGGGTGCAAACAGTTTTGCGATGCGACAATTAGATTTTTAAAAAATAACTAAAGTATGAAATTTAAGTGGCAACGGAAAAACGGAAAAAGAGAAAAATAAATTAGAAATATCCGACCTATCGTTACAAATTTAGTACCAAATGAAAGAGGTGATTTTTCTGAATCCTGGGGATTAAACAGTTTTTCGATACGACAATTAGATTTTTAAAAATTAACTAAAGTATGAAACTTAGATGGCAACACTTCATTTCAATCTTTTCATAATTTGCAGTGCGAATCACGCGAATACAAAAGTCTTTAACTTAAAAATTTATTTGTATATTTTATTTTTCCATTCAAAGCATTTTAGTGAAAAAATATTTATGGCGCATGCGCAGGCGTTTTTTACCCACAATTTAAACACTAATCATAATTTTGAAAATTTCTATAGATATAATTTCAAGTTGGGTGAAGACCTAAGTTTCTGCCAAGCGCCGTTGAATTC
Source organism: Salticus scenicus (assembly GCA_963930645.1). NCBI lineage: Eukaryota > Metazoa > Arthropoda > Arachnida > Araneae > Salticidae > Salticus > Salticus scenicus. The sequence continues at coordinate 334,234,948 of OZ005652.1, read as the reverse complement.
CGTCCAGCCGTTCTCGAGTGATGCCCGGACAAACGTGTTTTAGTCTTTTACCCCCTAGGGGGGGAACAGGGGGGAATTTCTGAAAAGTTGATAGATATAATTTTAAGTTGGGTGAAGACCTAAGTTTCTGCCAAGAGCCGTTGAATTCCGTCCAGCCGTTCTCGAGTGATGCCCGGACAAACGTGTTTTAGTCTTTTACCCCCTAGGGGGGGAACAGGGGGGAATTTCTGAAAAGTTGATAGATATAATTTTAAGTTGGGTGAAGACCTAAGTTTCTGCCAAGAGCCGTTGAATTCCGTCCAGCCGTTCTCGAGTGATGCCCGGACAAACGTGTTTTAGTCTTTTACCCCCTAGGGGGGGAACGGGGGGGGGATTTCTGAAAAGTTGATAGATAAAATTTTAAGTTGGGTGAAGACCTAAATTCCTGCCAAGCGCCGTTGAATTCCGTCCATCCGTTCTCGAGTGATGCCCGGACAAAAAAAGCGACATTCGGACACGATGACACACACACAGACACACACACACACACACACACACACACACACACAGGCAAACTTTTCTGAAGCCATTTTCGGCTTTCATGGGGTGTGAAACGTGAAGATATCGCAAAATTTTTTGATTCCGACAAATTTACAGACAAAAGTCTGATTTTATTAATATAGATAGATATATATATACAGTAGCCGCCGCTTAATAAAATCACTGGTTAATAAAATCAGCCGCTTTATCTGATCAAATTGCCAGGACCGGAATCAAATCAATACAAAGTACTGTTGAAACCGCCGCTTAATAAAATCAGCATCGCTGGTTAATAAACTCAAAAAAATATCCTCAGCAGCCAAAGTTATCATTTATTCTCACTAAAAAAAAATTTTCATTTACATTGTTTTTTTTTTTTTTTTTTTTTTTTTATAAAAAAAGAAATTAAAGTACCCGTTATCGCTCATTGTCGAAAATTTTACACTTGCAGCATAGTTACAAATTAAATATGCCCCATAACTTACCTCCCTAACAATTTCAAGGAACGTATTTTTCAAAGCGCAGCAATAAGTTACAAATTTGATTTGATTTGCAAATGATATATACATATACAGGGTGCATAGGAAAGTCCCTTTAACCTGAAAATACTTGCGAACGGAGAGTGCTACAGCCACGCAAGTGAGGTAACGGTGTAGTAAAGCGACTATGCCCGACCTAATGCAAACGACAGCAGCGCCCCTAGTGGCAAAATTTGGAAGTTAGCCATTGCAAATCGAAAACGAAAAGAGATAGAGCAAAATTTCCAATTAGAAAGTTTTAGAGAATCAATTAATTAGTACGAAACGATATTTGGTTTACACGGATAAGATAAATTGGCGCCTGTATACCCAAAAAATATCCAAAATCGATGCACTCCATTTTGTGTAAATATTTGAAAGGAATAGCCAGAGGAAAGAAGAAATATGCACAATTTAATGAATAAATACTATATACTTACATCAATACATTTTGATAACATCACACACAAAAACAAAATAGGTAAACTAAACTCTAAGTCTCATAGTGATAAAAAGTTAATGTTGAGAATGTTCGAAAAGTTCGCCATTGCTCACATTACACGTTTGTATTCGTGTGAGTAATTCTGCATGCACATTTCTCAGCATGGAAGGTGTTACACTATTGAAAGCATCTGTAATACAATGACGTAGATCCAGCAGACTTGTATGTGGAGTTGCATAAACCTGATCTTTTATGTAACCCCACAGGAAGAAATCCATCGGAGTCAGGTCCGGCGATCGTGGAGGCCATTCAATACTACTATCATACCCAATAATTTGTTGTCCAAAGCAATCTTTTAGAAAGCTTCGTACTCCAGCTGGCTGGTGTGTAGGAGCATCGTCATGTTGGAACCACATGTCCCGTAATGCGGACAGGGGAATATCATCCAAAAAGTCGGGTATGATATCCTGTAATAGTTGGAGGTACCTCTGTCCGTTTAATGTGCCTTCGTAGAACACATGTCCCAGTAAGCGATCCTTCAAGATACCGCCCCACACATTAATGGACCAGCGCACTTGGTGTTTTGTGGATAGTCCCCACGAGGGATTTTCCAGCGCCCAGTAGTGGGCATTATGTCGGTTTAGTACTCCGGTACGCTGAAACAGTGCATCGTCCGACCAAACAATGTTGGACAAAAAATCTGATTTATCTTCAACATTATTTAATGCCCAGTTGCACCAATCAAATCGACGCTCATTATCCCGTGGCAACAATTCTTGCTGCAGAGTGACATGATAGGGATGTGCATGTTGACTATGCAGCATTTGCCATACTCGGGTCCGTGTTAAGCCACAAGCCATGCTGATTTCTCTTGTACTGCTGTGTGGATGGGATAGTGCATATGCCAAAATACTCTCTGGCGGTATACGCATACCATAGGTGCCAAGTCTCCCGTTTTTCAAGGGAGACTTCAAACCGGAAATTTTTCATAGCTGTTTTCGATAATAGTAATCGTCGAAAATATATATAACATATTGCATTTAAAAATACTGGTGTCAATTCTGATTTAAAAGTTAGAAATGTTGGGAGCTCTGGCATACCTGCACTCACTGGTCTGCCAGAACGCGGACGACTTTTAGTGCTTCCTGTCTCCATGAGCCGTCGCACTACATTTGCGATGGTAACTGCACTTGGATGTGGCCCACCTGGAAAACGAAAGGCATACTCCCGTACAGCATGCGTTGCGTTTCGTTGACATTCGCCATAAATAGGCACCATCTCGCAATATTGAAAGTTAGTGAAGCTTGACATTCTCACACAGCTCCAAAATTCTAAATCCAAACGTTTATTTTTAAGAAATGTATCTTTTGTAGGATCTCATTCATTTAGGATCATTCAAAATTCCATTTGTTTTGTCACTTTCAAAAAAGAACACATATTTTCTACCCGTCGCTAGGCAACGATTGAAATTGCCACAACACAGAAAATAAAATTTTTAAAATGAAAGCGCTCGCACATTAGGAATAAAATTATCGTCTGACATCAGTAATTTTATGCTATGAGATTATGTTGTTTGTATCAAGCGAGCGCCAACACCTTTTAAACTAAAATTTTAAATGCATTAGAAATTAAAGTTTTCGGACATTACAGTACAGTACAAAGTCACAAACTGCATTTTCACACTGCTACATTTCCGAAATGTGAATATGTAGAGTAGAACAGTCGCGCATAGATTACGGACGTTTTTGGGTATACAGGCGCCAATTTATCTTATCCGTGTGAACCAAATATCGTTTCGTACTAATTAATTGATGCTCTAAAACTTTTTAATTGGAAATTTTGCTCTATCTCTTTTCGTTTTCGATTTGCAATGGCTAACTTCCAAATTTTGCCACTAGGGGCGCTGCTCTCGTTTGAATTAGGTCGGGCATAGTCACTTTACTATACCGTTACGTCACTTGCGTGGCTGTAGCACTCTCCGTTCGCAAGTATTTTCAGGTTAAAGGGACTTTCCTATGCACCCTGTATATGTATTTTAATTATTAAAAGACAATTTCTAGTTCTTATTTTGAAATAGCTATAAATTAAGAGGTTCAAACGGAAAGATTTAAAATTTATGAAAAAAGCGTGAACTTTTGGTAAAATAAAATAATGATGATTTTCTTTGAAGGAAAGCGCATACAAATTTGGAATGCGTTTAATTTACTTATATCGGAGGAATAATTAATTATTTATCAAAAATTAATTAATATTGTTTACTAATTCCATTATTCGTTACCTTTTGAAATTTCTTTCCAAATTCAGGGAAGTAATACCTTTTCCTTGAGTTCAGGAACGTTCGCCGGATATAAAAATCAGCCGCTTAATAAATCATTTTGCCTCAGAACGAATGTGATTATAATAAGCGGCGGGTACTGTATATATATATATATATATTTTTTTTTTTTTTTACTTTAGAAAATATTTTCTCCTATCATAAAGTGTTTTTTAATAATTCCCAACAGGACTGGAGTGTGTTTAGGACTTCAGTTCGTGTGTCTGGCCGTGTTCTAATTTCTGTCGATATTTTTGAACTGATATTATCTATTCAGGTTCACAATAATACGTTTCCTGTTAAAAGTAGTATGAAGAATAGAACTTTTTAGAAGAATAGAAGTCTTTGAACAGAGTCTCACAAAAGAATTCCAATGCACTACGGTAAAAAAAAATATATTTCAGAAATGTTTTATATCCTTTATAATAACGCACAAAACATGCCAAAATTAAGGTGCCTGCCTACCGTCGAAGGTGATTTTTTTTTTTTTTAATAATTGAAAAATTGCCTATTTATGTGCATTATATGATAGAGTATAGGAAAAAACAGTGAATAACCTGAAAAATATATGCAAATTTTAAAATATTTTGAAATTTAGGCTCAAAATATGCATAAAATTTGCGAAAAAAAAAAGCACTTTTATAAAACATCATGAATCAAATTTAAATAAAGATATTTTTATTCTGTAAATTTTATTTAGATTATTGAAAGGTCATTAAGGGAGTGAACTACTCTGAAAACTATAACCATGTTATTTAATATTTTAGAGACGATAACGTTTTTACATGCTGAAAAAATCATGAATTTACATGACAGTTCATAACTTCTATCGACGAAAAAAAAAAAAAAAAAAAAAAAAAAAAATTAGCTAGATTCATTATCGTAGTTCAATCTCTGAAAAAACTCCTCTAGAGTATTTTGTCAAAGTTTCATAACGTTTCAATTACAACTTTTGGAGTTATGATGTTTTGGGATAAAGCAAAATGCTAAAAATCTCATTTTGAGTAAAAGCAGAAAACACATTTAGAAACAAGATTTTACCTGTTAAACAAAAAATAATTTTAATAAGTTCCTGATATATTTCAAAGATTTTTATTTTCTTTTTTAAATTCATTTTATATTCAGTAACAAATTTTGGATGCTTATATTGAGTAAAACATTTATGTAAACAAACATTTACGGGTCATTTCCGATCACTTCCGGTTTCAAAAACTGGCGAGTGACTAATATTAAAATGCCTGTAACTCAAGTTCCAAGCAAGATAGAAACAAAATTCAAACTGATTTAAAAAGCTAAAATGTCAGGCTTTAATACTAACCCAAAAATATAAAATCGGAGTTTTGACCGAAAATTGCATTTTAAAGCACCTTATATGCATATTCCAGATGCACAGAAGCATGTCTCCTTCAACATTAGTAATAAAGTATTTATTACAGGGCCTCACAAAATATTCAGATACATCGGATGTATAAGTGATAATTGCTCAAAAGGCATTTTCAGCATTAATTCTTAATTACGTATACTGTTATAAATTTTAAATACATTCTATGAGAAAAGTTGCTTTTTTTATATATAGTATACAGAGCTACATAAAAGCAACCTAATTTAAGGTTCATCTAAAAAAGTAAATCTATAAATATAGTTTTTGTGAGATTTCTTCCTCTATAATTGTAACAAAAAGTTTTTTTTTTTTTTTTCAGAAAAAAAAAAAAAAGAAAAGAAAAGAAAGAAGAAGAAAAAAAGAATAACTTTATTACCGCAGATCGATGGTTCAATCATTCGTTTTAAAGGTATTGACGAGTTCTTTTGACAGACATCCATAGTGAAAATTTAGCCTCCTCGGAGGGGGGGGGGAGGACAAATCGTTTAAAATTCTAGATATCTTGTTAATGAAAGCTGTATTCCAGACCAAAGTTGGTGATGTACACACGTCATGAGAGTTACAAATATAAATATTTACGACCATTCGTTTTTGAGCTCTGTGAGATACAAAATCCATTTTATATTTTGTATAAGGAAGTATTGTTATTGTCTTTGATAGTCTGAAAGAATCTGTAATACTACCTTATATTTTGTATAAGAAAGTGAAAACCTATTATCTATTTAAATTTTCCTTTTCCTTACATCCAAAGCTTGAATTGGACCAAATCAATAACTAATGTACAGAATTTCCTATAAATTTATGTGTTGACGCACATTGTCGTAAATTAGTAGGAGAACGTGGGACTAGTTGTCACAGAGTTAAGAAGTAACACGCAATTTACGAAATAGTTTGTAACACTTGTGATTAAATATTTTTATAAACATAATCCGTATAACGCGTTTTATAATGTAAACACAATCAAAAATGGTTAATGAGAGGTTCTGTACACGTGCTTCATTTTAGCTAGTTTTAGTGGGGAAAAAAATATTTTGTAAATTTTGATTAAAGGTGTGTTAATTTATACTTTAAAGTGGAGATGCTGGTGGAGGAGTGGCTGGTGGAGATGCCTAATACAGAGTTGCCAACTTTTATAATTTATTCCGGAGCATTGTTAGCCCCGCCCTTTTCTCACACCGGAAATTTTAAAGAATGATTTTTTCCCTTATTTAACCGTTGTCACATATTAAAGAAAAATATTCTATAAAATTTCTGGTGCGAAAAGAAGGCGGGGCTAAAATTGCTCGGAATAAATTATAAAAGTTGGCAACTCTGCTAATACAGCCAGATCACGAGGTCTCCGCCCATTTTCAGGAAACTTTCAAGGTCAAGGTTTTCACACACTTTAAAGGTGTGTTAATTTATACTTTAAAGTGGAGATGCTGGTGGAGGAGTGGCTGGTGGAGATGCCTAATACAGCCAGATCACGAGGTCTCCGCCCATTTTCAGGAAACTTTCGGAAATAAAATATTTTTGGCTTCTTTACTACTACTATGTTTATACAGAAATATTTCCGTGTTAAACCTGTGTTTTTATATAATAGTGCCGTGATTATTTATTCCAGACGTATAATCACGATTTAATCATCGATTAGAGGATATTGCATAAAAATAGTAGTAGAAAAAAAGCAGAAATTTCTCATTAATGAAGTGTCCTGAAAAAAGGACGGAGAATTCGAGCTTTGCTAAACCCACTCTGTGTCAAAAGAATGGGTAGAATGCTTAATTTTCAAATTGTGAGCACACATTAAAGGCATGAGAGGTTACAAAATATCATTTGCTTGAATTAATTTCAATTCTGACTAAGATTGACTTCTATGTTGATTTTATCTTTAATTTTATCTTTATTTTACTATAATCCATTTGATATAATTCATTGTTATTATACTAAGAAGATTATAATTTAATATTAGTTAGTAATTGCTTTTTTTAATAAATTAATAAATGATTGATGACAAAAAACATTTTGAAATAGTGTCGATTTTATTGTTAGGGTTCCCTTTGTATCCGTTACAATTTGTCCCAAACCCGGGGCAAACTGTCACAGGCAAATAATTTTGCAAAAATGTTTTTTGTGCTAAAATAGCAAAATTAACGAAAGTTTTTTTTATGAATATGATAGACGGATATGTATGCTATAGGAAACAGCAATTAGAAACAGAAAAACATTTCAAGTATCAAAACATTTCAGTAAATACATTTCAAAATGCACTTAATTTAAATTTTCCAAAAACTGTAACAACCCGCCCCACGCTCCCCTACTTCAGTGAGAAAAAATTCTGTAACTGCCATCTAGAATCTAAATTATGGCTCTAGAAAAAATAGTTCCATGTCATCCTTATAAATTCCAGTCCCCTTTGAAAGCGAGTTCTAGAAACCCTAATTAGAATTCTAGAGCATTTGCCTATATTCTCGAGGACAAAGTTATTTAAAAATATCTGCAAATAAATGCGAATACAAGAGGCGGGTTTCAGCAACTATAAACTTGGTTTATTACCCAGTTCTAGAAAATCAAGCGAGAGTTTCTCGCAATACAAAAGATTCAGAATATTGTTTCACCATCTAGAGATGTGTCGACTAGAAATTCTCGATCATTTCGTCTATTCAGTTTATTGGCGTGCTTTATACGCATAGCTCGGAAATCTATATTTCTAGTTAAGGGATTTAGAAAATGATCATTTATTCATTCTAGATGAAGGCAGTAAATTTTTTTTTTCTCAGTGTTGTTAAACAGTGGCGTAAACCAGTAGGGGAGCGTATTGCAGGTTGTAACAATTTTTAGAAAATTAAGTATATTTTGAAATGTATTTACGTTTTCCTGTTTATAATTGCTGTTTTACATAGCATGCATATTCATCTATCATATTCATAAAAAAAACTCGTTAATTTTGCTAATTTTCGCACAAAAAATATAATTTCAAAATTATTTGCCTGTTACAATTTGCCCCGGATTCGGGGCAAATTGTAACACACGTGGGGCAAATTGTAACGGATACAAAGGGAACCCTAACAATAAAAACGACAATATTTCAAAATGATTTTTGATATCAATAATTTATTAATTTACTAAAAAAGGCAATTAATAACTAGTATTAAATTATAACCTTCTTGTTATAGTAACAAGAAATTATATCAAATGGATTGCAGTAAAATAAAGAGAAAATTAAAGATAAAATCAACATAGAAGTCAATCTTAGTCAAAGTTTAATTTAATTCAAGCAAATGATATTTTGTTCCCTCATGCATTTAATGTGTGCACACATTTTGCAAATTAAGCATTATACCCATTCTTATGCCACAGAGAGCGTTTAGCAGAGTTCTAATTCTCCGACCTTTCTCCGCCCTTATGAGAAGTTTCTGCTTTTTTTTCTACCACTAATTTTAAGCAATATTCTCTAACCCGTGATTCTAATTCGTGGTTAAATAATCACGGTACTATAATAAAAAATAAACCAGAAAATATTTCTGTATATATATAATACTGGCAAAGAAGCCAAAAATTTTTCATTTCTGAAAGTTTCTTGAAAATGGGCGGAGACTTCGAGCTCTTTTTGTAGGCATCTCCACAAGCCACTCCTCTAAAATGTTACAACTTGCCCCAAAATTTTGTTTCAACTTGCCACGTGGTATGATTTTGGACATTTCGTTTATTTATAAATATGTATAACGATTTATACAAAAAATTAAACATGTATTTTATAACTCAACAGGCAGAAATAGCTATAAACATTTCGTTAAAGTATAAATTAACAAACCTTTAATCAAAATTTACGAAATATTTTTTTTTTCCACTAGCTAGCTAAAATGAAGTACGTGTACAGAACCTCTCATTAACCATTTTTGTTAACCCGATTGTGCTTACATTATAAAGCGCGTCATAAGAATTATGTTTATAAAAATATTTAATCACAAATGTTACAAACTATTTTGTAAATTAAGTGTTACTTCTTACCCCTGTGACAACTAGCCCCACGCTCCCCTACCCCTACTTGTTAATTTTTGTAGCAAATCGTCCAATAAGTGGTGCTATTATACTGCAATTTCGTCAATTTAAGGCATGGCTATATCTCATTTTCTGTTACGCATAAATGAAAAAACTTAATATGCGAGAGAACCATTATGAAAAATTACGTTCATTCAATATTTGTGCATATGGACTTACAAGTGGTGCTGCTATGCTGGAATTTACATGGTGAATAAGAAGTTTAAATATCAACTTCTAATCCATAAATACACTAAACTTGATATGTGAGATAAACATTATGAAAACTAATGTTGACTTAATTTGGATGTATAATGCCCAAAATATGGCGCTGTTATTATTCAACTTCTTTGATTTTCTACATGGCTACATCTAAGCAACTGTTGATTAAAATTGCGCCAAATTCCATATTAAAAATTTTAATTGTGAGAAATTATGATTAAATTTTTGTTTATGTTAAATAGTATGTAGCACTGTTATATAGAATGATTTAGTAGAATGTTTTGTGATAGCAACAGTATACTAATTTCTAACAAAATATTATTTTTAAAGAATAAAGTAAGTAAAATATTAACTCAATTAAGTGCATATCAAAAATATTTTTATAAATATAATATATACATGCAAAGTTTAATAAACAAGCTAATATCCATGCGTAAATTCTTTTTCTGACAAATAAACCTTCTCTCCTTTGATACTGGTTTTCTAGAAACCCATATATTTTCTGAAAGCTTATGTCACAAGTAGAAAAACTGTGAAATCTTAGGGGCAGAGGGACAAGCGTGTAAGAGCTATAGGACCCACAAAGTATCAGTAAAGTGTTGGAAACATGACCCCAAAAGTCTCTAAAATGCTCGTTTCACGTATTTATATGAACTATAATAGGGTAAGAAGATTGAGATCTCAATATAAAGGAAGAAACAACTCCTTGAAAAGAAACAGTATACGTTGGGATGTTGAAAATGTGACTTGTTATTGACTTCTTGTAACAAAATCTATTACAAGAGACAATCAATGTGCAGTTCATCAAATAAACAGTGAGACGGGCAGAAAGACTTCACAATGGACACATTTTACAAAAGCGATAGCCTCACACTTTGCACACGCATCATTTGTCAATGAATCGAAGCAGTAATCCATTGGCGCAATCCACATTCCAGGTTCGTTGCCCAAGTATCCGCCCTTATAAAAAGCATACGTAATCAAGCTCTTGAAACGAGGAGCGCTGAACTGATATAGGAAAAAGCACTGCAGGGCCAGAAAGTTATAGCGATACCAGATGTCTCGATAATGATTGTGTCCGTTATGTAAAGAACACAAGATCTGTAGCGTCTGAAAAACAAAATGAATATCCAGAGGCTGGATCTTTCCCGTACATCCTTCAGGTACCAGTTCTTTTTGTAGGACTTTATTATCAGGTACTTCGGAATCAGACAATGCATGATATTTGTTAGAACACCATGAATCTACTAAAAGCAGAATTTTCTTCCTGTCATCAGGGATACTTGGCCAAAATACGTCACGATAGAACCGTTTGAGGTCTGCTTTCGACATGTCCACTGTTTTTCCAGCATACGATCTTATATTCGGAGGATCTGCCGGCTTTGACTGCGAGAAGTCTCCAGATGGCTTGGATACAAGCACATACATTAGCCGCAACATTTCACCTTCCATTGAAATCACAGGCATGTGTTGCAGAGACTGATCCAACAACAGTGCAAACAACTGTTGTTCCTCTGGTTCTCAGGGTTCGATGGCAATGTAACTCTTTGTCAAATCTGCTCTGGTCAGCATTGACGACATGTGTCGGTGGAAAGTTTTCTGTAACGATGAGGTTGCGAATCTCCGCAACAAAATCATCGCACGCCTGTGACAAATTAGCCTCCTTATCCTGCCAATTCCTGCCGACTGTGTGGGTTATTACTCTGTCAACAATGTTATTCCACTTCTTGAAGCGATATACCCAGGAATCAAAAGCTTTAAATCAATTGTATTTTGCGGGTCCATCGCTATATTAAGTTGCATTGCTCACAGTCGCTACGTTCGATCGTAAATAATTGCTCCTTCTGTTTCCTTCTCTTTGAATTTCTGCAGGACTGCCTGATTGATTTTTTGGATCGACGGAGTATTCATTTTTTTCTCCAAATTGTACAGAATGTTCATATTCTTAATTTTCTTGAATTGATTCATTACTGACGCATGCGACAGAGGTTTCGTCCGAGGTTCGCCTGTCGTAGGATCTGTGGTAGGACTGCGCTGCTTGTAAGCAATCCAGTCCCCTTCTGTAATATCTATTAGACCATCATGCTTTTGCCTTTTGGGCGAAGACATATACTCGGATGCCCATGAACTTGAAGTAGAGGACGGCAACTATTGCGACGAGCATTGCTGTTCCTTATCGACACCATAATCTCCGAAGTCCATTTCCTCGACCAATTCTTCTCCATCGCCTCCAACAAATCCTACATTGTAAAAAATGTTGTGTAAGAAAACAGAACATTATTGAGGGAACTTATTTTCCTCAACCATGTTGAGAAATGTTACCAGCTATAGCCGTGAAACAGAGGCATATAGTGGAGCGTTACGCAATTACAACTGGTAACATTTCTCTATATGGTTGTGGCAAGTAAGCTGCCATTTTTGTCGGGGATGGGGCGGACGACTCCCCATGAACACCCCTTAAAATTATATATATATATATATATACATTTATATTAATGTAAAATCCTCAGACACAGGTATTACAAAATAGCCATAAATGTCATCACAAGAAGCATACACACACACACACACATATATATATATATATATATAACGTAAAAAAAAACGACATTATTATTCAAATATACACAGATTCAAAATAGGGTGGCTAATATTAGGTTACTTTTAAATTTCATAACTATTTACTTCCCTCACTTATACTGCTTATTTCTAATGTTTATAGATATAAGAAAATTGAAAGCAACTGGCGACTTATTTTAATGCAATTTTAAACTCCTATTTAACGTTAATGATTTCAAAGAATTTATTTAATTCACTAATATTTTCCCTCTATCATTTACACCCAACTCTGTAACACTACAATCATAGGAGTGAAAAATAGTAATAAAAATATTATAAATTCTGGTTGCTGCATTCAGTACCACATGACTATCTTGTGTTCCATCTTTGGTCATAATACCAAAATAATCACTGGTATTAGAAATCGCTTCGCCATACGATTCATCTCCGATAATGAAATCACCATTCGTAATCCAATTGTCAACTGCGTGTTTGACAATTTTGTGGCAAATAACTGAATGATTATCTTCAGTGCTATACAGATAATGCTCTAAATAAGCAATTACCATCTGGAATGATCTCGCAAATATCGTAAGAATCTAACATCACTATACAATACATCGTACAGTCGGTAACAAAAGTCTCCGAACACTAGCAAAAATTCCTATATGAAAAAAGTACATTTAATACAGTTTTGTTAAATAAATCCTTATCGAAACCTGTTCTTAGTCAGTCTAAGAACAGGATTCAACAAGGATTTATTTAACAAAACCGTATGAAGTGTACTTTTTTTATATAGGAATTTTTGCTAGTGTTCGGACACTTTTGTTACCGACTGTACACAAAGCAAAAAAAGTTAGAACGCAAACTGTAAATTCAGAAAAAAATACAAAAATTGCTAAAACAAAAAATGGAAAATTCTAAATAAACAAAATAATCTAATTAATATACGTACAGCTATATTTCGCTAATATTTACGACCACAGAGACGACTACTGAAATACAAATGTCGGCATGCAAACATGTGCGAAAGCGAAAATATGTGTGGTGCGGCGATAAAGTAAATACGAAGTCTATCCTAAAGGAAGGAATGGCCGTCTAGAAGATTGCGCCGAAGAGTATTCAGGCGAGAACAGTAAAGAAGAATGTGTTCCGGCGTCTCATGATTGTAGCAGAAACAACAAAGAGTTTTTCTGGATGATTATTGTTTTGGATCTCCAACGGGCCATTGTGACGCCCATCATCCGGGAGGGAGACCAGTTGGGAAAATTCCTGGTTAAAAAAAAGTGAGGAAAAGAGGTCGTGTAGTCGCAGCTCCTCCAGGTATAGTCGTTTTCAACAAACCAGGCTTTGGAGAGATCCAGGGGGGAGAATAGCAAGTGTAAGGGCCTTTGCTGGCAAGAGCATCGGCCTGCTCGTTGGGATAGATTCCTTTATGACCTGGACACGAAATCAGGATAATCTTTTGGCCGCGAAGGTTGCGAGCGTGGATGAAGGAGAGCAAGAAAAGAATGACCTTTGGAGATTGAAATGACCAAGCGCTCAGCGCGTTAACAGCAGCAAGACTGTCGGACAAAACAAAGATGGTGAAAAAACAGGAAGGGAGTTGAGAGAGAGCGAGGCAGATGGCCAGGGCCTCAGCCGTAAAGACGGAGTTAAGGTGCGGAACCAGAGATGCAAGCGAAGCAGAGGACTCTATATCGATGGTCGCAATGGCGGTCCGACAAGCATGTTTTGAGGCATCAGTAGCGAAGATTGAGCAAGGAGGGAGAGAGGAGCACTAGCTGCACCAAGCTTTAACAATATCTTAATAAGGAATGGCAGTGTTCTGAAACAGAAAGCTTTGCTTGATAACTTGAAAGTTCAGCGTATTAGGGAGAGAAGGCCAAGAGAACTGAAGAACATGATTAAGGGGACAATGGAGGGAATCCTGCAAATCTTGCAACCATTTCCAAACAGTAGGCTGGGAAGTCAGAGACAAGCGCACGAAAACGCCAAGGCGGAGACCAGGAGGCGAAGCAAGCAGCCGGAGCAAGAATTGTTTGGTAAGAAGAGAGAGACGACTGGTGATACAGTCGGTAACAAAAGTGTCCGAACACTAGCAAAAATCCCTATGTAAAAAAAAGTACACTTCATACGGTTTTGTTAAATAAATCCTTATCGAATCGTGTTCTTACACTGACTAAGAACAGGGTTCGACAAGGATTTATTTAACAAAACCGTATGAAGTGCACTTTTTTTACATAGGAATTTTTGCGAGTGTTCGGACACTTTTGTTACCGACTGCACTTGAAACCGAAGCTTCACGACGAAGGACAAGAATAGGGGTCCACCGGGGAAGACCAGTAGCGGTTCTGATGGCAGCATTGTAACTGACTTCGAGTTTCTGGAGGGAGGTTGGAGGGGAGTCGAAGAAAAGGGGAGCTCCATATTCCAAGAGGCTGTGTATGAGAGCATTAACAATATTGATCAGGTGATTACTACTGATGCCGCGCGAGCGGCCGGCAACCGCTTTAACATAGTTAAGCCGTCGGAGGGCCTTAAGTTTCAGAGTGGCGAAGTGGTGGGAGAAGGTGAGGGTACTCGTGAACCAAATTCCCAGAATTTTAATATGGAGCTTCAGGGGATGTCTAAGCCTGACAGTTTTAGAAAAGGACCGGGGTCTCCGCAGCGGGTGAAATTTATGGCAGAGCATTTGTCAGGAACAATGGAGAGCGTGTTAGAGGCACACCAAGTTTGGATTCTGCTGATGGTATCCTGGAGTTTGCGACGAGATCTCTCTTCGCCAGGGCCAAGAGCGTAAACAAGAACATCATCCAGCGTAGGTGATCATATGTATACCATCCTCCAGAGTCTCTGCAATATCCAGCAGATATATAATAAAAAGAAAAGGAGAGAGAACCGAGCCGTGCGGGACCCTTTTGAAAGATTAATGTATCCGTTATATTATATTATTTATACATTCAATTGATTGCCACTGAAAAGAGTACTTAGAGACTAAATACTGATCATCCTATTGTTTTTCCCTATTTAAGGAGCTTAGACATACACTTCGAAACCCCATTTTTCTGCCATCGCGCGAAACACTTTCATTTAGCGCAACTCGGCTTTTGCCATAAATCCTGCACTCTTCCAGCTTCTTCTTCTTCTTTTTTTTTTTTTTTCGGTTGATATGCCAAATTAATATTTCATCTCCAATTTTGACTTTGTTCAAGAATGATTCATTTTTCACTGTTGCTCGAAAAGGAGAGAAATATCGAATACATGATTCGATTTGTCCCATTCTGTCCGAACACGCGGACCCCATGTATTGGGTTTATAAGTGTATCCAATCCAAGTTCCTTAAACGACGAATTCTAATAAAATTATCAATATTTGTCCTTCAGCAATCTTTTCTATGGTAATACATGGATTATAAATAACTAAATAACGGTTCTATGAAATCGTGCATGAAACTTTGCAATCACCTAATATTATAGTTATTGATCCGCAAGTTATATATGAATTTGAGCTTTACTTAAATTATATTAGCGAACATATTTTTTTTAATTAATTTCATCGGAAATTTTTTTAAACTTTTTCATCTTACTATAAAAGATTGATTGATTTGATAAGTTTGACTTAAAATTCACTTATAAGAATCATGTAAATATTGATAAGCTGTGCACAATTTATAAAATTCCAAGATTCATGGAGAAAAGTAATTCCTATATTTCCAACATGGAAAATACCAAAGTAAATTATAAGCTTAATTTTGGATATAAAAGTTGACTGCAAATAATAATTAAAGTATTAAATGATTAATTTTCATATACCGAAGTGCGTAAATGGTATTTTTCTGCTTATGAGCAGCATTAAAATGAAAGTTAATTAAAACTTCTACATAGATGATAAACCCCGCCGTAAAAGTACTTTAAATTATAGTTTTATAATGCAACCAAAAAATGAACACGTCTAACAAGTGATGTTTAAAACGCTGAGAATTTATTAGAAAGGTATGTACAAAGTTAGCGAAACATTGAGTTCCGAGGAATTAATAGATGTATCGGGAACTTTTGGTACCATTTTTCTTTGTGTGGAAATCATCTCTCCATATCTTATACAGTCTGCAGACGAAATATGGTTCACTTGGCTCATTTGCTTTTGCTTTAGATGACATCAAACAGTAAAAGTTATTCTATGGGGAAGAGGGAGGGACAACCTATACATAAATTTTAATACGTGTAGAATTTATTTATTTATTTATTTATTTTTTTTCTTCCTTTATATGGATACAAAGTTCATTTCTTATACATTATGGTTTATGGTATCAAATTACTTGACGTTCGTTTTAATAAGTTTTTTGGTCTTCTTAATTCACCTTTTGCTTTTTTTACGGTGATGTCTGTCTACCGCATTTCTTTAGATGTTAGCTTTATCTATGCACCTATTTATTGTTATCTATACAAACAACAATTGAAATCACTGACATAAAAAATATTTTTAAAATAAAAAATATATAAATGCAAATTTTCCGCGATTTCTTTTCCATTTATCTTTTTTTTATTATTATTATTTATAAAAACTCAGTATTTTATATTTATACGTAGGAGAGACTTAATTTTATTATATTTAAGGATAAACTAGTATGTTGTAGCCACCACATGACTTTCTTCTATATTTTCCTATACAAATTCACTCAGTAAAAATAATTTATTAAAATTATTATTTTAAAAAATTATCTTCCATCATAATGCAGACGATTTCCATATTAGAGAAGTAGTAAAACACTAAATATCCAAAAAAAAAAAAAAAAAAAAAAAAAAAGTCAATTTTATTCTCAATATTACATTAAAAAAAAAAAAAAAAAAAAAAAAAAAAAGCTTTTAAAAAAAAAAATCGATAACTTTATTTCAAATTATCGCAGATCGATGGTTCAACCATTCGTATAAAAGGTATTGGCGAGCTCTTTTGAAAGATACCCATCATGAAAATTTACTACCCTCCATCGAGGGGGAACTTCCCCCCCGGGGGGGGGGGGTAGGCGAGGCTCCTACACAGGCAATTTTTCTCCTCAGTTGACTATCTCTATAACATGTAATTCTTTTAAATTTCATAATGATTATTAAAAAATAATTCTGTTTATGCACATTTATAGAAAATTTTGTCCTATACCACATGTTAAAAATTTAGAAAAAGCGGGATGGCAACGCAAGCCGTAGGGCAATTTTTACCAAAAGTTGACAGGCTCTAATTTAGGTCATCTACATATAAATTTATATGTAATTCTGAGCAGTAGTTCCGGGGATACAGTTGCCACAAAATGTTTGTCACACACACACACACACAGACAGACAGATATTTTCTACAAATGGTCAAATCGTGTTCTACAGCTCTCAAAACGTGTAAATCCATCAAAAACCCAAAGTCAGAAATTTTTACGAATCCAATACTTTCTTTTATTGAATATAGAAGAAAGTAAAAATAGGATTATGAAAATGATATGAAAATTGATGAAAATTATAAATATGAAAAATGTTTCTAAACTTTCTGAATTTTTAACGATTGTTTACTATTATTATTCTTTTTTTATTTATTCATAGGGGCCAATTTTACAATTTATCCTGGTACATTATTAGCCCCGTCTTTATTTTACACCACTTTATTTGTAGAAAAAGTTTTTTCAATATGTAACTACAATTAAATAAGAAAATAATTACACTTGAAAACTAGTATAATGTGGCCACCACATGCCTTTCTTCTATATAATTTTACACAAAATATATTCAATACAAATTATTTATTAAATTATCAAATTATTTTCCATTATAAATGCAGACGATTTTTATCTGACAAAGTTATATTATCACTAAATCCGAAAGATGTCAGTTTTTTGCAAATAAGAAGAAATAAGATTATTTTCCAAGTTTTTTTCGTTAAAAGATAAAAAAAAATCGATAATTTTGTTTTAAATTATCATAGATCTATAGTTCAACCATTCGTTTCAAAGGTATTGACGAGATCTTTTGAAAGATACCCATATTGAAAATTTACTCCCCCGCGATACTCCAACATGCACAATTTTTTTTTTCCTAGTTAACTACTACTATTATCAATAATTCATATATATGAGTTTTACAATCACACGATTAAAATAACTCTCATTATGTACATTTATACGAAATTTTGTCCTTTACTGCCATGTTAAAAATTTAGAAAAAATGCAATAACAGCGTCACCTATTGAGCAATTGTTCCACAAATCTAATAAGCAACAGTTTATGTCAGGGTCCAACTAAATACCAAGTTTGGTTAAATTTCGTTCATTGGTTCGTGAGATACAGCGTCCACAAAATTTGTGATACACACACAGACAGACAAACATTTTCTAAAAACAGTCAAATCGTGTTCAGGACATCCCAAAACGTGTAAATCCATCGAAAACTGGAGTTCGAAAATTTTCGCGAATCCAATACTTTCTCTGTATGTATATGTAGAAGAAAGTAAAAAGGGTGTGAAAAGAAAGCGGTATTAACAATGCTTGAGAATAAATTTTAAAGTCATTAATTACTCAATATGTATTTCTTTTTCCTAATAATATTATTTTATCTACTTTTCTTATGTTAAGTGCATTAAGACTTAGTTTAATTATTCTAAAAGATAATCCTTCCATACTTAGAATCTCAATAAAAGAATATTATGGCTCTTAGCGTAGCAAAGAACTTTGTTATGGTAAGTAATAGAATGAGGAATTATCGTCTAAAATAACTCAAGCATGTACCGCCTACGAATAAATCTTGTCATATTCCATGTATTATTCTTTGTTGCTGCAAATGCTTTTCTTTGGGATAAAACTATCGCAGGTATTTCTGAACGCACAAAATAAATTATCTTCAGTCTTATAACTAAATGTATGGGGATTTCGCCTTAGCTAAATTGTTATTATTTGTGCGTCTTGATACAATTGTAGATTAAATTGAAACGTTATTAAAGATTACGTTGTCTTTAATCTCATTCATTTGAATAAATATACATGTTTTATTTATATGTTATTTGAACGATGGATAATTTTTGTTTCCAAAGTTAAAGTACAGTGAGTTTTTATTAGTAAGAATAGTTAAAGATAATAAAATAAAAACCTTCATACCAGCATTAAAATCCTTTTTACTTTCCTTTTACTATGTAAGGAAAATATCGCAATCAATAAAAAAAATTCTACAGTAAGGTTTTGGTGTAACTAAATGATTCGAGTCCCCCTGAGTTGATTTTTGATACTTTTAACCCTTCATCTGCCACATTATGAAATAGATAAAAAATGTATTTCAAACGTAATTTTTTAGTTACTTAAGAGTATTTTTGCTTCCATTACCCTACTACCGTCGTCGGTAATGGAAGTATTGTATTCGGTCCAAAAATTCGATATTGAGTTTTCACTTGATTTACACGTTTTAAGACCTCCTGAGTCCAAAAAAGTAGTTTTTGGCAATTGGTCAGTGTGTGTGTATGTATGTGTGTGTGTATGTATGGAATTTTCTGGCTATCATATCTCCGAAACTAATAAAGATAGAACTACGAAACTTCTCAGTTGATACAGGTCTGGTGTGCAGATGAATTTTCCAAACTTTGGTGAAAATTGGAAAACCGGAAGGGTCATCGGAAACCGAAAATGGGACCGTAAGTCCGCATCTCAAAAACGGCTCTAACGATTTTCTTCAAGGTTGCTATATAAACACTTTATTAGATGCCTTTTCGAATGTTATAGTTGGTTAGTTCGGGAAAATTGATAGGCGTCCTGTATAAATAGTTCAATTTCAGATCTCGCAAGTGCATTCCTTTAAAAACAGCAGTACGGATTTTTTTCAAACTCGCCATATTAGCTACCTTTTCAATATACTTTTGTATGTAATTATTGTTTTCCAGTCGAAAATTGAGTATACAAAGTTTTGGTAAAAGTTCGTATCTCAAAAACGGCTGTAACGATTTTCTTGAAAACTGTTTCGTTAATCCATTTTATATAACCTTTCTCATGTATTACGTGGTTATTACAGGAATATTAACGGTCATCCTCATTAGGTAGTTCAGATTTAGATCTCGGAAACTGTATTTAAAAAAATAACTATCTTTTTTTTTTTTTTTTTTTTTTTTCAACTCGCTATGTAAACTCTGTTTTATGTATCTTTATACGTGTATCAAGTTTCTCTTACTGGAAAATTCCAAAAATAAAATGCATATATCTCCAAAAAATGCACATAATATGTGTAATAGTGGGTAATGAATGTCGTGTGGTTGTTTCACACCAGATTTTTTAAAGATATATGCAATAAAATTTATGAATATCACCTCTTCTTAGTAATTCATGAAGATTTTGTGGAGTAGTACTTCATTGTACTACTGATACACAGAGATCGAAAAAGATATTTGGACCTTAAAAATTGTAAAAACGCATTTACTTTTTATGCTCTTTATACTTTAGATTGGTGCGCGATTCTTAGAGTTATATAGGAATTAATTGTAACGCACCTGAAGATTGGGAAAAGTGCCAAGTAAAATCAGCGAAAGAACTCTATAAAATCTGGAATAAAAACGTCTACATGTAGCATCTAGTGGCTTGTAGTGACATTAAATTGAAGTATATATATTCTATTCGTATAAGTACCTTTGACATTTCTTCCATAAATTCATTTTATACTTATACTTTTTTTAACTAATGGTGCTTTAAAGTACCATCAATAGATAAAGGGATAAGGTGATGCGTGTGTGTGTATGTGTGTGAGTGAAACTGAAAATGCACAAACGCTTTGTTAGATTCATCTGAGTATTGTTAGGTATGTTATAAGTCAGCGTCACATGAAATGCACAGATTTTAATGTGTATGTGTGTTTTACAGTTTTTTTTTTTTTTTTCCTCCCTCTCTCTCTCTTGCAGGGGTGCCAAACATTCTTTTTAATTACGGCCTATGGACTTAATTTATTTAAAGTGCGTTTAAACGCGTCATCGATTTAGCTAAACATTTGTTGTAGGTTACTGCAGAACGATTAGTATAGATTTTAGTGAGTGTAGCGCTTATTGTCCTTTTACAGAGACAGAAAAAAAACCTTTATCATTACGAATTATGGACTCGAATTATTGAAGTGCTCTGTCTTCTAAACTCTATATTCGATTAAAACATAAATTTGTAGGCACTTTGTAGGTTACTTTTGCACAAACCGTGCAGATTTGCATGAATATAATATTTTTTTTTCTTTCTTTGACAAGGATATAAAGTAGAATATTTATATATTGCTGTATAAGGGCTCAAAAAAAAAGGTCACTTTTATAATGGTAAGTTGTTTAAAACGTTTAAAAAAATTATAAATAAATAAATAAATATTTTATATTATGAGCTTATTTAAAATCTAATAAAACAATATGCCATCCATAATTGTATTTTATTATTATTATTATTATTTCTTTCATTGATTACTCAAAACTGCAGTTTTCCCTTCGAGTTCGAAGTTCATTTGGATTTTAATGAATTTGGATGACCACAAACTTGATTTTAGATAAATTTCTGACTGAGTTTTGGGAGAGTTTTGAAGAATTTTCATTTGAGAACTACCAAATAACCCCATTGTTTTTAGTTTTTATAACATGAAGCACATTTAAGCATTTTACCTCTTAAGTTTTTCTTTTTCCATTCATTATTTTCTTTTAGATATTATCCTGTTTCTCTCTCTCTCTCCTTCTATCCAAAATTCTTCTTTAAACATTTTCTATTTTAACCATCGGACTTCCATCGAAATATTACATGTTAGTAAACAAGCACTTTTCCAAAAGTGACTTTATAGAGTTTATTCCTTCGAAATGTTACAGACTTTTCGAAAGTATTCGAGTTATGCTTTATTTTTAAGGTTTATTTTTCTCGCAGAGAAAGTCTTAACTAAAAAATTGAAAACTGCAGTTTAGGCGTAGTGAATAGTAATAATTGCATTTGTCTGAAAAGAAAGTACCTTTGTCCAGCTACGTTCTATATCCAACTCATGGTCGTCGCCAATGGACCACTCCATAGCTCTAGTGCAACATTAAATTCACTCAATCTCAGCCATAATCCATAGTAATTTATGAATATGTATTAAAATTTAATGTATCTTAAAATGATTTTTGTTTAAAAGAGAGCTGAAATTTTTTATAATTTTTGTTTGTTTTTTCAGGAAAACATTTCGTTTATAAAGTATAAATACAAGCAAAGAGAGATTTATAAATTGCTCGAAGCAATTAGAGATTATTAAGATTTTGAATACAAACTGTGAGTGAAAAAAAAAATACTCCCTGACATATGATCTATAGTTATCACAAGTTATGAGAAAACAAAATTTTTCATGGAATAAGAATACTTAAATGTATAATAGAATTCCACTATAGAACTATGAAGAACAAACTCCGGAATCCTATTATTTAATACTTTAATTAAAATATAAAGCCCAATCACCATAGATATATAAATCCATATGTGCATATTTACATTTCGTGCAGTAAAGAACAGAGTATAAATTTAAGATACAACAATTTTCTTCTTATAGGTCGCACTGACATGTTGCAGCGACAACGTAAAGCTTCTGACTCTGACTAACGAAATATAATAATGATTTCACTTCAGTTTATTGGATTGGCAAAATATCTTTTGATATTT
The DNA here is from genome assembly GCA_963930645.1 of Salticus scenicus. Lineage (NCBI taxonomy): Eukaryota > Metazoa > Arthropoda > Arachnida > Araneae > Salticidae > Salticus > Salticus scenicus. The sequence continues at coordinate 334,212,326 of OZ005652.1, read as the reverse complement.
TGCCAAGAATAGCGACAACGCCCTCTATTTAAAGTAGGGAAGATGCCTCAATAGTCGTGAGATCTCAGCAAAATTTTGTATATATCTTCTAAACCACGAACACGTTTGGAGAAAAGACTGGACTTCTTTCACATTTTTGGGAGGCGAAATTTTCTGGATAGAAGAAACTTTTTTTGAGTCAACTTCAATACCATTTTGTGTGATCCAAAATCCCAAATACTTCACTCTAGGAGATACAAAGTGGCACTTATCTCTGTTTGCTGTAAGTTTAAATAATAAGAGTCTCTCGAAAATAGCTTGTAAATCTGAGAGATGCTTTTCAAATGATTCTGACAAAACTATAATATCATCAAGATAGGTTAAAGTTAAGATATCCTCCAAACCATTGCGGAAACGGTCAGTTAAATACTGGAATGTTCCTGGTGCGTTCTTAAGGCCAAACGGCATCCGAAGGAAGCGGTATGTTCCAAAGGGGCAAAAAAAAAGCTGTTTTGTCTTGGTCTTCAGGATGGACTTTCACTTGATGATAACCTGCATGAAAATCGATAGTGGACATAAATGCAGTTGGTTTTGCTTCATGAAGTAACTCATCCATACGTGGCAGTGGGTAACAGTCTGCAGCTGTGATGGCACTTAATTTTCTATAGTCTATACACAGACGATAATCTCCATTAGGCTTAAGGATTAGAACGACTGGAGAAGCATAAGGTGATTCGCATTCTTCAATAATGCTTTATTCTTGTAAAAGCTTATTTATTTCCTTTCATATAATTTCTTCTTTAGTAGGATTCATGCGATATGGACGAGTTGACACCGGCGGGTGGTTGTATGTTTTTATTTGATGTTCTATGAAATGTGTAGGTTCTCTCCCTGGTTGAAAGCATTTTTCATATTTTTGCAGAAGGGAGTTTAATTGATTTCAGTTTTCAGTATCCTGGATTTATCCCTCTTCTTCACGTAAATAAAGTTCATTAACTTCAGCTTGCGCAACATGGCTGTTTTGTGATGGAACATTTTTGTTACTGGACTACAAGTATGAACGACAGGAGTGTCATTTACAGGCAAGAGACAACCTTTTCCAAACGGTATTCTGTAGTTTGGTTTGTCACCAAAAAACCAACAATTGTTACGCATATCCATCACTATTCCTGACTTCTTTAAAAAGTCAACACCTGAGAGTGTATGATTACCCTTTGCATGAGGCAGAAGTATTAAATCTGTGCGGAAAGCCCGACCACAGATGGTTATGGGCACTGTAGTTTTTTTGAACAATTGATGTGGAATGCTGACCATCAGCTAAAGAGACATCAAATGGAAATTCTGAAAATTCACAACCCCGGTTCTTTAAAAATTTAAACATTAATTCACCAGCCCCAGTGTCAGCACAAACCGTTCCTGTAACTTGATAAACTTCTATGTCAAATATGGCAACAGGAGAAGTAAAACAAGTAAATGTTTGTATGGCCTTATGTGCAATGTCTTTTTTCGATGAACACTTAGAATATTTCGCCTTTATGAAGACTGGAGCACCACAGCCATAACAGGAAACAAGAGGGCGGTCATCAGTGGGTTTTGGAGTTTGTGGTGTCAGATGCTTCGACTGTGAAGAAGTAGTTTTGTGATTATTAGAGATACCGGTTTTTTCAAATTTAGTGAACTGTTTTTTCCTAAATTCATGAGTATTTGAGTTTCAAGAAAGTGATCTTGGACAAATTGTTAATTTTTGATAAGGCTACTTAACATTATCATACAAGTCCAACTTTCCAGTTAACAAAACAGGCTTATTAAATTCTTCCCAATCACCTAAAAACTGATGTTTATATTCCAGTGGACAACTTTTCTTAATCCGATGAAATTTCTAATCTCAAAGTAAAAGTCTTTCCATGTGAAATTTTCGAGTTTCTGATATCGACGAAAGAGGAATCTAAACCTTTCTGCGGTTAGTTTAAAGCATACATAATCTCAAAATAGTTCTTCAGGTTCCCTGGCTATCAATTTTCCTATATCAGTTGGGAGTACTCCAATGAAATGTGATACCCAAAAATCTTTTGACACATTTAAAAGTTTCATCTGTCTCTCAAACAATGTCAAAAATAAAGACATGTCATCTTTATCGGGGATGAAGGTTGACAAAACTATTTTTAAATCGAAACGTATAGAGGCTGAGTCATTTGATGTAGGAATCGCGGCTGTTGGAGCATTAGTATTCGGTTGCAGTTTAAGTTTCTCGAGTTGAAAAGCTCTTTCTTCAGTGAGATGTTTATGTACATCCTTATTTTGAAGTCGTTTTTCTTCCGCATCTTCGAATTTTTTCCTATCTTCAATTATGTGAAAACATGTTTCCTGCACAAAATTATTATATTCTTTGAATAACGCGGATTGTGTTATTTTAGTTCGTAAATCGAGGATTTTATCTTCTGCAAGAACATTAACTCCAACTTCTAATGCCAAATTATATAAATCAATCTTTTTATCCTTAGATAGAAAAGCCATTTTTTTCTCTCTGAGTAAATAAATTTCTTTTTTAAAATTTCTAATTTCGATTTTTTCTATTATAAAATTATGAAAATTATTCACGCCGACCCAGCATAAACGCAAAATGAACTTATTTATTTAAAAATATACTACTCATACTATCATTGTATAATTTAAGAACAAATACCCAATTACTGTTAATGGTACCATTCAATTGTCCATCTTCCCTTTACAATGAAATATAATTAAAACCAACTTTCAAAATACTAAATGAAAATAAATAAATAAATAAATAAGCAGAATTCTTAACTATATTAATGTCAATAAACATTCATATTAAACCAATATGAGTATATATGTATTATAAAATACGCTTTTAAAGTTATTCACTTCAAAGTCTTCTGTTACAATGGGCTTTTCCCCCAGCTTCTAAACATTCGATATCCTGATAGGCTCCGGAGGAAGGGGATCGTGTTTCTAAGAGAAGAATCGTGTTTCTAAGAAATCGCATTTATAGCTACGGAACTTTCAACGGATTTCAATAGTCTAATCAATTATTTCAATAGTCTATCTCTTATAATTAAGAATTTGGTCCATTGGCCGAACTTTTAGGCATCATACCAGGCCTCAAATTTTCAGCTCGTGCAGACCTCTACATGCGCTGTGAATATAACACAAAAATTTTATTTAAATTAACCGCAATAACCAAATTTGATTTTTTTTCTTTCACTTGTAAATATAAAATAACAAAAAGAAATACCAAACAAACATTTGATTAAAATTTCTTACTATTTAAAATCTTAAAGTCTGTGTTCCTAAATGCAATAATCCATAAATGTGAATAGGTTCTTATACTGACAATTTTAATGCCAGAATCTTAATTAAATGCAACAGTATGAAAATCATAAATCTAGAGATCAATTCGCGAAACTTTTCACAGCATTTTACAGATTTGTCGAAAAGAATTTTCCATTTCTATACACATTATTCATTATCCTTCTTCCCTAATTCTCCCTAAATGCAACAAAAAATACTAAAAATAGCGATTTTTTTTTCGACACCTTTTGATATAAAGGAGTTTGATATAGAGTGCATATATATATTGGGATACTGTAACAATAGAATGACGCAGTTAAATGACACCGTACCCTTCTTTAGAGCGCTATAAAGAGTTTCAGGCCGAAAAAGAAGACTCTGATCATGAAAGGAAGCTAAATGCTTCTAATTCGCAGGTATTCACCAATTAGACCCATGCAATTGCTAAATAGAATAAAGATATTCACAATGAGTTACACAGGTAAATTCCTAAAAATATGTGAAATAAAAATTATGATTTAATGAACGGAGAACATATGTTTCCTAAATTTGTAATTAAAGACATGATAATGACTAAAAACGATCATACCAATGATATAGTGATCACTAATAAAGACCTATCTACTAACCCTGATAAAACAGCTAATTATGATTCAATAATAATTAACAATCAGAATAATAATGATAATAATAATAAATACATAGCTTTTAATACTTGTTCACTGTAAAATATAATGACGTTTTTACAGCAGAATATGCTGGCACCTGTATTGCCACTTGCCAGCACATTCTGCTGTTAAATAAGGCAATTTACAGCGGAAACATCTGTAAAGAGAGACTCTTTTATAGTTGTTTCTGCTGTAAATTACTTATTTTTAACAGCAGAATGTGCTTGCACCCATATTGCCATCCCATTTTGCTGTAAAAAACTGCCGTTATTTTTTACAGTGTTTGTTATTGAAACCTATGCTTCTATACTTTACTGATAATCCAATACTAGTAATGTAATTTAGTTTAAAAAAAAAAAAAAGGGAAAAAAAGAAATGTCAAGTAAACGTTTGTGCAGCTAGCATTTTTGTAATAAATAATAACTAGCCTACACAAACGTTTACTTAACATCCAGGGACAGGGGCTCTCTCTTCTATTCCATCTTCCACCACAGACCATAAAAGCATTTAAAAGTTACAATCGCTCAATCCCATCGATATCAAAATTCAAAACGTTCATCAGGTCGCATGAAATAAAGCATCCTTATTACAAATGAAGATTTGTGGATTCTTACTTCTTACACATTGTAATAATATGATTACACATTGTTGATTTTAAAGCTGCGTTCAAACTCTGGCGACAAGGGCGGGCTCTATTCATATCCCTTTGATGCGTGATTCGAGTCGTCGCGAAGCCGGAAGAGCGTTTTCTGCTCTGACAAACCTCCTACTGCGATAATTGCAGGGGAACTTGGGTCTCTTTTGTAAGAGCAATAAAATTAATGTCCTTCATTGTAAACATGTGCAAAATTTCAAGGGTCACTTTCGGACAATGGATAATTTATTATTTTGTTGCTCTGCATCGTTGACAGAGTAAAATATTGCAGATTCAAAATAGCCGTCACATTACGAAATACGATTTCCCCCTTACAAAACATGTCCGTCCTTTTGTTTCTCCCACTGAGCTGAAGAACAACTGGAGGAAATGGTTCCAATAACTTTACACAGTGTTCGTGCGTGCCAGTTTTTCTGCAATCATTTGCCGTACAGAGTCAAACCTTGCACGGCAGGCAACATTTGTCGGGTCGTCTATTACTATTATATTGTTTAAAGAATTAAAATTTAAAATTTTAATATCATGTACTGCATATGGATGTTCGAACAGACAACCTTTACACAATTTTACTTTGAAATATAAATATATCAAACGCTTTGTGCCGTACAACACTCGGAAAACAAACCTTCCAAAAACGGCATGCAAAAACCGGTCTGGCATTTCTTCCAGTTGTTCTTCAGCTCAGTGCTTTCTCCTTTCTCCTCTTCCGCTCATCCCCCCCTTCCTATATCCCATAGACCTTATATAGATAGACCACGCATCCCCCCCCCTCATTATCTGTCTGCGACATGAACACGGAAGAAGATTCTATAAGAATTAAAAGGGCAGCGAGCGAGGGAACAGAAGCTTTCTTTTCCTCATTAATTCAGCCGAGTGTAGGAAAACGATTCGATCGCCGCCTGGTGTAGTATCTTTGAAACTTATCGGAAGAAAGGGAAAGCCTGCCCCTTCGGCTTCAGTCATCATCCGATTTCCGAGAACGACCAACGAACGAACAGCCAGAAATGTAAAAACGCGCTGATTGGTGAATTTTTAAGATCTGGTCGCCCTCTATCTGTAAGATGAAAATTACTACCTTTCCGTAACATTCGTAATACATCCTACTCTTTTAACCCGTGGACATGAAGTAGCTTCCCCAGCGAAATTATCACTTGATGCAGACCTGTAGAGAGAGACGAGAATGAATATTATGTGATTTTTCCGACTAGCGCTTCAATGTTAAGCTCGATCCCTACGAAGTGGATCATTCTATTTAATTTGCAGGTAAATCGGAAGACAGAGGGATGGGAACCTTTGCTTGCGATTGCGCGCGCGAGGTGTGAGTGTTTACGATTTTGATTTGGCTCGTAGTTGTTGCTTATTGCTGGATTCTTTCTTGACAATTTTAAGTTCATCTTGACTCCCGTCAAAGATTTGATTGTCGAGATAATTTTTTTTTTCATTTATCCCAAAAAAAGCTCTGGGGCTAGTGTTGTCGGATGATCGAAAGTAAATTTCTCCAAACAGTTCTCAAATTTCTTCATGTCAAGGTGATATATATACATTTTTTTTTTTTTTTTTTTTTTTTCAAAAGAAATTTCAAACTGAATTTTTTTTTTTTTTTTTTTTTTTTTTTCAAAAGAAATTTCAAACTGATTTTTTTTTTTTTTTTTTTTTTTTTTTTAAGTTTAAAAATATTTACCAAATTTAAGCTCACATATATATTGAGTAAACAATAAATTTAATATAATTATGATTATTTTATTATTATCCTTTTTTTGGAAGTATCTATGTCGCAACATGAATGTTAAAATCTCAGTTCTTGACATTTCAAATTCTACTGTCTAAATCAGATTGACAATATTTTTTATGAAATTGTGGTTATTGGTGTTTTTGAATACGCTTACAAAGATGTACAATTAAAAATTTTCACTGCACACATCACACACTCAACTGCATTTTTACTTTCTTCTATATGTAATATAGAGAAAGTATTGGATTCGCAAAAATTTTCGACCTCCGTTTTTTGACGGATCTGCACGTTTTGGGATTTCCTGAACACGAATTGATAGTTTTTAAAAAATGTCTGTCTGTCTGTCTGTGGTTTCTTGTTTTCACCGTATCTCATGAACCAATGAATGAAATTCAACCAAACTTGGTATATAGTTGGACCCTGGCGGGGCATTGTGCTAATTAGATTTGGGAATCAATCGCCCAGCAGGTGGCGCTGTGATCGCAAAATTTCATATTTTTCACCATATCTCACGAACCAATGAATGAAATTGAACCAAACTTGGTATATACTTGGACCCTGACATGGAATGGTGCTGAT